>WEKY01019246.1:795998-811766 GCA_013390045.1 Picathartes gymnocephalus | reverse complement strand
AAAAAAAAAAAAGGGAAGGAAGAAAAAACCCAGAAAGGCTTTAAACCTGGTTTGCATCTTGAGTCATGAAAAGCCCATTTTTTATGCAGGGGAAGAAGAGAGCCTTAGAAAAGGCAGGAGGCAGGGACGGAGGCGAGGGGGTGGGGAGCCGGAGATTTATGGCCCTTTGAAGGCAGCTTTTCTGCCCAGCATCCTGCCCGGGTGCCGCGGGCTGCAGTGGTGGGACCAGGCTGGAACCTGCACCTCGCCAGGAGCCAGACCCAGCAGGGACCCAGGTCCTGCCACATCGCCAGGACCTCCCAGGGCCACTGATCCCACACCCACCCCAGCCAGCGCGGATGTTTAGTTTGACATCATCACACAGCCTGAGGTTTTTGAGGTTGTTTTGCTTTTTTTAACTCGATGTGGAAGCGGCTGTTTGATACCAGCCTGAGCTGGAGCACAGCAGCCTGCCCGTGCTCCGGGAGAGGGGTTCATGGGCAGCCCAAATCCTGCCCAGCAGTACAATAATAATTGCAGATATTTAAAAATGTATGTATCTTCCATCTTTCCCATATGGGCTCCTTAGGCAACATGACCTTATGTGGCCATTATCTGACCTCTCTTACACTTGGATTACTCGGTACAAAGCAAATTTATGGTTGTTTATTCTCTCCTCCTATCAGCTATTAGTGCCTAATCATATGGTCTATCGATCAAGTGATTAATCGCCTGCCTAAAGAGGCAGCAGGTCCCGGGGAATGCTGCACTGCACCAGCCTGAACTTCAACCTCTTATACAAACGGGCAGAGTAAAGGCATTAGTCACTGCCTGCAGCCCGGGGCTGGAATGCCGCGGGAACGCCAGGAGGTAAAGCCCCCGGCTTTCTTCGGCAGCCGACTTTGTATTTCCCTTTCTTAATGGATAAAACTCCACCTAACTGAGCGGGCACACAGTTGTAAATGGGATGATTTCCAATGCATCCTATAAATAATGATCAAAGAGGAAAATATGTGGGCCTTATTACAACAGTGCCCGCTAGTGCTGCTATAATTAAGGGTCTGTCAGCATTTCTATTATAAACCCTTATTTTCAAGGGTTTATAACTCGGCCATAAAATTTTGCTCTGGCTGAGACTTGGCATAAAACGTCCCAGCATGTGACCAGTTTTTCTTGTTACCAAATTGTTAAAAACCTAGCGATCAACCCCGTTTTAGTTATAACAACATCCAAGCACCTTTGTGTTTCAGAACCACTTTTACTTCTTAAACAAGCTGCTTACTGTTAAATCGAAATTAGCATTTGAAATCAAAAGTGCGCGCTGAGCCTCTCTGCTCTTTATTTTAACCAGCCCTAAAAAGGAGAACGTTATTCGCTTCTGCCTGGGGTTGAGTTGATGGCACCCATGCTGTTACCATCAGCAGGACATGCTGTGGCCAGAGTCTTGGAAGGATCTTCCAGGGGTGCAGGACTGGCGTTGGGGCCTTGGCCTGTCCAGCTTTGCGGGGCTCCCCAGTTCCCCACGTACTCAAAGCAGCAATTATTAAAACCATTGGGCTGATTTCAGCCATCAGCAATTCTGTATAAATCCAGAGCACTGGAAATGGGTGCCCTGTACGCTCTGGTTTAGCCAGAGTGCTGACCTGCCTTAAGTGGATTTATTCCTCCATGATCCGTGCACGTTAACTCCTGCTAATGAGAATTATGGCTTAGTCCAAAGGGGGAATCTAGAGTTCAGTTTGAGTGAAACTGAGGGAGTTTCACTCTAAGAACACATACTAAATTTTAAAAATGAAAGGTTGCCATACCTGTACCTCTCTGGTTTCAATGGGATATGTTCCATTTCCAGAAATATGTCCTTGATATGTTAGCAAAGGACAGCAAGTTGGCTCAAAAAGATGCAGCCACTTAAAAACATTGATTCCCCCAGGACAACACGCCAAAATGCAGAAGTAAATTAAACATAAGCAGATGCTGTACCTCCTTTCCATTTTTGGCTAGCACATCCCATTGTGGGACTGCTGGTGGGACAACTGAGAATGACTGACATTTACTCAAACTTAAGGCCTTATTGGACTGTCCTGGCAGAAGTGACAAAATTCAGGTTTCTGCTAGTATTAAATCTGAATGTTTCACCAACTTCTTAAGGCATGTATCACATCAGTACAGTTTATCTTCTATGCCAGTTTTATACTATCTCTCAGTTTTAAAAGGACCTGATCAAGTTTGCTAACATCATCTTGGATTTTAAAAGGAGCACTAGGGAAAGATGGACCCAACTCCTGTTGAAAATCCCCACCTCAAAACTCCCCCTGCAGAGTTCCTACCCTGGCAGGGATCCCACAGCTAAGCTCTTTCCATTTCCAGAAAAATCATTGAGCTGAGGCTAAGAACACTCATCTGGTGCCTGTCGAGTGTATTGTCTGAATATAAACACAATGATTCTGGAGCAGGGAAAGAGCCTGCGACTTAAATGGATTTACACTGGCTAAGAACCTGGCCTTCCATACTCGACTTCTGACATTACTTGAAAGTAAACATTGAGCTCAACTATTCAGTGATTTACACGGTGGTTTAAGATGCATGCAGTGACCAGGCAGTTGTTCTTACTGTGAGCCTTACCAGGTTTGATGTTTTCCTTCAGGTTCCAGGTAACCAAAAATTTCCATGTGTATCTCAGCTGCCATAAGTAAAAAAAAAAAAAAAAAAGAGAGAGAGAAGATGAAAGCTCGAGTTTCTGACTCTTGAGAAAAGCCTGAAAATGTTCCTCGTCTGCACTTTAACGGCACAGAAAGCAGAAGGCAAAGAGAAAAAAAGGAGTTTGAAAATGCCATGCTTTTTGAGATGTGACATATGCTTTTGCTGTGCTCCGGGTTGGCAGGAGGCGTTGCATGGTGGATGCAGCCCCAGCAGAAAGCAGGTGCAGGAGCCTGAGCGAGCGGCGCTCCCTCCGTTCTGCTGGAGTCAGAGCCATCCAGTCGCTTCTCCTCGCTCCTGTGCCCCTCTGAGCAGCAGATTGTCTGCAGGAGATGGGATAAATAGTTGTGGATGTGCCTTAGAATCGTTGTGTTGGGTGGTTAAGATGGGAGCCCCTGCTGAAGGGCTGGTGCTGCTACCCTGCCGTGACAAGTCATGTGTATGGTTGTGTGTCCTAAAGATGCAGGAGGGCCAAAAAAATCCCAGGACAGAAATAAATCCACCTGCTGGGCAATCCAAAACTTTCACTTTTATGTGCTGCAGGCCAAAAACTGTGGGTGAGTGGTTTTCAGGATGACAGTGGTGATCCAGGTGCTCCTCCAGCCTGGCACAGCACCAAGCTGGATGTGGATGTGGGTTCCCAGGGAATTCCCCATGGCCTGTGCCAGCCCCAAAGGGGCTGTTTCTTCTCCAGCTGATGGAGCAGCGTGTGTGCCTCAGGGTCCATGGGGACCCTCGAGTCACCCTTCACCAGACTGTCCCTGGGCTGAAGGGGCTCTGTAGTGATGCTCCTTGAAGCCTTTGGTCCCATCTCTCCAGGTCTTCTGCAGGGATGCAAAATCTGGGAGTCCTCTTGCATCCATAGTGTCACTGTGGGCCACTCCTGCTTAACTAAGGACAAAGCAGGACATCCTCTCTTCCCCCTCATTCTCACTGAGAGTGAGTTACTTAAAGTTACTTACCTAAAAATGAGGGAAGGCTCTTCTGCACAGCACATTTTTGGGTTGCATGGCAGAGAAGAGCCAACATCCCTCTCCATGTGGCCCTTCTCCATGTGGGCTCCTGCAAACAGAGCATGCAGGGCGCAGCCTGGGCAGCTGCAAATTGCCTTTCCAAAGCCATCAGGGTGGGTTCTGTGGATTTATTCTGGACTGGGAATTCCCTTCCCCCTTGCTCCCCAAGTCCTGGAAATGCTTTTCTCCCTGTATGAAAAGTGAGCTAAAGATTTTACCAACACTGAATCTGGCCCCTTAAATATGATAATTTTAAAAAGTTCAGCAAAATCCAGGGGCTGGAGGCAGGCGGGGGGGTTGATGTTCCTTATCGAGGGGAGGAATGATGGGTTAGCAGCAATTCCTTCCTTGCACTTAGTCTGGGTACCATTGGAAGCAGAATTTGTCAGTTCTGAAGTGCACAGATTAGAAAGGAATGTGGAATTTGGAAACGTGGCAGCTTGTAGCACTGTATGGTTTAAATTAAACCTTTTTTTGGAAAGCAGAATCGCTGTAGGCCACATTTAGGGGGAAAGCAACAGCAGAGAGGGCTGGCTGTGGTTTTTGCTTTTCTGTGTAACCAGTCCACTTTCTCTTGTTTTAACACAGGCTTTTTTTTTTTTTGATTTAAAAAAAAAAAGAGGAAAAACATATGCCTCTGGCCTCCTTCTGTCCAACCACAGCTTCACTGCTGACCACAAAGAGGAAGCCTGGGGAAGCAGCCATAGGATTAATACCCACTGTCTCTTAACCCAACAGGGTGTGAAAACATTTTATAAAACATCTCTTTTTAAATTTTTTTTCCCCTTTCAGATGGATAGTGTGGCTGGGATTTAGACATCTTGAAACAAGCACATGGTTGCCTTTGCCTTGCATTGTGTTCCTCAGAGGGAGCGGGGTGGGGGGAGGTCCTAAATCACCCTGGCCAGATCTGTTGTTTAAAATCTGTTTACACCCGTCTCCACAGCTTTTTCCTTGCAAATCATCGGCAACTTTGTTGGTCTCGCTGAAATGACAGGAAATATAAAAATGAGTCTGCTGCGAGGGCTGCGCAGTGTAGATCTTGATCAGTTGGAATATAATTGTTCCTAATGAAATGGAGACGCCTAGCTCTTAACTGAACAGCCTTTGCTTCTTTAGAAATAATAAGATTAAGATTATGGATTCTATTAATCATTTGATCAGCTTTATTCATTCATCTTATTTCCTTTACATGCAAAAAAGCCCTGCTCTCTCCATGCCTTTATCTTTTAAGATGATGACATTTACATATTCCCCAGCGCTGGAACGTCCCGGGCATAATATACAGATTGCTCTGCTCGGATCTTGTAAACTGACTATTTCCATGTGCTAAGTACTCTCGGTGATGAAGATCTTAATAATGTGATTAACTAAATTGTGTCTTTATGCTCTTCCTCGCGCCTCCCTCCCTTCCCTGCCACGGCCTCCCAGCCGCCGCGCTTACCACAAATGGCATCAGCTGCCGGGACGTGCCTGCGGTGGTGACCCCGGTGACAAGGAGGTGTCACATAGCACAGAGCAGAGAGGTCTGTGCGCCTCAGAGCCAGGGTGTAATTCAGATGACCCGTGCATTAAGGGAATCTACTTTCCCGGCGTCACGTGGGAAAGATGCTGAAAGCAGGAGTTTGGAAACGTTGAGGGAATTATTAGATGAGAAATTTGTTCCTCCGCAGCGTAGCGACAGCATTGTTATTTCTTGCTTGGATGTGCTGTTGGGAAGGTTTGATTTTGTTGTCATTAGAGAAATCTCTCTGTTGTTATAACGCTTTCTATGTGTGAAGAAATACAGACATAATGTGTATCTAGTCCATTAAAACACTCTTTTGGAGCCTCCACCTGTGGCACAGCCTCTCTGTACTGCCAGCATTTTGCTGAGTACTGTTGGTAATTCCTCTCCTTCTTCCTCAACATGGATTAGTAGTTCCAGAGAGTTAAAAAAACCCAAAAAACAAAAAACAAAGTAGTGGCAGGTTCTCTCTAACTTCTGTTAGCTGAGCTGGAGAAGTTGCATTGCGTCTTGGATCTTTTTCATCTTGGTGGAATTATACTGTAACTAATTGAATCCATTGATCACTGTCTTGTTTTTTTCCATCTTCTTCTCAGAGGATTCATTTCATAGTGTTCCCTACATCAGTCAAGAAAATGGCTGCGGTGGAATTACCAGGGTTGATAATAAAGGTAATTTAGCCCAGTTGAAATTATTTTTTATGTATCTAAGTAGGGTAACACATTCAAACGTGCTGCCTTAAATCTTGGGATGAAATACCTACATGATCTAAGCTGCAGAGTCCCAAAATAACTCTTTCAACAACCACAGCAAGTAGGAGTAGCTGATCAAGGGACCTTTTGCAGCCTGACAATGACCAAACAATAATCAGCAATGTTCATTTGATCAAAGAACTGTCCCAGAGCAGGATAAATAATCTCTGGTTTTTGCACTTCGTGGGACAGGGAGTATTTTTGGATTAGATAGTAAGTGCTTAACAAGCAAGAATACCGGAAAGTGTTGGGAGAAGCGGCAGGAGCCAGGAGTAGCTGGCGGTGAGCAGTCTCCTACCATTCGAGTTGGAAATAGGAGCCAAATCTGGCCTCAGCCAGGAGGGTTTTACCGAGGATGTCTGCTGGTGGCATTTAGTTCTTACTAAGTAACAGTTTGGAAAAGGATTCTCCTACTAGATTAGGGCTGGCCTTGTCAGTAATGCGCAAGACAGGATGTCAGGAGATCTGAGCTGAGGTCTGCCACAGATTTCCAGCACGATTTAGGTCAAGTTATCTAATCTTGCCTCCTGACACAGTTTCACCCCGAGACAAGGTGACAGGAGAGTTTGTAAAAGGTTTACTTAACAAAGAGGCATTTTTACTCTCTCGTTCTCACCCAGGTCAAGGGCTGGACATGGGAGCAGAGGCACCTCCTGCTCGCAGAGCCACGGGCATGCTCCTTCCTCCCGCTCCCAAAATTCAACCCTTGGGGCAGCAGGGCCACATCCAGCCCTCTGAGGTGATGGGGTCCCTTGGCCAGCAGGGCTCATTCCCAGCGGGAGGAAGCCCCACTCCCAGCCTCTCCCTGGCAGCAGCACAGCGGCTGCGGGAGCTGCAGGGCTGCCTACAAGCACATGCCCTTTGCCGAGATCAGCACTTTTTTGGACAATGTATAGTATTTGCAAATGGGAACTGACAATGGAAGAAATACAGCAGAGTGAAGGGTTTAATATAAAATATTTATACAGTAAAGATCTTTCATCTTTTGTCAGTCACAGGGTAGGGAAGTGAGGAATGTATTGGGAGTACATTACCAAGAGTATGTTATAAATTAAAATCTCAAATTGAATAATACTGGCTGCTAATGTGCACAGCGTTGGAAATGAGTCACTTCTGAATCAATGTAATTTACTGTGCCAGCTGAAAGATATTTACAAAAGAAGGTATCTTCTTCTTGTTGTTTTTTTTTTACTTAGATTTTATTCCACACTTACAGATAGCCTGTGCTGTCAACACCGACTAATTTGTCACGGAGAGAAAGTCACAGCCGTTAGTGCAGAGCTGTTTCAAAAGCACTTAGAAAGCAGAAAGGTGGGCTCCAGGCTACATGGGTGGCCAGACAGTTTGTACTCATTGTTTTCTCTCAAATTTAATACTGGTAATTAGTAATACAGCAGTTTTGAGGAGATTAGTTATTGGGAGAGAGCAGAAGGACTGTTTCCTTGTAGAATTATGGAGTGCAGAAATGACTGTTCACTACATCATTGCAGCCCACATCCCTCTGTGTATTTCAGCTTTTCTTTGGGCACTGTAACCTCAGAGAAGTCAGGGTTTGGTCCCATGTCTGTCAGATGGTTGGCATCATCTCAGGAGGTTGGTCTGGTTGATGGTGTTTCATAACTGGGACTAAGATAGGATTTATTACCTTGGAACACCCCACACTGAGCTGAAAGGTGGTGCATCCAAAAGGCAGGACTTTGAAAATGGGTATTTGGGAAGATGCTGTTCAGGAACTGGTGTCCTGGAATGTCTAAAACACATTTCAGTAGGTATAAACAGTCCTGCTACGGTGCTGTGCACATGTCTGTGTGGTTCTGCGTCCTGGAGAGGGTGACTGCTGCTATTTAAGTATTTTGGCATTGCACAGGCCACTCCAGTGCAGACCTGCAGGTAACCATGTGTCAGCAATGGTGAGTCCAGCATTCATGCAGAAGCAAGGAACCAGTAGAGACTGGAATAGAAGGCAGGTTCAAAAGCCAGTTTAGATCCAGGTTTCTGCCCTGTTCCTCCTTCTGCCACTGATTTTTCCCACCTTGGAATGGAAAGAAGAATGCTCTGGGAATTTTTGTCCTAGTCTGAACTGTGCCAGATTATAATTCCACTTAATAATGCTGCAAACTCTGGTGCAGGCAAATATTTTGTGCTTAGGTAAACCTCATCTCAGTTCTTCTGTCTTAAACTTGGGTGTTTGGTCTCAGACGGTTGTGTAGGCTGGTTCTGTTGTTTGATGAAATGGGGGGAGGCACTCCCCAAAGGCATTTCAGCCCAGCAAATTCCCTTTGGAACTGCCTGGCTCTCACTGTTTGCTCCACAAAGAGCAGAGGCACCTCACTTTGGGCTGTGCCCAGCCATTAGACCGACACTTTTAGGTGACACAAATCTCACCTCCGGTCCCTCTGCCCGTTAGTGTTTTTATCAGTGCAATAGAAATAGTTTCAGATAGACATGGTGAGAGTAAGTAGTCTGAAGGATGGGAGAATATCCAAAAGGAGAGGGACATTTGCAGTAGCTCTTGTAAAGTTTGATGGAGCTTCCCTCTCCCTTTCCTCATAGGCTGTACCAAATTAGATGGAACTGTGGAGATGCAGGTGATCTGATGGAATTCATGGCCAAGCTTCTATACATAATAAAATATGTATTAAGGTCATATTCTAGCAGTGCTGTAGGGAAACTGGAGTATTCTTATGCCATACTTTTTGGTAGGAATGCTTCTCCTGGGTTGCATCACTGTCTGTAAATTTTATTGATTATAATTAAGTCAGTCTGCATTGTCTCTAAGAACCTACATGGGTTTAAAAATCAATACTCCTTATATTCATCAGGGGAACCAGTTCGAAAAGGGATTATAGTGGGAATAAGCAATGCATTTATAGCTCTGAGTTTGTGTTTGCAAACCATTAAATGCTGGCCTTCTCAACAGTCCTCATTTAAGGGTCAAAAATAGGGTTTTTTCCCTGTCTTTTATCCCATGAACAGTAACAAAAATACTCCTTCCATGGTTACCTACCCTATTTTGTACCTGGTGAGTGGAGCTCTGCTGCCTCAGTGACCTTCTGGGGCCAAGGAGACAGCCTTGGGCAAGCAGGAATATGACCAAACGTAGAAAACCAGGAGTGAATCCACTGAAGTCCTCTCAGCTGAGTCACATCTATGGCAGTATCCTGTTGCCTTAAAGGGCTTCATTAGTTCCCTCCCTGGGCTTGTTTCTCCCAGAAAATATCAGTTCCAGTTATTGGGAACTCTAACGGCCACGCTCATGGAAAGTCAGAACAAAGAGCAATTGCTGAGGGTATCTGCTATTATTGATTTATGGGTGAAGATTAAGGCCAGATTGCCCTGTCCCTATTTCTTTAACAACCCCGTCCTCAGATAGACTTCCTCCAACTCAATGGGTCCCTTATTTAAGTGCTGTTTATTGAGGATAATCTTATCGCAGTCTGGTGCACTAAATATGTATAACTCACCTTAGGGAGAAGATGTGAAAGGTCTTTGATGATATGAAGGGTGTGAACACTAAGGAGAGTGAAGGATAATTTAGGTTGGGACTTGGGAGTGCAACTAAAACACATACCATCAAAGAAATGGAGTAGATGTGGCGTACTCCCCAAGAGAAAAATTAAATGCCCTTCAGTCTGAGTTGTTTGAAAGCAGAGAAAGGACTAAAACTGTGTTTGTAAGGATCATTCTGTGGACACAGAGGGCTGGGTGATCTTACTGAGCTTTTCTACCTTTGTGTTTTGTGCAGTGCTTTGATTCCTATTTGATTTGGCCAATAATTGAGCTACATAATTCACAACCTATTTCACCAGTGATGCTGTTTTAGCACTGCTACACTGCACCTCAGCCAGGGACACCTGTGGAATTCACTAGACTTGATTCAATTTATTTTACCAGTTATTTCAGTTTTAACAGCTTTTAGAATGGTGATGAAATGGCACAAACCAAGGCATTCCCTTAGCTTGTGAATCCTTCCAGGATCCAGGGGGAGCAAGATCCATGCATGGATCCTCACTGCACTTGGAACATGCAGGCACCCATCCACATCCCCAAAATATCCATAGATAAAAACTGACATTTAAGTGACCATATGAAAAGACCACAAAGGAAAGACCAAGGGAAACTGGGCTTAAGTAGGACTCAGAGTGGTTTTGAGATTACATGGCAAAGCAACTTTCTCATCCTAGACACTGCTCTTCTGCATCATCCACGTTTTGATTGTGTCTCAGGGCAGAAAAAGCAACTGCCTGAGCTTTGGGTTTTGTGCAGAGCCCTGTGATACTGCTCACTGCTAATAAATGCACACGTAGACATATGTACTTTAAATAAAAGGGCCTGGAGATTGCTGAAGGAACTGCAAGAATCCCGGGCAAAATAGCATAACCTTTTTTTTTCTCCTGAATTCCAGTCTGGGCAGCTGTAAAGCTCTGGTCAGAGCTGGCTCTGGGCAGTGGCAAAACTTGCATGCTGGGCTTCAAAAGCACGCAAGGAGTTGTGAGAAATGTTCTTCTTTGAGGCTGTCATTAGGACAAAAAACCACTGCCCCAAGCCAGGCTATCCTGGAAATTTCTCAGGAAGATTTGAAGGGACCTGACTGACAACTGGAGGTCTGGTGGTATCTGCCATGACAATATTTTCCAGTGTGTGCGTTCAGCTGTAATGATTCATTAGAGTAAGTTTAATTGTGGCCAGTAGTTATGAATATTTCTTTGTACTTTCTTATCAGTGTTTTCCATTTGCAGCAGGACTTGGCTTGTTTGTTAATCTGAAGGTCTCCATTTATTTGGAAAACAAGGTTTGACTTACCATATTGTTTGGCAGAAGAGAAGAAAGGTGAAATGCAAAGCCCCTAAAACCACAGAGCAAGGAAAAGCAAAACTTAACTTTCAGGGAAAAGTGGGAACCAGCACAGATGATGTGGGCAAATGAGTGTCCAGATCTCACTTAAATCAAATAAATGAACAAAGTTATAAAATCACAGAGTCACAGGTTGGTTTGGGTTTGGGTTGGAGTTGGAAAGGACCTTATGGCTCATTTTGTTTCAAGCCTCTGCCATGGGCAAGGACACCTTTCACTAGGCCCAGGTGATGATGGTGAAGAGACCTAATCTGAGCAGTAGCCGAGGAAGATACAAGACAGTTTTACTCCTGAGAAATATTTGACAAGCCTAAACTAGTTTCGTTGGACATTTTAAAAAAACCACACCTGTGCCAGTGTGAAAAATAATATACACACCGTTTCCCTCAAACTACAAATTATAAAGTTCTCAAGCTGCTGTACAACTTTGATTTAGTTCTACTCCCCAGTGTAGTACCAAGTAGTAGCAAGGCATTCTTCAAGTTACTGAATTGTTCATGTGACTCTTGTGTTTTTAAAATACACACAACACTTAGAGTTTTTCACAAATGCACAGTGTGGGGTGGCAGTATTTCCATTTTGCTGGTGAAGATTGGGCAATGATAGTTGGAATCGGCTTCATATGTGAAGCTGATGCTAGAACCCACATCTCTTTAATCATAAACAACTCACTTTTAAACTCTTCCCGTTGACCTTAATAGGGCCAGGGTTTGATTCCAAGTGTTTAGTCTTCATTTCAAGCTTAAAGATGCATATTTTTAATCTGAATTTGAATATATGTTTCATGGCTTATTCATGCTCAGAAATACTTCTTGGCAGAGTCACCTAAACTGAGCAAAATGAGAAGCTTCTTTTAATACAGAAATATTAAACAATGTGTGCTGGAGTGCAGAAAGCTATTTGGACACCGGAAAGCTTTATAAACATAGATTTGATTGTGATTGAACCAAAAATAGTGGTATTAAATTAAGGTCTGTTTAAGACACTGAAAAAACCCTCTGCATTTTCCAAACTGCTAAGGATAAAATCAATCTGCAAAAGTATTTTAACTTTGTAACAAAAGTATCATTGACAAAGTAAAGTGAAGATAATAAAGCATATTTAAAATTACTTGAAGGTCTTCTTAAAAATTTATGACCTCTTTCCAGTTGGAGCTCATTTAACTCAAAAGCCATTTAAGAGCCTGTAAGTGGTCGTATTTGGACCTTGCAAGAAATGTTCACTTGTTTGTTCAGAAACACTGGTACCTTTGGTTAGAGAGAACCTGTTCCCTTCTATTATTACATGTGAGCTGCAGTAACACAGTATTTGTGTTTCCTTAGGACAAAAATTACTGGGATGTAGCTCCCAAGCTTTACAGCACAGGGAACAGTTTCAGATCCACGGGGTCTGCCCATACCAGCGTGTGATCAGATCCATGTCCTTCGCCTCCCATCACCTCTGGTGCCAGCAGTCCTGTTAGAAGATCATTTTGGGAACTGCTTTGCTCATGTCCCCGTCCCAAGCACAGAATTAGAGGCAGGAGCCATGGTTAGACTCAACCAGAGACTGGTTTGGATCTCAGATCTGAGCTCTGTGCCCACAGGAACTGAAGCTGATAGCAAGGCCTTGGCCCGTCGATATTTTCCATTACCGTAACTGCTGTTTAGCAATGTCTCGTTGATACGAGGGGAGTGTGTGACTGAGGCCATGTTCATCTCTTTGCAACAGGAAGAATTATGGCATTCATAGATTGGAAGAGAGTGGGTGATAAATAAAACTGAGGCTATCCAGAAAGCCCCAGGGAGCTTCCTCTCCACAGAAAGAATAAGAAATTTATAGATGTCTAGAAATTACAGTTGAGCTTTTTTGCCTTTTCTTCTTTTTTTTTTTTTTTTTTTTTTTTTTTTTTCTTTTTTTTTTCTTTTACTNTTTTTTTTTTTTTTTTTTGGTTAGCCTCTTTCAGTCATATGACTGGAGTTCAATTATCAGCACAATAAATATTCCTGTGAATCGGAGCCATGTGTTGGCAGCACTTTTGTGCTTCTTAGAAAGGAAGGAACATGTAGAATTGTCTAAAAACAATAGTTTACCATCAAACTTGCTCCTAAAGTCAGAAAGTAGCAGAGCCCAAAATACATGTGCTAAGGGAAAATGTGTTCTGGAGGACTGAAATACAGGCAGGTTAATGCAAATATATTTTTGGAGTAAGATTTTACAATTATGAACTATTCAGACTAAAACAATACTGTGCATCTGCATTGTTTTCAAAACAAAGCAAAGCAGTTACTAAGAGGCCCCTTTTGCTGCTTTTAAGAGGCTTCACAGTAGGAATGTTACCTGCAAATCAATTTAATAGATAAATTGTTATGCTAGGAAATACCACTGATAATTGTAACATGTGTCCCCTAAGGTGAGTTGTGCCTGCCAGGTGGGAAATGGGAGGCATTTTAGATATTTTCCCAGTCTTGAATTTTCTGGAGTGGTTGTTTGGCTCATTTAAAGTATTCCCTGGAAACTCTCGTTGCTGCAGTAGAGCACGAACTGCTGGGGCTGGACTTTGGCCGTGCTCTGTCCTGGGCAGGAGATGAAGCGTGGTGACGAAATTTGAAGTACCAAGACAGTTTGGAGTCCTGGAACATTTTGATTCATCTCTCAACTGCCTGGGCTTGGCAAATGCCAGAAGTTTGTGTCTTCCCCAGGACAGTCCATTGACTGATCCGTATTGACTTGTTTTCAGCGCTGTTCCTGTTTGGCAGGACATTTCTAGATCTGTAAGCAGTTCCTCTTCGTTTGAGAGAGACATGACTGTTCTGGGCTCACGAAGGTCTGACAGGAGGGAGCAGAAGTCGGCCCAACTGTACACCTTTGGCCAAGGGGACTGTAATTCTTGGATCCAGCTAACACAGGCTATTTTAAGAGAACGACTTGGCCTCTTTACAGTAAACTTCTTCGGGGGAGAGTTCATTGCACCTAACAGGCTTCAGCCAGTCTGGATCAGCGTCTGACATTTGAACTCGATGCTCTTAACACATTTGTCAGCTCTACATGCACACAACAAGATGCTAAATGCTTCAATAGCTGCACATTTCCAGGCAATTCAGCAAAACCCGATTCATTATTAGCTTTTAAATTCGAGGGGATATAGGTGTGTATTTATGAATATTGCAGCAAGGCTCTGGGCACTGAGCATTGCAGGAACACAACTGCAGTAGCCCCACAGTCACGAGAGCAGCTACTGAGGTTACAGGCACCCGCTGCAGCAGTCTGGGGAGTATCCGAGTGGAATTTTACAAATGACAGTTTAAAGAGTTATAGTTGCCTAAAGAACGAGGCTGGAAAATTTGCAAAAATCTGGTTTCAATTATTAGGTTTTTGCTTGGTTTTACTTTTTTTTTTTTTTTTTTGGTTCAGCTTTAATTCCTCCAGAGGAATTTCAGTGCACTACCTTAGTTGTTCCTTTGTAATCCTGCATTCCCGTTGCTTTATTAAATACCTGGAGTTATAATCTTGTTTATGAAATCGTTATTATCTCTCCAGTTGCAAATTGCAGCATTACGTAGAGAAGTGATTATGGCATGAGGCATGGAAAAATCGGATATGCAAATGAAGCAACTTAAGCATAATGATGGTTCAGTCCCATAACAGGCGAAGAAAACATCACTTTGCTTTTGAGTTGAAGTGTTCAGCTTTATACCAACTTGCAAACTGACCCCGTCTTTTTCATAAAAATGCTCCAACTGGCTGAAACAAAACAAACAAAAGAAAAGAAAACAAAAACAAACTGTCTCAGAAAATATATTATAAAAATAGATTTACTCTTATAAGTAGAATATTTTTGCCGTGGTTTCAGAGCAGGAAACTGCATCTTTAAAAACCTTAGATGCAGTGGTTTAAGGACTTTGGTTATATATTGTTTCAAGAGAGAATTATTTTAAAAGGGTCATCAACTTCTGTGTTTGAGTGTGCAGCATAAAATACTAAGTGAAACCTAACATACACACTTAATTTTTTCGATTGAGATTACTCTGGAGAAGTTAAAACTTTAAAAATAAAGATCAAGCTGTCAAAATCCTTGCCTAAAACATTTTCTCCTTTGGGGTAACTACTAAGGATAGTTCTTGCTCTGTCATATTCTCACCCAGCTGCTGTGCAGTTGATCTGGCCTTACCCTGGTATCTCTCTGCCAGCCCTGCACACGCTCCCAGCTAATCCAGGTAGCAGCAACCTCATTTTGAAACTCTCTTTTCCCCTTCCACCTTGTTTTTAAGTGTAGCTTTCATGGCGGGTTGCTTTGGACCCTTTGATGTCTCAAAGGGGAGTAGGGGAACAGAAACACGAAATGAATCTGATTTTCTTGCTTGCATCTTTCCCTGGCAGTGGAGTTAAACCTGTGGCTTGTGTTCCTCGGCATTAAGAGGATTGTTGACCAGCTTTCAGAGTTGACAAGGTCACTCGAGGTACTGTGACAGGGCATTTAGGTACAGGAGTTGATCCTGTGTAATGTTAACCCAGGAAGCTGGGGAGAAATGGGGATGATCTTTCTCCTGGTTTTTCTTGCCTAATTAAGGGTGTAGGAAAAGCAGGCATTGCAACAGAACAAAACGTAATTACGGAGATGTTGCCTGGCATGTGTCCACTGAGCAATTGCGCCTCCCTCCCTTTTCAAAATAACTGTATTTTAGTTCCTTTTGGAGCAGTTTAAACCTTTGAACAACTCCACTGCTCCTGCAGGGACCAGGGAGGAGTTGGCCGTGTGCGCCAGGGAAGATGTTCAGAGTTTACTCATGGGCTTGCCCGGGGTTTGGGCGCCGTGAGGAGTTCCCTCCGTTATTCTGGTGCCAGGATCCAGAAATATCGGGCAGGTTGGGCCAAGAGGAAGTCAGAGCTGCCCTGCTGAGGGAAGGACATGTCTGGAATTCCTATTCCACCATTCACAGCCCTAAAAAAGGAATTTTTTTTAAGTCTTTTTTTTTCTTTTTTTTTT
>WEKY01019246.1:775223-795992 GCA_013390045.1 Picathartes gymnocephalus | reverse complement strand
TTTTTTTTTTTTTTTTTTTTTTTTTTTGTGCTCTGTCCTGTATTTTTGCTCCGTCGCCTGAGGGAGAGCCGGAGATGTGTGTTTGAGGGAAGTCGGTGGGGCCAGCAGATCCAGATGATGCTGGATGCTGACATGGAAGCAGCTGTGGCACTTGGTGCACTCAGAGAACACCATAGCTGTTAATTCGATAAAATAGCTTTTCCAATTGAGATATCCATCCTGGGACAGCTGATCTTTTGTACAGCACAGCCCAATCACGGCTTTAAAGCAGCAGCAGCACCAGAACTTCCTGGAGGGAGCCTGCACTTCACTGCACACTTTGGCAGCCTCACCATAGGCCTGAGGGATACTTTCAGATTTCCCTGTAATTAATGAGCACCTCTGCACTTATGGCAAATTACAGTGTCTGATGTAGAATGTTGACCTACAGCTGCCCCATGCCAAGTAGCCTATTTAGACCTATTTATTTCTAAATAGAGCCTGTAAATGATAACCGGAAACTTCACTATTGATTCATTTGCTCCTAAACGCTTCCTCTTTCAGGTATTGAAGTTGAAATAATTTTTGATAATCCTATAGTTATGCTGTGCCTTGGATTTATTCTATATTTATTATGTGGCCATTCCGAAGCTATTTAACATTCCTGTAAAGCCAGAGAAATTAGAGATGGAAAGGGCTTGTTCGATCTTGCATAGCCTGTCCAATAGAGCTCTGATTATCTACTTCACTTCTGAATGTCCCGAGTAATGAAAAACCTTCCACTTCTCAAAAATGTTGGACGGCCAGAAGTTTCACTGACTTTTGCTGCTGGCCTGCAACATGGCCAGCTCTTGTATAACCATCTCTTTGCTGTCACTGTTATGCTTATTTTGAAATGTTATTTCCTCATTTTTTCTCTCCCCGTCATTATTTGGTTTTCTCATTGTGTTTGGCCATTTTTCTGAAATTAAATTTATTCTGTGCTCAGAGTGCTTTCAGACTGCTAGCACCTTTCTTTGTTCTTCTGGTATATCCAACATCTGGTTCGTGGCTACGCACGATTTTCATTCCCTTCCTATTTTTCTTTTAAGGAAGATTTTAAATAAGTTGAGGTTCTCTTCCTAGCTATCTCGTTTCCCCATAATACATCACTAAATGAGTGGGTTCAGCCCAGAAGGGGATTATTCATAATTTTCATCCATTTCAGTAAGTTTTCAATCCATACAATAACTTCAGAACCAAGTCAAAATAATGCTGCGGATGCAGAATTTTATGAGAGTTTGCGCTAAGTCCTTTGCCAGAATCTAAATATACAACTTCTATTGTTCTATTAATACTGTCATCCTACTTGATATACACCATAGATATATCTGGTTTGTCAAAAAATATCTGCACTAAAACAGTAATTTTAATTGGTTCAGGCAGCTCAGTTGTCTCCCTTATGCCCTTTGATTTTTTTCTGTTAATTTTTTACTCTGTAAACATTTGTTTGGACTGTTAGCACCAGGATTACTCTTCCCTTCTTTCTGGAAGATTTATGTCGCATTTCTGATTTTTCCAGTATTCTGATCTCTTGCCATTTGTCTAAGAATTTTTAGAAATAATTATTCATGTTCTGGAGGGCTAGTTAGATAATTCAGTAAGAGTTTTTGTACAATTAAGGACGGTAGGTTGTGGATAATAATTTTAAGCTTGGTCAAAAGCCCATGGAAGCCAAGTCTTCTTAAGGCTTAAACTACTGTATTAATTTTACGGAGATCTGCCCCTCTTTGCTGCTGATTTTTTGCTCACCTTTCACATTGGGCAAGTTCATAGGTCAAAATAATGTAAATCAGCACAAGTCCACTGGAGCCTTTTGTGCCTTTTGAAGAACCAGCCCCTCAGGGTTAGATGCGTTCCTCTCCCCATATATGCTGTTGGGATAAGAACTAATTTCCTCACAGGAGTGTTTAAGGCTTAATTTTTTATAGCATATAAAGTGCTCAGAGATGTTCAGATGAGGGATGTTGTGAAAATGCAAAGTAGTATTATTGTTGATAAATTATTTAAAATATTGTGGTCCATTGAGAAAATACTGGTTTGTAGGCAGTGAAGTGGTTAATACGATTGCATCTCTTA
The DNA here is from genome assembly GCA_013390045.1 of Picathartes gymnocephalus. NCBI lineage: Eukaryota > Metazoa > Chordata > Aves > Passeriformes > Picathartidae > Picathartes > Picathartes gymnocephalus. The sequence continues at coordinate 793,895 of WEKY01019246.1, read as the reverse complement.
CAGGTTTCACCAGATACACTCACTCACTTACAATGGATAATTGTTAGCTCTTGTTGTGCAGATGCTGTTGCAGATGGAGCCCTGTACCTGCATGCATAGCAAATGAATTAGACTGGCAATCCCCTTTATAAAGCATAAATATGTAATTTGTTCAGCTGTTGTAATTAAATATGTATGTGTGAAACAGCCACCATTCAGGTCATTAATGATGCGCCATGCCAAATTAGAGCTTACAGACAGTAATGTACATTGTTGTGCAATGAGGGAATTGCAAATAACATAGCTAAGCCTTTCCTAGTAAAGTGATGGATTCAGTGGCTTTAAAAGGAATATTTATATTTCTAGCATTTTGATTGCTTCAGTCTATATTTACATTGATGCTCAATGAAAAAGATACAATTGGATGAAATTTTTCCTGTATTTGTTTTATACTCTTTGTACATGATAGAATACCCATTAGGTACGTGTCACACAACATTTATTGGGTGTAACATTTCATATCCGCTGGTAATAGGCTGAATATGTTGCTATGATCATTCTTAAATATATAGTCAATTAAGACCTGGTAAATACCTTTTCTTCAGCATAATGTAGACAAACACTGTATCAAAGCATTTGGGCAATTTTAATGTTTTCCATGTATCTGCTTTTTAATCTTTGGACTTCAAAGACGTGACTGGTAAAGGAATCCTCACTGTGGTAAACAACATATATGTTTCCACAGAAATCTGCCTGATAGAACAATTGTTGTAATGAATTAACCTTGCCAGTGTAGGGGAGTTGTTTAAATGCAGAATTACTTAAACATCAGGCTTGCCTTCTTCTGTCCGCATTGTTTCTTTCTTTATATTTAGCAGAAAAAGGTAATTTGGCCTCAAAAAAACCTTCCTTGAGTCTTCTGGAAAGAACAAAAAGTTAACAAGCAGCTGTTGTTCCAAAGCAGAATGAAAAATCATAACTTACTACACCTTAAATGCATCTGAAATGATCCTTCCTAAGCGTGTCTCCTCTGTTTAAAATAGATGAAGATTTAGCCTACATCTTGTTTTGACGGTGGGTTCTGAGTATACGAGAGCTAATCGTTCTGACCTTTCGGCCAAACAGGGCAGCAGAAGGAAGCATCTCAGAGTTAATTCTGTCTTGTTCACAGTGGGAACAGAACATTCCTCTGTGATCCTCTTTCACATGATTCGCTTGGGCCTCCTGGAAGCCCGTCCTGATACTATTAGTGCTGGGCTTCTTAGGTCTAAAGGAGATCGACAGCGCTGACATCACCCACTGCTCGCGTGCTGCCCCGGGCTGGACAACCACAGCAGAGGTGTTAAGACTCACATTAAACAAGAAAATTTCATGAGACATTTTCTGTATAACGCTAGATTTCAAATCTTCGTCAAGCTTTCTTTATTAACTCCCTCGTATTTAACAAGAAAAGGTAGGAGGAAATGGGATTAGTTGATAGATTATTTGTGGAGGTTTGCAGTGAATTTTCAACTTTTTTAAACCTAGACTAATAAAGTGATAAGGAGTAAAGATTTTTATCTGGCTAGAGCTGTTGTACAGCATGCAACTTGCTACAAAACATCTGCTTTAGTAGATAGTCTCTGACAAAAGTCGAGTATTTCAGTTGCTTAAAGGCATACCTTAAAGGCAACACCAGAATAATGATTTGTGTAACTTCTAACATATTAGTTAAATTATAATAAGAAGGCTTACTTGCTTTTTATTAATTTCTTCATCTCTTCCTTCCTTAGTAACTCCACTCTCTTTCTTCTAGATGTTTTCCTGAAATACAGTTTTTCCGGTTTGTTCATAGGAAAGTCCTCTTGATTTACGATACAAACGAGTCAGATGTGCAGGGTCTTGGCATGTTCCTTTACTGCTTTTTAACACTGCAATTACTGATGTACTGGGAAGCCATTTCAAGGATGACCGCAATGACAACAGCCCTGATCACAGCCAGGCCTCCTGCAGGGTTCCCCTAGTTTATTTTTTTTCCCCTCCTTTCCTTACCTTTCTGGAGTGGTTTTATGAACATTGAAGCAGCTGATTCATGAGTTGAATTAGTTGGATTTTGCACCCCTTACTTGGTGAAGACTCTAAACGGTGTTTGGTTTGGAGGGTGGGAGAGAAGTGAGAAAATTTATTTTTGTGTCCATTAAACAGCATTGCATCACCAACTACTGCTGTACTTTTCAAAATCTATCCATTTCTGTCCCAGCATGCACGGGCCATTGGCCGTGCACACGAGTACCTTTTGGGAGCTTTTGTGTGCACCTTCCAGTCCAGGAGAACAATTCAGCTTCGGAAACGGGCTGGGCAAAAAGTGTCTGAACCACCTGACGGCCTCACAGACCTTCACTTAATGAAGGGTTAATACTTTGAGGCTGCGCAGAGGCCATGTTCCCCTCACGCCAGGGACCCTCATGCCAGGCCGTCAGTGCAGATGAGGTCGAACTGGCGCATTTAATAAATTAACCATTTCCTGGGCACGGCGGCAGGCATGGGGTGGCTGACAGCCAGGTACTCGGCGATAAGCGCCCGCAGGCCAGGCCGAGGCGAGCAGCTCGATCGCTGGCAGTCACTGCGTTGGCCAGTGCTGCAGTAAACACTTTCCCTTGGATGTTGGTGTTCTGTTGTGTCTGGCAGCCGCAGAGGGCTGCTTGAACTTTAGCCAGAGGCAAATATTTATACATCAGAGCATGCAGTGTTCAATGGGTCCGGCCTGCAAGCGCAAGGAGCATGGCAGGCGATCCTCTTAATTGTGCCCACGATGCGGCGAAGCAGGACCGTCTTGGGGGTCGCGGCAGGTTTGGCAGCAGCACGAGCTCTGGAAAACTGTGAAAACATTGCCTTCCCCGCTCTTGGTGGAGGGGCCATCCTGACGGGAGCCGTGTGTGCCTTCAATTCCTGTTGGAAAGTTTACAGTTAATATTTTCCCTGGAACGCTGTCAAGCTTTTGACAGTGCCTGAGTGTATGCTGAGCTGTGAAATTGAGACGCGGAGCAAGTTGTGAGAAATCTGTTTCTACTCAAATCTGTAAAGGTTTATAAAAACTTCAGCAGAGGGGGAAGGAGGGGGAAAAATGGGGGGGACAAAAAGAAGCCCTGGGGCTGGGGCTAGGCTGGGCTGGGCTGGGCTGGGCTCGCTCGCCGGGCGCGCGGCGGGGCCGCCATTTTAAGGATGCAGCGAGGGGCGAAGCTCTCGCTCCTTACATGGCGGCTGCTCGGCTGCAGGGCCGGCCAATGGGGCGGGCGGTGCCAAGTCACGTGAGGTGCCACGACGGCACTGACAGCCATTTCCTCGTTTCTGGAAAACTTCGGTGCCTCCGCCGAGCGCTTCACTGTGTTTTCGGTGCCAAACGTTCCCTGCCGCATGTGCCTCGGAGGCTGGCATTTGTCCATAAAGTTATTTTAGTAGGTAAAAAGTCTCGGAGCGCTGGAGCTCTGCGCGTTCTGTATGTAAAATGGATTTCCCTTGCTGGCCCTGGGCCAGGAGCGCGGAGCACGCGCTGGGCGAGGGGAGCGCGTCTCTGCAGAGGAACTGGTGGACTGACACACTCTAATTTTTTGGCTCCTGACCAGATGAGCTAGATGGATGCCAAAATTCAACAAAATAACACATTATTGTGTAATAGGAACAGCGCTCAAAGTGAGCAAGAGCTCACAGGAACTGAATACCAGCACTTTTTTTTCCCTTTCTTTCTTTTTTTTCCCCCTTCCTTTCTTTCCCCTTGTACAGCAGAAGCTCAGAACTGGACTTTTAATATACTGCTTCAATGGAACATGGAATAAATATAACCACAATATAAAGAATGAGGAATAGTGTACAACCGGGAAGACGAAGGGAAGGAGAGAGTAAGGGAGGAGGGAGTGAGCGAGACGGAGGGAGTTAAAATTACTTTTGTGAGACTTCCTTCAAACATGCTCCATAGTGCTCAGGGCTGGTTTAACCCTGTCTTCCCTGCAGCAGATCCCCAACATGCCTCATGCATTCTCCTTTCTCCTTTAATTCCTTGATAAACAAACACACACATGTTAAAGGCATCACCCAGTACCACGTGCTGCTGAACCGAGGCCATCAGAGGAGTTGGAATCAGGGCAGAAAAAGCCTTCCTAAAAAAACACTTTTCTTATTTTTTCATTGTCCATCTCTGAAAGGAGCATCTGTGTGAAATACTGTTTTTTCTCCTCAAATAACCAGCATTGCCTGCATTTGTCGTTACTGTAGTAGCACCTCCTAGCACCAACCCAACTTTGCAGTAATAAATTAATTAAACTTCCCTGAGAAGCCACTGCGTTCCATAGCTTCATCTGCAAAATGCAGGTATCTCTGGGGCTGCGCATGGCAACTCCTGGAAAGTGCAAAGCAACACAATAGGAAGAGAAAACTAACACAGCCTATGGAAACTGCAAGGGGTCGTTGGGTCAGCAGCATGTAATTACAAGAGCTGGAAGGCGGCCAGGACGAAGATGCCCATCGTGTCAGGGAAACGCCATGTGCCCACACAGATCGAGAACTTTCTCATTTTGGGATTCATAGAATCATAGAATGGTTTGGGTTGGAAGGGCCCTTAAAGATCATCCAGTTCCATCCCCCTGCCATGGGCAGAGAGGTCACCCATTTGATCAGGTCTCCTGGTCCTGCTTGTGGGCAGACCAGGTGGGAAGAGCATTCCTGGAGGGACTGTGGAGGACATGCTCCCAAGTGGACAGTGCCAGGACTTGGCTCCCATTCCCTACCGAGAGTTGGTGGACATGCTTGCAAAGAACGGAAAACAACCTTCCTCTGCCCTGAGGCTGCATCATTCCAGAGCACAGAATACTGGCCATAAACCTTTTCTACCCTCCTTTCTTCCTACCCTCTACATCTCACAGAGATTTCCCCCCAAACAGATCAAAATCCAGAGCTTAGGCCGATTACTGTCCTCTTAGTGCTCCTGTTGGGTTTATCCGTCTTATCAACCCTGTGTATTCCTAAGACAGATACTGCTGTGGTAGATTATCACCAAGATCTAAACCAGAGACTTTGCTGGGATTGCATCTTAAAATCTGTCTGAAGAGGGCAAATACACGTTTCTTTTGCCGTATCTCAGGTTTGATCTGCCAAAGAGAAATAAAGGGCCTGTGTCTCCTTGTTACTTTATTTTAAAAGCCTGCCATAAGTATTTGAGGAGTTCTGAGGAAGATGGTTGCTAGATCTTAACGTGAGGGATGCAAGTAACCACCAAAGGTGCTGGTTTGAGTTGAATCTTAGTTGTGCTATGCACCACTCCTTCCCATTGTCCCTGATCTGAATTGCTTCCAGGCAAGAATAAACCAAGGTAAACAAGCTGGTTTGGTGTGTTTGTGGCCTTGGGTAAAACAAACCATATTAATGATATGTTATATTGTTTAATTTGTTTTTTTAATGCCTTATCAAGTACAGAATAAAAAATGCAAAATAAATAGTAAATAAAGAATAATGATATGGGAGTTAGAGTCATCCTGGTGTGCAGTAACATTAAGTGTGGCTGTAATTATGGTTTGGGCTTTCCATGGTAAAAGCAGATTTTTTTCCCTCATAACTGGTTTTATATCCTTCTGGAACAAAGTAAAAAAATCTTCTGGCAGTTTTTTAATTGAGGTTTTGTAGCTTTAATGGTCTGATGCTATAAAGAAGTCAACCCTTCTGCCAGTTTTTTAAGCCCAGATAAGGCTTTGCCTTCATGTTGAATGCATGTTTCTCTGTGTACATGTATCCACATGCTCCTTTCTCTCTCTCTTTCCCTCTTTGTCTCTGGGAGAGGGAATAGGAGACCTTCAGAGCAAATATTATTAGAGGATTCAGAGATGTAAAAGAAGTTGTTCTCCCCTCGGTGTGTTTGGATTGTTTCTCTCGGTGGAGCTGGCTGGATGTACCTATGGTATTATAAAAGTGAACTGAAGTGCTAAGAGAACAATTCTGGGAATGGGTTTATGCGGATGAGTGTTATAATGGAACCACTCCAGCCCCACAAATACCTGCAATGCTGCAGAGGCTCAGCTGCTGCCCCACTGTTGGCTTTCCACAGCAAACCCTTTTCTCAGCTGGCAGGGAAATACCTGGGACTCTGCTCCGGAGCTGGGGCTTCACAGCCAGGAGCACATTAGAAGTTAATACAAATTACATGAGCTTTACACCCAGAGCCCTGACTTGCCTTGGGTTACCATTTTGGCACAAAGGGTTCAGGGAACATCCAGCTTTGCAATGGATCCTCTGTTCAGTGTCCAGCTTTGCAGCACATCCCTGTATGTGGTGTGCCCTTCCCCAGGGAAGAACTGGCTTTTGGTGCCTTAAAGAAATAAGAAAGCTATTAAAAACTCGAACAAACACCCAAACCAGTAAAAAGCAGTAAATAAGGGGTAAATCCTCCCAACTTGTAGGGGAACCCAGGGCTGTGGGTGCTGTGCCCTGTCTCTGGGTAGCATCAGGCAATAACATGGCACAGTTAGAGGTGTTACATCGTGGATATCGTGGGAGTGTCATTGGACTAGTGCAACTCCAGCATCTTCAGAGATGAGTTTGCATGGATGTGATAGAAGGATCTTGTATTACTTCTCTCTTGGGTTTTGGGATTTTTAATGTGTTAAAACGTTCTTTTCCGCTCAAATAAAAAACGCTTTAAAAATTAGGGAGGAAAAAAAAAGAGCCCAGGTGCAGTAACAATAGCTGATCCCAAACAAACAGTAATTCACTCTTGCCAGTCTGCAAAGATAAAGCCTGTCATGTACATTAGCAAAAGATAACTGACATTAACACAGTAGGCAAGGTGATTACGTACCACACTATTGACTCTGCGCGCTCATTACTGCTATTTGGTGGGTTGCTTAAGTGGGTACCTGAAGGTTAAGTAATAACTGTAGAAAGAATGAGAGGGAAGCAGAGAGAAAGAGAGAAAGGGAAAAGAAGAGAGAAAACATTGACACAAGGTTAAAATGGAGGAAAGTGGATAAGTGGGGGTGTGGATGTCTGAGGAGAAAGGTGAGGTGGCTGTGCCTCAGTAAGTGATATTTAAAGGCTGGTGGCTGAGTAAATAATGCATCCAGTTGTGTTTTCTTTGATATTTTTAAGTTTGCAAAATAATAGAAGGAAAACACAACTTTGGGGTAAACCTGTGATCATGAAAAAGCCAGAAGAGAACCACAATCTAAATTTCCCAAGACGTGTTCTCCCTCCCTTTCAACAAAATCCGAGAGAGTGCAAGGTCAGGATATGGAGGTTTTTTAAAAAAAAACAGCCGCCTTTTAACTCATCTACATTTTTCTCTGTGAGCCTTTGAAAATGCTTTGTTTATTTTCATACTCTGAGTGTGCACAGCCAAAGAATTCCTGAGCCTTCCTTGCACGGCTCGGCTCCAGCGCTGTGATGGGAGTCGATGGCACGGCTCTCACAGCCCGCGGTTAAGGGCACTCCCAGGGCTTAGTTAAGCCATTGACAGCAACTCTTTGGGGTGTTGGGCATCTTTCCTGTCTGTGTGGCCTGTGTAGTGTTCTGTGGGCATTGCTGCTTCACGGTGAAATAGGAACTGTGTTCTGGAATCGATGATTAATGCCGGCTTTTCCTCTGGAATGCATTTCTGATATTATAATATCATGCTGCAGAATCAAGTTTAATTTCAAATTGTATTAACCTATTTACGAAACATATCAAGGGGATATTTTTCAAGGGAATGGTTCTCTTCTTTATACAGATTGGGAAATAAAATACTTCTTTTAATATTGCCTTCTCCAGGCTCTAGGACTAACTATTTCCCTGGAATTAATATCTAAAAGGGAGTCATTGCAAATTTTATATTGACATGCAGAACCTAACATTATGGCTTTTTAGGGTGTTATATGCACAAAATATGTATGTGCATTCCAAACTAGCTAATAGTTTTGCAACTGGTGAACATAAATTTTAATATCTATACTTCCCAGCTTGTAGTAGTGTTGTCTGAAGTCTGGGATGAGTGATGTTAATCTCCAGCTTGTTTGTGGCTTTCCAAAAAATGAACTTGAAGTGGAATAAAACGTGGTGTAATTCCTATTCATATTTAAATTTATAATAAAAAGTGCAGTGTGGGATTTGTCCTATATAGTCCTGCTTAGCCAGACTTTAAAATGTGTCTGTGTTCTTGCATTGCAAAAGGAAGAATATGCACATATGTTAGCTGTTAAATACATTGCTGTTCTTAGGGGCTTGCACTTAAATGCCTCCCATATCATAAATTCATCCTCCTTTACCCTGAAGTTTGGAGTTTTCAAACATTAAACAAAAACAAAGGAAAGGTGGAGGTGATGGTGCCATCTCGGTTTCTTCTCAGGGAGCAGCATTTGGGGGATGGTGTCTTATTAAGACACACAGGAGAATTCTAGAATTTCAGTTTTTACTCTTTGCTCTGGAGTTAGTCTGAAATTACACAAGCCTCGTAGCTGAGAATTTTATAGGTAATCCCTTTGAAGACAGAGGATGAAAGCCTGGCTTCTCTGAAGGAAAGAGGAATTTCTGCTGTTGATCTCAAGCTGGCTCCGAGTTGCTCCCTTGGTGTGTCCGGGGACTAAGTCATTATGCAGTGAGCGCAGCGCTGCTTGGTGTATCCCAATCCATGGCTTTTGTTAGGCTAAGGCACGTTTCATGGCAACATAATGATTTGGAGCCAAATTTCAGAGATGCTGAGCCCCCCTCCTTTCCCCCCGCCACTTGCATTCAGGTCAGTGAAGCCGAGAGTCGAACCCTTCCAAAGGAGCGGCGGATCCGACAGGAATGAGGCAACGGCTCGGGACGTGCAGGAGTTTATTGGGTGTCTCTCTTGTGCTGCAGTTTTAGCCATGAGCGCTGGATTTGTTTGAGAGCAAACAGAGACGCACTAATTGATGAGAGTGTTATGCAAATAAAAAAAGAGAAATGGGATGGGTAAAATAAAAGAACTGTAAAACACTTTATTATGCCTGGAAAGCCAAGCTAATCCCAGAGGAATTCTGCTAGGATAAAATGTTGGCTGCTTGGACATTTTAAGCCTTTAAGAGTTGTCCTGGAATTTTCTTTTTCGTTTTCTTTTGTTACTTTGTTAGATCGGCCTACAGAAACGTGGCTCACATTTTCCTCCCTCCCTCCTTTCCTTTCCCCCTTGGCTGAAGGTAACTCAGCCCACGCTTGGCTTGCAGGGGAGATGAAATGGTTAAGCAGTTGAACCTCAGGTGCTTTGTTCTTGTGCTGGATGCCTGCTGCTGGGAGGCAGGCAGGAACTCCTCAGGAGCGGCAGGGCTCCCGCCGGGAGCAGGGACTTCGCTTACCCGACAAGACCACAAAATGAGTGGCTGCAGTGGAGTGACCTGAGCACACTGCCAAGCCCCAAGCGGGGCAGAAAGTGGGTGCAGTAGCTGCGCTCCTTTTTTGACCTTTTCTCTCGCTGTTTCCCCCACCTTTCACGGACTTTCTCCATCTTTCACCTCAGATGGGTAGGCAGGCAGGCTGCTTTAATGAAAGCAATACTGTGTCAAGAGGGATTGCTGGCAGAACCCTTCCCAGCCAGTCTGACCTAGCACCTCAGCAATGTTCTTGGCTTTGGCCAGCAACAGCTTGAAAACCCAGGTCTGTTTCTGAATCCAGATGGTGGTGCGTTGCCATATGTCAACAACACATGTCATCCTGATTAAAATTTTAACCACATCCATTCTGCCATCCCCATAAACCATCCTCGGCCCACTGCGTGGCAAAGGCTCCTTCCACAGTGATCCCGTTCCTCCAGCAGGAACGTGCTGTTGGCATCGGTGCAGGTGAAGCCATTGCCTCTGCAGTGGTGTCTGCCTTCCCATCCAGCTCCGTGCCTGCAAGCTCCACCTGTGAGGGTGTGTTGTCCTTATCAGCACTGCTGGAACAAGGTCTTTGCTTCCACTGACTCCAGAGTCAGGCTTTAAGTGTTGGAACAGAAAAGAGAAAAAAAAAAAAATCCCCCCCAACCCTAACTTATTTAATCACTTGTCAGGACCTGTTGGGTTGTCTGTTAGGAAGTGGCCTGCCCAGCCTTGGAAAGAGAGATAACGTATTCCTGTTGAAACACAACCTTGTCAGGTTGCCACTGAATGGCATTTTGAAGTTGCCGATGTGTGGAAGAGCAGCCTGGGCTGTTCTGTACCTGGGGTGAATGCAGCTCCCTTTACCTTGGTTTCTAAGCTCTGAGGTGCAGCCCTTTCCCTAAGCCATGAACACAAATTCCAGCAGTTCCTGGGGCAGGGAAGCATCCTCCAAGGGATCTGCATAGAAAAGCTCCTGTGCTTTTCCATTTGTTCAAAGAAATGGTACCAGTGGGCAGCAGGGACAGGGAGTGCTACTAAATTCAGACCTAGGGTCTCACTCCAGTCAGTCGTTTGTGAACTGGGATAATTTGTGAAGTGGAAGTGGTTTCCCAAGCTGTGCCTCTCGGTTCTTTCATATTTCAGCTTGGTTTCTGCAGCAGCTTCCCTTCTGCCCGCAGGTAATGCTCACAGAACATTTATCCCTTTGGCTAATTTCATTCCAGTATGACAGGCAGATAAAAGCTCTCAAAGACACCAAGTTTCTACTTTTTTTTTTTTTTTTTCTTTTTTAATGAAAATGGTGGCTGAGCAGGGAAGAGACACCCCCATCTACATCCTCCCAGGAGGAACGTCAGCAGGGTGAGCCTCACCTTTGTCTGTCCGGCGCGTCACTCAGCAGATGCAGAGCTTGGAAGCACAGCCACACGCAAGCTGCCTCTCGCTCTTCCAGATGTGAGGGCCAGAGGTCGGGAAGGGAGGAATCGCAGGGAAGGGGAAGATGAATCATAAAGGAGTTGGGGGAGAAGCGCAGGATGTTGTCCTGGGAGGAATGAAGACATGTGATGCGAATCCTCAGGAAACAAGGCTTTGTTTTCTCTGATGGTTGTATGGAACAACTTGTCTTTCTGAGAAGAAGAGGGGTGACAGAGCAGGGGAAAGAAGCTGGAATGGCTTCTGGTTGTTAAATATTTTCTTTTATATATGTATATTTGCCCCCAACTCTTTGGAGTATGGTGGATCTTGCAACCACATCTCTTCTGGCAGGGCATAAACTCTAGTATTAAAATGTCTGGTTCAGAGCTTGTGGAAATTAGGAAAACTGGTGGTAGTCAGTTGTCTGTATCTAAACTTGTTTATGGTCTGGGAGACCATAAAAAACTGGGTTGCTCCAGTCCCCAAGGGGAATCTGGGATGTTCCCTATCTAAACATAGATATGGCTTGTGTGAGTAATCTCCTAAATCACTGCAAGTTAGTAAAGGGAGTACTATGAATCTTGGAGGAGTGAAGCTTCTAATTTCCTTTGGAGGGAAAAAGATGTTTTGGAAGCCAAGGATGTGAAATGTTGACCCGCTCTAAGGTCCGGGACCATGTGAAGCATTCACTTCAAAGCTTGGGTCTCTCTATCACAGAAACAGTGGTATCCCTGCTCCAAAGAGGAGCCTAAAGGCAACACTTGGACTGGAGATAGGATTTTGGGCAAGAACTTACAGGAAATTAACTCAGTTCCCTAACTACTATGGCCAATTTAATTGCATTTCTAGAGCAGCTACCCCCAATGGCATCTTCAGGTTCGCATTGCAAGTCATAGAGATATAAAATACAGAACTGCTGAGGTACCCAAAGGGAAAAAAATTGCAAGCAGAGAGAGCTTCTCTAATACATTGTGCACAACTGCCTGCCCTAGGAAAGGGATGTATTTGGATCCCATTTTTCTGGGCAGACACATTTTTTCAAGACAATGCCAAGAGTGTGCTTTCGGTTCTCTTTCAGTGACCGAGTGCCGGTGGGTACGTGCCAGTGGAGAGAGATGCTATTTATAAAGCTGGATTTTATTTAGTTTATATTTGCACCAGCTATTGAGTTAGATTCCTGGCTAGCGTAACACAAGACAGCTCCGTTGGCTCCTGTGATTTCCATAGTTCAGAGTCTGGCATATGTTTTGCTTGCAATGTATATTGCCTGCCCGGCCTGTTAAAACTCTCGCCGCTAAACCTACGCTGTTGTGTAATACACTGTTGACTTTTTGCAGGGCTGCTATGAATAGCTGGAGGAAATGAAGTAGCTGTGAGGATGACTTTTCTTACACTATATAAAGTCTGCTCGGGGCTGATACGAAACATAAATGTCTTTGGTAAAGTTAGATGTGAAGCCTACGTCTAGTGGAGAAATCACAGAGTGGTTTGGGTTGGAAGGGACCTTAAAGACCACCTTGTTCCCCCCCCTGCCATGGGCAGGGACACCTTCCAGTAGACCAGCTTGCTCCACCCCCCATCCACCCTGGCCTTGAACACTTCCAGGGATGGGGCAACATGTGCAGGGCCTCACCACCCTCTGGGAAATCAACTTTGGTGAAGTCCAGTCCCAGTTTTGCCTCTGACCTGCTCAGGGATTTGGGGACTTGCCTATGTTTCAGTTTCCTCTTCCATGAAATGGCAATAATGTGTGAGGATTAATTAGTCAGTGGATAGCAAACGCTGGATTTTGCAAATGCCGGTGGTACTGTTTCAAAAACTTCATTTTCTGGGTTAGAAGGAAACAAGCCTAAGGATTATTGAAGTCTTAAGCAACATTGTTGAATGTTTTTTCAGTGACGCAAATACAGATCTCAATTTTAAAAAGATCAGAATGGACATTGATGGTAAATAAAATCACCAGCCAATAACTTGCAGCGATTAAAACGAATTTGCTTAAGCATTAGCTGTGGAGAAACTTTCTTAGAGACAAGTAGAGACTGCAACCCTGGATTTATGGCTCCATTCCTGCATTTCCAATATGTGTGTACGTTCACCACCCACCACATAGACACTGCTGGAGGGGATCCCTTTGGTGCACAGCGTTTGGGTGCTGTGCAGTCATAGTGAGCTCAGGTGAGATCTTATTCTTTGTGTCCCAGACCAGGACACTTGGGTACATGCCGGGGGGGGGGCCTCAGGCTGGAGAAAAGGAGGCTCACAGGGGACCTTCTCGCTCTCCACAACTCCCTGACAAGAGGGGATTGGGCTCTGCTCCCATGGAACAAGGGACAGGACAAGAGGAAATGGCCCAAAGTTGTACAGGGGAGGTTTAGATTGGAGATGAGGGAAAATTTCTTCACAGAAAGAGTTGCTGGGCATTGGAACAGGATGCCAGGGAAGTGGTGAAGTCACCAGCCCTGGAGGGATTAAACACGTGTGGATGTGGTGTTTAGGGATATGGTTTAGTGGTGGGGTTGGCAGTGCTGGATTAGTGGTTGGACTCAATGACCTTAGAGAGCTTTTCCAACCTTGGCTTGAAGCAAAGGCCACCCAGTCCTCCAGCCAACCCTTAGGGACTCATTTGTTGCATGTGTGCAGCAATAGATGAAAAATCAAATTATTTACACCCCCTGCTTGCACTGGACTGTTGCATTTGCAGTCCTGACATCAGGCTTTGGGAGCCCACCTCTGAAACTCCTGCCTTCTTGGAGGCTTTGGGCTAATTTCTTCTTGTTTTCTCAATGATGATACTTGTGGTTTCATCCTTACCAGATTGTTTTCTTTAATTTAATGAGATTTATCCTCCAGGCCTGAAAGGGAAATCCTTTGGTTTTGTCAGTTAGGTGTTTAGTCACAACAAGTCACGTTGGGAGTGTTTTCCACTAGTGGAGAGAGACGGATGCAGCTGGAGAAGACAAGTCCGACATTTTTGGGATGGGAAGGCTGCTGGTCTGCTCTTTCTCCACTGGTGTCCTGGAAAAGCTTGGGTAACTGGGTTTGACATTGGAAAAGCTTGGTCAGGGAGTTGAGCACAGGCAGCAGAGGAGCTGTTGTGCCTATCATACCTGCAGGTTATGAGATGAAGGAGTTAAGTTTCCCAACCTGACACACGAGTAGCACCCTGTTATTTGCTTAACAAAGATTTTTGTGTCCATGTCTCTCCAACCCAGTGTGTTTTAAATTCACTGCAAATAATTCTTTCAGCTGTTTCCTAGACATCCTGTCACGCAAATGGATAAAACAATATAGCCAGCTCAGTGGAAAAAACAGTAAATTATAAACAAAAACGTATACAGTGTACTCTTTGTGTTAGGGCCTGACTCGTCACTGTGTTACTCCAGGTTTACACCACCAAAACCTTGACTTCCATGGTCAAATAGTGGAAGGAGACAGTGGCGCATCAGGCTGGTAGCGGTGGGAATATGCTGAAGTTTTAAAAATTTTCTAGAACAAAATAGCCATGAGATCCTGCATATGAATTTCATTACTCTCTGGTAACGGTGACTTTGGTAGTGTTAACATTTAGGAAAATATTTCTTCTGAGAACATTTTCATATGCATATTTAAAAACTGGAAATCCACTGTTTACACAGGAATGCCATTAACATCATAAATCAAACTGCACCACTAAAGAATATACTAAAAAAAAAATTGAGAAATTAAGAGAAACGCTCTGTTTTTTAATCAATAAACCAGGGTGAAATATATATATTTAATATAAAGTACTGCTTCTACAAGCTGTGAGCAGCACGTACCTCCTTACAGGCGACGGATTTGGGTGCTCTCATTTTCTCTCTGGAGGTACTTGCCTCTCTCCCCTGATTGCATTTGGTATTGAGACTCCTAAAAGCAGGCATGGGGCCAGGCACCCAGTGGAGCTCCAAGGAGAGGATAATTTAAGTAAGATGAAATCCTGACAATTTTTACGGAGAGCGAAACTCGAACGTACAAATTACCTGGGAATGCTGGAAGTTGATGGTTTCCCCATGGAATTAAGGCTCTTGGAGCAGGGAGGTGCACGTGGGGACTGTATCAGGTTAGCATCTGGCAGGTCGTGATTTACAGAGCCCAAGAGCGGGGCACGCAACACGGTGCTTTCAAAGATCTTTGTGCCGGTTCCAGTTTAATTTCCTCCCGGCCCTGCGTACACACACAGAGCCCCTTTCCCATCTGATCTCTATATAAAGGATGGGGAATGATGTGTGTGAGGAAGCCGAGGAGGATGCCGCAGGGCCAGCCCAGCAGCCGTAAGTAGGTGTTGCAGCGTGCCCGCGAGGCATCTCTCCAGGCTGTTACAGGGACCTTCTGGGAGCTGGTGGGAGAAGTGGCTTTCCAGGCTGAGCTGGGACTCAGTCTGTGCAGAAACAACCCACAAGGTACCGGGCTGTGCTAATTATGGAGGTGAATATGGGTTGTGCAACCTCTCCAACAGGCTCAGGTCTCCGAACATCCAAATTTGTTCCATAGGAGCCCTGGAGCAGCCACCGAGCATTCAGTGTCAATCTGCTTGTGTTTAAGCGTGAGGAGTGGGGGATTGGTGGCCCAGCGCCAGACCTGGGCTGCCAGAAGAGCTCAGAAGTTTCCTGATCCCGCTCCCCACCTCCCGTCTCTGAAGGGAGCTGCCGCCTCTTTCCCATGACAGCTTTGTCACCCGTCCAAAACCCAGGCATTTGTCAGGATGTTCTCTCCTTTCCTGTGATGGAAGAGGCTCTGTTTCTGCCTTGTGGCGGGGAAGGAGTTGGGCTTTTGTGGTCTTCCCATGCACAGGCCAGTTATTTTAGGGAATGGGCAGCAGCAGCACCGTGCTCAGGACTGGGCCAGCAGCACGTGCAGGTTCCTGGAGGGAGCCAGACCGATCCCCACACACCACATGGCCGTGCAAGGCCAGCATCCTGCAGGGGTGCAGAGGAGAGGGCCTTCGTCCCCAGCCACTTGGCTCCCTGAAAGCTGATGTGTTTGCAAATATCCACTGCATCATTTTTGCCCGCAACACAGGATGGTTTTCAGTGTGTTCTCAAAGCCAGCATTTAATCCCCAAACCCTGACTGCACTTTTACTCCACTCCACACTTGCCATTTTAACATCAACCCACAGATTCTCACAGGATCAGGAGAACCACTGCTTTTGCTATGTAAAATAGACACGCAAGGTTGCATTAGGATAAACACAAAATAGCAAGGAAGAAAAGTGTTTAATTTGCAGCCCAGAGATCCTAGAAATTTGTTTAAGGATAATCTCAGTGCATGAGTGGGTATCCCTTGCTCACTCCAGGACCAAATAACAGCCCAAGCTCACAAAGCACAGTTGGGCCCTCATTTACCAAATTATATCGTTCTCACTAATGTTCCCTGGGTCAGTGGGTGAGGCAGCTGTGGGTTAGGACACTACAAATCTGACAAGAATTAATGCATTAGTAATTCTGTTTAAGCCCGTAATGTATCCACAGCTTCCAGGGGAGGTATTTTCAGATAAGAAATGTAGAAGTCGGTTGTTATATTAAGCTGCCTCTCATTAATGGGAGCCTTTCCGACCGTCGTTTCCGATTGCATTAGTGGCAAATTCTGCTCTTTCAAAGATTAATGGCCTGAGTGGAATCTATAGCGGAAGCAGGGCTGGGGACACCAGTGAGTTGGCTTTAGATTGTGCCTTGGCCACAGACATCCTTGGCAAATTGCTCAGGGAGGATCTTGGTTATGGATGTTATGGGTGGAGCTGTGTTATGGATGTGTGCAGTGGGTGCTTGGGAAGCCCCTCTCACTGGAGCTGAGAGTCTGATCCCAAACATCCATGCCTCAGTTTCCCTCCCTGCAAACTGGGAGTAGATTATAATAGCAGCCTCCTGTAGAAGGATCCTGAGGAGTTATTTCAGTTTCTGAGGTGAGTTGTCCAAGTTTCATACTGGTTGTACTGATAAGAGTAATTCACTGGCACAGGTTGGCCAAAGAAGTTTTGGTTGCCCTGTCCCTGGGAGTGTTCAAGGCCAGGTTGGAAGGGGCTTGGAGCAACCTGGGATAGTGGAGGGTGTCCCTGCCCATGGTAGGGGGTTGGAACAAGATGGTCTTTAAGGTCTCTTTCAACCCAAAGCAGTCTGGGTTTCTGATTCTTTGGCTCTGAGCTAACTGGGGTCCCTGGACTTACAGATCCATATGTTCTGGGGAGGAATGAACACATGGCTATAGCAGGGAGACTTCTTCAATATTTTAAATTATTCACTGGCTGCAGAGATATTCATGATTCAAAACAATGTGCTTCAGTTGACTGATGAATATTGTCTCCCAAAAAGCCATTGAATACCAAGTATACTTTTCAAACAGGATATGGAAAACTATCTGTATGCCGGCAGTCCTGCAAATTTGTTGTAAACAAATTTATTCTCCTATAGCACACCTACGCTGTAAGTCAAGGCACTGTCATGTGGAAGGTGTCTAGGCAAAGATGCATTTGCCAGCTCTTGTTCCAGCCTGCAGAAGGGCTCTTTAGGTGTTCCCAGATGGTACTCTCACGAATCCCTCTTCAATTAAGTGAAATTTTTGTGGCACTGACTTGCTAATACATCTTGCTTAGTTGTCCCTTTTATTCAGAGTCACTATCTGCTTTTGGAGGTTCCCTCCTTTCTACCCCATCCATCACAACATTCTTTTCTTATATATGTTAAGTAATAAAAAGCTTTTTCAACACTCCCACCCCCAAACCATTAAGCTAAGAACTGTCATTACAAATGTATGTGTGGCAGAGCAGAGGAAGTGGCAGTGAGAAAATATGGCAGTGCCACACATTTCTTGTGTTTTAGGTACAATCCTGCCTCGTCATCTTCTTGCAGATCCAATGTTTTTGTAACACTGAATTTTCTGAGGTTGCTGCCTTTGTTGGTGCCCTTGCAGCAGGGGCAGATGCAGTGATGGGGCTGCAGCCAATGCTCAGGCTCCTCTACAAGGGTTCTGAAGAAGCCTTCATGTTAAGCAAAATTAATTTGGCCTGGTTGTCGTCCCCCTTACCCCTTTGCCCTCTACACCTTTTGGTGGTGTAAGAGGGCAATAACCCTGACTAAGAAGGGGCTTCATAATTCCAGTTGCATAATACATGCAGGACAAGCAGGGCTTGGTGGTAGGAGTGAGTTTCAGCTACTGCTCTGTGGTTACAGTCGTGTTCTCTCCTTGTGCCAGAGCCCACACCAGGCTCTGCCACGCTCCTCCTGGTCTCTTCCTTCACCTTCTCTTTCCTGCTAATAAACTTAATTAATGTTCAGCTACTGTGTTCTCTGCCGGGCTCCACGGAGCAGAACCTCCTCCCGATGGGACGCGGCCTGGCAAGCACCGCTGTCCCGGGGAACTTTGGACCTGTGACACAGCCAGACGTGGGGCCAGCAATGGCCCAGCCACAGAGAACTTTGTGCAAGATGAGGATGAGTTTGTAACAAGGCCGCTCTGCGGGCTGCCAACACTTCCCAAGGGCTGGTTTGGCAGCCGGGCCGTGCCAGGACCCTGGGACCTTCCTGCCGTGCCCACTGTCCCCCAGCCAGCGGAGGAGGTGGTGGCCTTATGCCACGCAGGGATTCCCTTTCCTCAGGGCTGCCAGGTTAGAGCAGCTTAGTTGCACTGAAGCAGAAAGCAGCGGCACTACGGCGAAGAACTGGGGCCTTGCAGTGTGTAAATAACTGAGGCAGCATGTGGGTTTGATTTTCGGCACTGAGGTTTGGCGTGGGGTGTTTTTTTACTCACTCCTCCATGCCCAGGGCTGATCTGCAGCCTCTGCAGTGAAGCTCACTCGGGTCCGAGGCTGCCCCTCCGCTGGCGAGACGAAATATTTTCACGCTTTTATCTGTGCAAATTAAATGAGTTAATATGGGATTAAAAAAAGCGCTTGTTTATATTGTTGTCCTCCTCTAGGGTAACAATCTACAAATTGATCTAAAAAGATTGTA
>WEKY01019246.1:650965-678010 GCA_013390045.1 Picathartes gymnocephalus | reverse complement strand
AAAGTATTTACAATCAACAAGATTTGAAAAATATAAACGTATGGATTATCTTTCTTCGCATTGAGTGTTTTATTGCAGCAGCCCACGTTTGTCTCCAGGAGTATTGTCCATGATGCAGCACACTAATGCACTACCCTGCTCTGAACAGGAGAAAGCACTTTGGATGCAGTCCAGGTTTAACCCTGTCTTAGGACTTGCTTTTACTTTTAACTGAAATAGCAGCAAATGGAAGTAAAGCATCATCCTGACTCTTCCTCAGAGCTCGGCCAATCCTGCGTGAGAGCTGCAGCTTTGAGTCAGAGCGTGATGCTCATTCCCACTTGGTCCATGACTCCTCTGCCCTTTCAGCCCTTAAAGCCCACCTCAGTTCTCCATCCTTGAGTGGAAATCCCTCTGGCCACACGTAACCCAAATGTGCCCTGCAAGGAGCTGCTCCTGGCTGCCAAAAGGAAGGTTCAATATCTGATGCCAGATTGATCCTCGAAAAGACCCCTGTCATCCAGGCAGAATTGCAAATTCTGGCTGCTTGGAGGTTTTAAAAATTAAGAGATTCCCCCCAAACAGCTGTATTTCTTATGCAAATCCCCCACCAAATGGTACCTTGTAAGTGTTAACGAAATTGTTTGTCCTCTGTTAAAAAATTATCATCTAGAAACCCATTAATTTGAGGGGGAAAGGGATTTAAGAGGACAAAGCAGGCTAACAAACCACATTTCTCCCATGCCCTGTGAACTGTTGTGCTATTGTGATTTTACATTTCTCTACTTTTGCTGGATTTTTCTCTTTAATGTTACGTGGAAAACCCAGAACAAAAAATGGCACTTAATTCTGAGTGAACAGTGGCAGTGACTGAATAGAAACTTGATGTCAAGTATACAACCACCCTGGGAAAGTCAAAATCCATTGCCTTCTCCTCTCTTCCAGTTGAGTCCTCCTTAAGTGTATTATCCATAAAATTAGCGATTTAAAAAGGCATCGAAACATTATTTTTCATATTCATAGCATCACTTTAAAAAAAAAAAAAAAAACGGTTAAAAATCGATTTGCTGGCCTCTTGGGGAAATGCTGTAATGTTTTTGGCTGTCTCCTACTTTCTGCTGCCAGCTAAAAGTACCATCTGGCTTGTTTAGGGCCCTTTTCCATATCAGGTGCTTCCAAAATTCTCCCCAACCAGAGGATTGTTTCGTTGGGTTGCTCTGCCTGCTGAGGCATGTGTCCTGGGCTGGGAATCCTACTGCTTCTGTTCCCTGCCATCTTGCTGACAGTGGTGTGTGTATGTTTGGGCACGGATCTTGCTGCCTCTCTCCCGAGGACATTTGCATCATTGTCAGCTGCACATATTAAATTGATATGCAGGGCTCAGAAACACGTATCCCGTCTTTTGTCCCTTTGTTTGGGCAATTGTTGTGGTTTTAATTCTTCTTTGACACCTGGAATATCACAAAGCTGCTGATAATCTGTTTGGCTACTAAGGGAAATGACATTGATAGAGGGATAATGTGTGTCAGACTTATATCTCGATAATTGCAGACACACCCCGAACCCTCGCAGCTCAGGGAATGAATATCCTAAAATCCATTATTAATTTGGAGAGTCGCATGTGGCAGTCGGCTGTGGTGTCATCCTCTCGCTGCAAGAGTCACTTGCAAGGGATTTTAAGGCAGTTTTGGTCGATTCTGCATCGCTCTGTCGATCTGTGCCCTGTTCCAGTGGTTTTCGGTGCGTCCTTTCTGCCATTTCGCGGCAGCGTGAGGAGCTCTAACAAAATGGGGTCGATGTCCTCACTCCTCACGGGAGGAAGGCAAGCTCCCATGTGCCTTCTCCTGCCCAGGAATACCGTCCCAAGGTGCTGAGAATTACGTTCTGTACATGGCACCAGTTGATGGTGATGCCTCCTCTTCGGGATCCTCTGTTTTTCAAATCTACCGGTTTACTTGGAAATAGGAACCCACCCCCAAAGGATTTATGAGTAGATTTGAAGCACTTGTAGTTGCAAATTCTAGGCTTGATGTGGCTGTGTGGAAACAGGAAGGGTGTTTTGGAGCAGCTACTGCAGTTAAGCTGTCTTGTCCTATTTCAGAAATGATCTGTGCCATACACTGCTGACTTTTCCTGTCCATCCATTAAAAAGTGAATTATGTAGAGTGCTGAGACAAACAGATAGGAGTTTAACCTTGTTAGTAAATATCAGGTAGCTGATATATACTGCTAGAATGTTACATCACAGCCTCGCTCTTCAATATAAGTTTATGAAATTATCTTGTTACTATATAAACTGCCTTGGCTGGGTACATTCTTCCAGAGGGTTATTGTTTGCTGGATGTTGGCACAGTAGCATGACTCCGAAGAGTCAGTTCATGATGTGGTGAATTTTAAAGACTTGGGAGATGGCCATATCTATTTTTCAGCAAAGGAATGGAAGCTTTTCTTTCCTTTTTTTCCCCCCCCCCTAAGGTATTAAAAGTTTCAAAACATGTGCTGAAATGAAAAGGAAATAATAACTAAAGTCTGGATGGGAAGTAGTGCCTCAGAGTACTGACTTTGTTTATTTGCTTGTTTCCTCCAAAATCTTAATATTTTAAGTACAAGTTAATATTTTAAATCAAATAAACCTGTTCTGTGAACTAGTAAGGTACTTGAACTATTATCACACATTATTCATTTATTTCTGTGTGAGTGCAATAAAAATTTTACAAGCCGTAATCTTGTTCTTTTAATAGAGAGAAAACTATGCAGAATATGTTGCTTAGAGTATTAGATAAGCTGCAGTATGTTAATCAAATATTTTCATGATACGAGGGCAGTTGAGAAAACAGTACAGTTTTTGCTAATGGCACTGGTAAGTAAACGGATCTATCATTACATTGTCATGAAAAGTGACATTGAGCAGAAACACCCTGCCAATCCCTAGAAGATAAGTATTTAATGTAATTAGACAGACACTGTCTCCTTTGTTGAACGTAGCATTAATCACCCAGAGAAGTCCAACTTTATATGAAATGGCTTTTTCTGATATGTCTTTGTATTGGAAAGCTTCTCACACGGTTTTGCCATGATGATATGTTTGAAGAAAGGACTGCAACAGCCACGCGGGTTTCCTCATGACACATTTCTTGCCGTTCTGTGTTCCATAATATTTAATTCTTTCTATTTAGCAGTGTTGCATTATATAGCTGTGACTTGTTCCTAAGTCTGGAAACCTACATGCAATTGGAGCTGAACCTCTTTGAACCAGTGTAATGCATTCAAAGTTATGAAATATAAAAGCAACACAAATAGCTTCCATTATGTTCTCCAGTCCTTCCTCTGTGCTGTTAGCACAGGTTCATTGTTATGGCACAAGCAAAATATTTCTTGCCTCAAATGCTAGTCCATAATATCATACACCAAAAAAACCCAAAAAACCAACCAAACAAACAAAAAAAACCCCTTCTTTTTATGAAAATCTCATTGTTAAATGGATGAAAAATGTTGCCCCCTTCCAGAATTCATTGGCACTACATTTTTTTTTCCTTTTTTTTTTTTTTTTTTCCCCCTGCCTCTCTCTCCTCTGTTGCTTGTAATTTGTACTGTGAAACGCTGTCTGGTTATGAACTGGTATCAATTTGAGTCAGTGCACAGCTGTGTCTTCCCACCTTCTCAGTGGTGCTGAGGGCTTTGAAGGGAAAGAAAAGGGTTTAGTCAGAGATGACAGCGAACTTCACCGGGTAACAGGTGGAGGTCAAGTCGGTTTATTTGTTGGGCTGAACAGAGTGCAGAGATGAAAAATCTTTGCCATAATAAGGTTTAGGAAGAAAATGCTGACTAGTCTAAGCTTTGATTCCAGCTGACAGATCCTTTTCTAGTGTTCATTACTTGATTTCACAGTTCAGGCAATTTTAAGAGGCTTAAAATTATGTTTCTGCTCTCCTCTATAAAACTTTTCGATCACTTGCTAATTTTTGCTTTAAGTAAAGTTATAGGGACTCCCTGATATATCACTCCTGCCTGTAGACTCTTACAAAGTCAATATGCCATCAAAAATGTAAGGATAAGCTTTTTTTTTTAGACTCCTGCTTTTACTGATTCTCTTAATAAATGAAGTAAAAAATTCATGTGTAGGCACCGATTCGATTAGAAAATTAAAACTTTCTAAACCGCCCCCCCCAAACAGTGGATAGTAAACTAAGCAGGATGCTTAAGAAGCCAGTGTTCCTGTCTGGGAATATGGGATTTCTGTGCTAGTGAAGGCCAGAGTGCTGAGTTTCAGTCCCGCAGTGCCGGTGAGCCTGAAAGGGAGTCACAGCCAGGCCCCGGAGAATCAGAGCAGAACGGGCTGACATTGAGCGGCAGTGCTGGGACTGGGGTGACCACACACAAAGGGATTTCACTGGGCTGAGCTGCCAGGCTTTGGGTCTCCCCGAGTGCAGCCCCCTGCCCTTCCCTGTGCCAGCTGCTGGGAGGGACACGGAGGCGTTTCTCCTCTCCCACCCCTTTTTCTTCCACCACCACCACCTGCTTCCTACCTGCTGGCGTGGGCAGAATAGGATTATCTTTAGCCATTTGCTAAAATCTTCCCCCTCAGACTTTCTATTACTTCTGCATTCATTCTTTGCAGGAAGAGGAAACTCACTGGTCAAACCCTTGGACACCAGAATAGTTGCATGCAGTTTCCCAGGGAGCCAGATAGCTCTAAAGCTTCCCAGTGAGTGACAGTTTCTCTCTTCTATTCTTCTGAAACATGTGTTTTACACATATACTGAAAAATGTTAATATCAATTTACAGCCAGATTCTTGCCTCTTTTTTTTTTTTTGCCTTTTTTTTTTTTTAAGATAAAAAATCAACTCTCCCAAAGTATTTACACTGAGAGCACCTCAGCACACATGTCACTTTTTTACGTAGGAAAAAGTGTTGGATGCTCTTATACACGTAACATCATTGGGCTTTTGAAAGCTGTTAGCTCATTCTGAGTTAGTGGCAAGAACGCTGGACTTGCCAGCACCAAACTGTGAAACCTTTTCTGTGTGACTGGTAGAAATCTCATGGGGGTAGAAACCCAAAAAAAAAAAAAAAATAGGGGAGGGAGGGGGGTTGTAAATCTGTGCATTTGGATTCGAGCAGCTTCAATACCATGATATCGACTTTGTCCTAGAAGTCCTTGAATCACAAATCACTGGGAGAGTGTTTTGGAGAATTATCACTGTATGCTTTCCCTGGTCTTTTACTCTTTCCGAGGCGTCCATTAGTTCCCACTGTCAGGGAGAGGTTTCTGGACTAGGTGGATCCCTGTAATCTGATTTGGCATGGCTATTTTTCTGTGTTCCTAAGCTCATGAGATCAAGTTATGTAGGATTATTTCATAATGCCAGAGCAGCAGTTTCTGAGGTTGGACAAAGCTATCTAGCAAAAGTGTCTGATAAAAGAAAAATCCTGTCCCATACTGTAGCTTTCTTGGTCCAGTGAAGCAGCATCCTCACTCACCCAAATCTTGTAAAGTTGCTTCTGATAGCTCCCTGTGTCCCTTGGTTTTTGTAAGTAAAGTGCCATTTTCCTTTTTACAGCTTAATTGAACCTAAACGCATTTAGGTTCAATCCATTTTCTGCAATGTGGTATTTTGGTAATTTCGCTATTTGCTCGTAAGTTTTCCCTTAAGCAAACTGAAAGCTTCCCCTTTATCACTTCACTGGGCCAAGATTTCACACAGTATCCTGCTTGCTACAAAATATGATAGTGTTCTCTCTCACCTTGTTTCTTTTTTCTTCTTTTACTTTCTTTTATAAAATCAGGATATCTAAGAAACCCCGAACACCGCGGAGCACTTCATGGTGGGTGTGCTTATTCGAACAATGCCAATGCTCTCGTTCTCGGTGCACAGACCTTTTTGTGTTGGTTTGGGGGGGGCTGTCCCAGGTGTGCCCCCTCTCGTGTGGATTCTCCGGTGCCTAGTAAGGACAGAGTTTGTGCCAAGCACTTTGCCAGAGTGCCAGCACTGAAGGCAGCACTCACAGGTCACCTCTGCCCCTGCCGTGCCTGTTTTCGTGGAATGTGCAGGTGGATTTTCCCTGGGAGCCCTCTGCCTCGCTGTCAGGTGTGTTTCCACCTGCCCAGGGGGTGACAGAGGGCTTGGGCAGCTCCCAGGAGCAGCTCCCCGCAGGCAGCAGGGCCATCCAGGCTCCTCTGGAAACGATGCCAAAGCCAGACTGCCGTGCTCTGCCTTCCCTCAGGGAATCCTGAAGCCCCTGGGAATGCAGAGAAGGGAGGCTGACCTCACCTGTCTCGTATCACCTACGGGGAAGCAGCTTTGGCCTCTCTGCCTGGGAGCTGCCTGTGGCAGGTCCCCAGTGCCGTTCCAGTGCGCAGCTGGAAATGGACGTTCCCAGGAAGGAGCTCTAGGTCAGCTACAAATTACTTGTGGTGTTATGGAGTGTTCAGTCCCGTGACTGTCAGAGGGTGAAAGCGAGAACCACTGGATAGCAAAACACAACAGTTCCATGAGTACACTCTGGACCTGCCAAATTATAAATCCGTTGGTACAATGCACACGAATTCACTTTGCAGCTCTTTCTTCCTTTGGAATAACCTATAAACTCTTCACCTCAAATTGTGCAGAAATCAGGTGGCTTTACAGCCCGTGGTAAATCACCTGAGCTATTTTCAATCCTGACCACAGCTCTTTTATTAATTAAAACACATGTTCAATGGCAGTGTACACCGATTAAATCTTCAAAACCAATATTAGCACCAAACTTGGTCTCGTCATCATAAAAGTCATTTGAAAACATTACCATGCAGTAACTGAGGTCACAAGTCGAGGAAATCTGCATATTTACCCATCTCCATCTCATGCCTGGGGCGTTCAGCAGCCATCATTGTAATATATAGCCTTGGTAGCCAATGATGGCTTCATGACAAGCAAATAATGAGCAAATGATTTTTGAGAAAATTAAATAAATAAATAAAACCCCAAAAATTTGACTCCATCCTCTTCAGTTACTAAGATTCCCTTTAGTATCACTCGCAATTTAGGATCCATATGCATCTCAGGAAGATATAGTTGAAACATAAATCTATTCTGGGTCTTTTACTTGCAAAAATATCATACCTCAGCTATAATCATATGCAAAGACTTTTTAGAGGGCTTTGTAAATGCCATCCAAATTTATGATGGCATTTTTTGCCTTGCAGCTATAGATGTTCCATCCCCAAAGCACCCACATAAAGGTATATTCTCCTATGGATGGCTGCAGTTTGTCCCTGCTGCTATATCTAATCTGCCAAGTGTGCTGAAAAACTCTCAAGTAGCATTTGAAATGAAACAAATGTAGTCATGAATTTTAGACAAGATGTCTAAAGACGTCATTAGAATTCTTTTTTTTTTTTAATTCTTCTTGCAATATATATTTATACAATGGAAAATGATGCCGAAGCTGACATTAACTCAAAGGGAAAATTGAACTGTTATGCTGCTGTTTATTGCTCTTCTCATTAAAGTTTTTAAATATATAACTCATGAAATTACGTTTTGAAGAAATTGGTAAGATGTTGAGTACTAGTTTATTAGTTATTGAAAGAACTGCTTGGGTGGCAGACCAGGAATGAAGCCTAACTTAAGTGATCTAAAACAATCCAGATGAAGCTGTAAACACAGATACAAATAGACAAGGTAATACACTCTGTGAGAACGTTGTACCAAACAATTTAGGCAGACTTTCACGGGGTAGGATTTTAAAATAATTGTGAATATTGTAGTGCTCGGCTTTAAAACTCTGTAGGCAAGGTTGTCCATCACTATAAACTGGTATTTCTCCTTCGTAAATGGATCTGTGCTCATTTGCAAAGGAGAAATTTCAACCTTCTTTTTCCCTAAGTGACATCAGAATTTTGATTCTAACTTGAATTATCATTTTTGGCTAAAAATTGCTGAGGAGTCCAAAAGCCATTTAAAACGTAAAGCCATTGAATCCATTTAATGCGCCTTTGGCACCTCTCTCTCTCTCTCTCAGTCCTTTTTGAACATTCTGGTCCTCATTTTAATCAATCTCTTTTTATTAAGTTCTTTGGCTCATTTACTTGTACGTGCATTTGCTTTATTTTATTTGGAACATTTCTTTTGTAGTGTCTTGAAAAAGAGTTGTGACATTTCTTTTGGATGGCTTCTTAAGTATCTGGCAGTCACCTATGATACGATGCTGATGGGTACGGATAGATTAGCTCTGTTTTCCTGATGATCTGTCAGATGTCGAGTTCTGAGGAAACTGGATGTGTGTGTTGGTGATGCATATGCAGCAGTTTGATAAGTGGATAGAGGGGGAGCTTTCATTTTTTTCTTCTGTAAAAATCACTGTTTATTAAGCTGGATTTAGCCTCGTGAAGCGAGGTGCTCCGCTGGCAGGTAGTTAATCAGTGATCGCGGTAACTCCGGCTGCAGCCAGGGGAGCCAGGACCCATTGAGAACGTAGAAACTAAAGAGCACTTCATTAGGATGAGTGAATTTCCATCTGTGTTGTATTTTGTGTATACTGGAGCAATTAATACAGTAAACTGATGGATGGCAGTCAGTGTGATCGTATCTCGGCTGATGACAAAGTTTGCTCAGCACTAAATAGAACTGACTTACTATGACTGGCAGGAGCATAGCCGTCAACATTTCAAGAAGCTTGAAATTAAGAATTCCCCCAGAAGAGGGGAAAAAAAAAAAAAAAAAAGGCAGCTGATCAGCCTTTCTGTTGATACTGATTTCAGTGGAATTGCTGGAATAATTCACACAGAAGGATGAAAATTCCTTGAAAAATGCTTCCCATATATCAGTTTTTTTCTTCAACAGCCGACTTGTTTTTCTGCATCATCTGTTTGTTCTGCATGTTGTCGAGTTCATGGTCCACCTGGTAATTTCTGGGCTTCCATGATTCCTTTTCCTAGTGTGCATTGGAAAGGAGGATCCAGACCGTGTTTCACTCATAGCTTTTGTCACGAAATCTCCATCAAGAGTCTAGTGGCAGAGAGCTACTGGGAATGTTGGGGTAATTATCCAAAGGTTGTCTTTGGAGATGAATATGAGCTGGTCTACCAATGTACCTAATGAGAGACGGAGTTGTTGTGTGAGCTGTGTGCAGGTAGAATAATGTCAGTAATTAATCAAGTGAAGTTGGATGGATATAAAGGTGTAGATTTGGAGAGAAGGGGGATTGTTGTCCTCTTGCTGTGACTTTGTTCACTCTGCCAGAGTTAATCCTGATTTTTCAGTAAGGCACATGGTAGGTACACGGAAAAGAGGTTCGCAGATACTTGTTTGTTCTGGGGAGGATTTGTGCATTCAACTCTCACGCATCATTTTCTGGTCCATTTAAATATATATCAGCCTCATACATGAACATTTGAAGACCTTTAGCTGTACTCAAGGAAGACTCTTGTGTGGTGCGTTTCTAGTACTGGCAAACATAAGGAGGTAGAGGAATTTAACCCACCACAGTGCTCCAGTGCCCCTTAGAAGATGAGGAACACGAAGTTTTCCTGTGCACACTCACTGATTAAACTTGGGCTGGAGGTTTGCGAAGTGCAGAGTTTTGGAAAGTCTTTCTGCGGGACTTCAACATCCAGTGGCTCCAGTAACCAGAGTCTCCCAAGGACGAGGATCCCATTTGCGCTTGCATTATGCATTGAGCAGAAGGGTGTGATGCATGATGTGGAATGAACGAAATAATAACTCGTGTGTCTAGGGAAATGCCAAATTAATGAAAATTCAGAAAGCTCTAATGTTGAAAAGGCACACAAATTCCTTGACAGAAATATAATGCTGCTAACAGTTTCAAGATTATTGTTGTCTGAATTTTCTGCTTGTTGTGTACTGCAATTAAAATTCTTCTCAACTGAAAAACCAATGTCAAATTAATATTTCCTTTTGGAAAAAAATACTAAAGTACACATCTTGTTCCATTTAGCACCATCATGGTCTTTGATCAGGTTCCCTCTGTCCAGTGAAAAAAAGCAGATTTATGTTAATGGGAGCAGGCTCAGACCATATATGTTTGGCATACGTATAGAATCACATGAACAAAAGTACAGTAAGTTAAAGTAACACACCCACTCAGGCTTCCATCTGCGTTTTATGCCACAAATCCCTTTATTTTCTTCTTTTATTTAGCAATTAACTTCTCCATTTATTCTGTAGTTAAAAGCTGCCGTAAGATGAAAATAGACAAAAGTCTGATTTTCTTCTCTCGCACTCTAAATAACATTCAGAGGAGACTCAGACCTGGATTCTGAAAGCTGTGCTCCCTAAAAAGTGCCAGGTGTGGCTGTGCTTTGGACAAGAGTCCTACCCACAGAATAGTGAGGAACACTTTTCACCCCCACCTGGGTTACCCAGCCGTTGTGTTCTGGCTGCTCTTGTTTATTCCTTGCTCGGAGCAGATGGATGGAAAGAGGCAGGGAGCGGGGAGGATCCTTGGCTCCGTTCCCTATCCACCGGCCAGCGCAGCTGAGACGGGCTGGGGGAGATGCTAATTTGTCGCTGCCCTGCACCAGAGAGCAGAGAGGGGAGAGCAGGGACCCGGAGGTGTCCTTAGAGCTGGCACTGCCCCTTCCTTGGGGTCCCGTGAAGTGCTGAAAGCTGGTCTTCAGTGCACTGGTCCCCAGTAATGGCTGGCTCCCGGGACCAATGCTGAGGAGAGCCGAGCAAGGCGGCAGCAGCATCCTCCCAGGATGCATCCCCAGCTCTGCTCGAGCTACCTTCAGCCTTAACTTTTTAATTTCCTGCATCCCTGAGCAGCACAGGAGGGACCCCGTGGACTGGGGGCCACTAAATGTGTTAAAACTCATTAGGTATGGAGCAGAAGACCCTTAAAACTGGCCAAGAGTCTCAAACGTGGGTGCCAAAAATTAAACACCTAATTCAATATTTAGCCACCTACTTTCAGTTCCTCCCTCGCAGTTAATATGCCACCACCTCACAGGTGGCCTGATTTTCAAAGGCACCAGGCACCTACAACTTACTCAAGTGCTGAGAATGCTCACCTAGGTGAGACTTGTAGAATTCAAAGTTTTTCTGGGTGATTAAACCAGAGTCCCCTCGCTCTCAGCTCCCGAAAGGAGCTTCGATAGAATGACCAGCATTGTAACATATGGCTTAGCAAGGGGAGGGAAAAAAAAGAAAAAAAAAAAAAGAAGAAAATGAGTATTAGAAATGGATGGGCTAAAGAATACGCAGGATATATCAGGCACATTAACCAAACATATGGTGCTAAATGAGATATTTTTTTTAAATTGCAAAAAAATTGACATTCCTGGCAGTCTCAAGGATAATGTGACATGGCTGTGATAAATTTAGAAGAATGGGACATATTTTGGCTTGTTCTTGGAAACCTTTTTCTTGCATGCCGACTGTATTTCTTCTTTTATTAACCCATTCAAAGAATGTTTGAATTTTGCTGCTAGAGCACCATGCTAGCGCAACATAAAATGTGAATGATGCTAATTGCTTTGCACTGCCTAACTTTCTGTCATATCCTCCCCTCTTAAAGGACAAAACATGCTTTGGAAATGAGCTGGCAAGCTCATCTTCTTCTTTCTCTTGGTCAATATTAAGTGATGTAATTAAGCTCCTGTTTGCATATTCTTCTGAACTAGGAAGCAGCCATTTTTTTCTTGAGATCTGATGGATATGATCACTCAAAATAAAATGTGTCATTACAAACCCCAAACAAAACAAAAACATGGTATATAGTTGGACTGTTCCAAACCAATACATTTCAAAATACCCTGGGAAAAAAAATAAATAAATGAACCAAACTTGTGATAATAGTGGCAACCAGAACGATAACAAACAAATAAGGCAAAAGTAGCAACCAATTATCAGCACTTCAGTTTGTTTTTCTACTCAATTTCCCTGCATAGGGTAACATTAAAATCTCTATTTTCACATGAAAGCTGCTGCCTTGACCTTATAAAACCCATCCCCATATGAACACGACACTGCTCAGCATTGGCACACTCAAGGTCATTCGTCAGCTTCTTTGTAGCTCCTCAAGTTCCAGTGTTTGGACACAATTACACGAACTTGCTGCAGCTTTAAACCAAATTCCACTGCCTCTGCCCCTTCTCCCTGCTGTGGTTTAGAGATGAGTCCTGCAGGGGTTTTTCTGGGTTTTTTTTTTTTAACACAGGGATAAAAGAAAAGCTGTTTCATTTTTTTTACAAGCTTTACTATCTTTGCCATAACCCTGAAGAGGGTTTGTAGCTAGTGAAAGCAGGGAGCTCCTGAGCCAGCTGAGCCAGAGAGCTGAGATCTCACTCCTTCCCTGACCTCTGTCCCCTGCCCAGGGCTCAGGGAACTCTTGTCCCACCTGGCTCCCTGCTCATGGCTGCACAGCCTTGCTCTTGGAGCAGCTCCCATGCTGGCAAATTTTACTGTGACCTCCCCTCTGCATAAAAGTCGCCTGGACTGCCCATGGTATTTTGCACTTGGCTGGGGTTGACACTCCTTTGGTGTTTCCATCCCCAGTTCTTCCATCACAGGGAAGTCTGGGTCAACAGCACCATTAATTCCTTTGAGTGTCCTTGTCCTGAATATGGTCATTCCATGAGTAAGTTACATCCCACTGGAGCAGAAATTCAGCAGGCTGCACTGGAGTATTTCATTGAAACACCTCAGTTCAATCTGCTTTCCTCTCTTCCCCCCCAAACTGAACCAATCTTTGCTTTTGTTCCTACTCCAAAGTCCTTAAGACCACTATGAAAAAAAAGCAACCCCAACCCAATATTTTTCTTGCACCATAGTCAGTTCTAAACTTTGATTTTTAAAAGATTAAGTCTGTAACCTTCCTGCTATGAGGAAAAAGCCACCATAACAGCAAACCCTGTAGCAAACAAGTTTCGAGGCAGAAAGCTGCAAGTACAACACTGGAACTCAAACCATTCCCTTACTTTATTTAACTTACAGAAATATAAACTCCAAAGCCTCACTGAAACCATTAAGACCCAGCAGTGCAGAGTATAAAATACAAGAAGGCTCCTGCATATTGCAGTCAACATCCCAGGGACTATAAAACTAGTCTTATTAAATATAAAGTTAATAATATAGCCCAGAGATAATCTTGTCCAGGCCTCTCTCTTTACTTTTTAACAATTAAATACTATAAAATGCAGAGTTGGAAATAAAATTAAATGACTTTGCTAGTGGAAGTTCAACTTGCACATTACCTGATATTTTGCTTTTCCACCTGAAATCTCAACTTTTGTTTTGCTATATCCCTACGGATATGCAAAATGCCTGATGGGCTGTATATACTGGAAATTTTGAGTTTTAAGAATACATTCTGATAACCAGAATACCCAGATGCATCTAGAACTGCAAAACTATAGGCTGGAACAGACAAACATACATACTTTTCATTTATATACTGTAAAATTCTTTCATCCAAGCATTCACCATACACAGAAAAGGCTCAGATTTTAAAAGCCTGTTGCCATATATTCATTCCATTAATTTCTTTGATGCCACAGCCTTGATATGGATCAACAGGATTTATTCTTACCCTGTATACCAAACCAGACAGATGAGCAACACACCATTTCTGCCTGTCCATGGCAGAGGTTTCACCCAGTGACAACTTAACTCTGATTTTCATTGGGAACCTTTGATACAGTTCAAGGGCATTATAACAACCCTGAAATAATTCCAGTGTGGCTTCTAATATCAAGACACAAATACCATTCACCCTTTTAAAAAAAATTTGAAAGCGAAAGGGAACCACGTAAACGTATAACTTTCAAATACCTTTGAAGTCAAGAGGGTGAGGGGAGGCAGAGTTTGAACTCAGAGAACTCCATTCTCTAGCTGTGCCTTGAGTCGTGCAGCACATTTAGAAGCTCCATTTGCAATAATCTACTAAACCAAGGAGTGAAAGACAGAACTCATAAAAAACCTGTAAAAATCCAAATGCTCCAGCTATTACAGATTTCTAAAAATAAAGCAGAGTAGGTTTCAGTAGCAATAATAAGCTGCATCTTATCCATATTTCAGATTTATAAGAAAAATATGGCTGCCTTTTAGTACTCATGGCTCAGAGCAAACCATGGCTGCTTCTGCCTTGGAAAAAAAAAAAAAAACAACCCACAAATAAAAGTGAGCTTCCAGCTTGCTGTTGTGTTGCATTTCATTTGTCCTTTAAGTGTGTCTAGCTGCTTCTGCACCCCCTTTCACAATGCATAGGCTGTCGTTCCATGACCTAGCATTATTAAATTGCACTTATCAATCATTCTTGCCAGGAATGCCATCGCCAACTACATTAAAGAAGTCAGAGAAGTCTGGTTTCAGCAGTCCCTCGCCTTCGCAGACCTCCTCCCTTGGAACGGCTTTCACACAGCACCATCGACCTGTCATTACAGGACCCAGAGGTGAGGCCTTTCCCGAGAGCCCCCAGGCATTAAAGGGTGGCCACGGCGCCCCGAGTCCGTGCCAGCGCCGCTCCACGGAAAGCCATCGCCACCTGAGACCGCCCAGCGAGGGGCCCTGCTCAGAACCTTCACAGCCAGGAGGGTTTAGGTGTCCAGAGGCTGGTTCTGCTAGGCTGGGCTGCTCGGGAAAGCTCCTGGTGACCACTCGAGCTGGTTCCTGGGGCCTCGGGGTTTTGTTGGAAGAGGGTGGGGAAAGGGACAGGATGTGTTGCAGGGAAGTGTCTTCTGCTTGTGGCCATCCATCACGGTGGCTCGGTCCCACTGCTCGAGACAGGGAGCCATCCATCACTTCTGACCCACGCCTGTCTTCCAGCTCTGTGGATTTCCTTCTGCCAGTCATTTATTCTCGTGCTGCCGGTGTCAGTGTGCCTTGTTAGGGGACTCCTTTGAAGTTGGTTCCTGCTGTACTTTGGCTGGTTTCCTTCCCAGTTCTCTTCTGACTGACTTTCGAAGTAAAAGAGATGTCCTCTGGGTCTAGATGTGCTTGTACATTTTCGTTAGAAAGATGCATTTGCATTTAGCCTAGAAAACTAAATGCAATACTGAGTTCACTTTTGAAAAGGAACTCACTTGGGAATAGTAAGAGACACAAATGAATGAATCCTCTTACAAACCTCTTTGGAAGATATAAAAATAGGAATGAATGGTTGTGACACGTTTCTTTCTGCTACGAAATTTTGTCTCATTTAGAGAAGATTATTAAGGAATTGGTCAAATGGTGAAGCATAAAAAGGCATATTAGCAATTCATCCTAGAAATTATTTGGAAATGTCTGTTTAGCATCAGTGTGGTTTTACTGAGGGCAGCATAAACCAGGAGGAGACTCTTTGTCTGCACATCCAGGTGATGTGGTGAGAAATGGTGGAGTTGCACAAAGTTGAAGCAAGGTCAGACTTGCACTTCATGAGGTTTTGTGCTTTGTTAAATCTTCTTATTGTAGTTTGATTTGTTGTAGTTAATCCATAAAAATTATTCATTACCCTTAGACATGCACCTAGATCCTCAGAAGTTATTTAGGCATCTAATCTCTATAGAGATTTCCCTTGAAATTTGGATCCAAGCTGTCTGGTAAATATGTCCTCTTTTAAAAGCCTTGATAATTGGTGATACAAGTATGAATAATATGAAGCTTCCATTAGCATTCTATTCAGTGCACATCAGCTGACTCCCAATTCCTGTCTTTTAGAAGTTCAGCCTTTTAGATTTCAGTTGTTGATTGATTAGTTAATAGGCCTTTCTTTATTTAGCTGTGTTTTACCTCACACTAATTTTTTAAGATCATTGACTGCCTTTGTCTGCCCCTGTTCAGACCCTCTGTGCTTTGGATTCTTGTGTGGTTGAGAGAGGAAATGTCTCAGTGGTGAGGGCTTGTTTAAATCTCATCTACAGTCTGTTTTCACAAGACTTTTTCTGTGCACTGAGGGATTTCCATTGGCTACGTGAGAAGAACATTCAATGGGAGCCAGAAAAGCAAATAGAATTATTACAGTCCCAAATTTTGTTTGTTTGGAAGGAGACGTTCTTTACTAACTCCATAAAGAAGCAACACAGCTTTTAATCATCATGGTTCCTAAAAAGTTAACCAAAACTGTTCTTCTGCAGCATCATTTAGAAGCATCTTCTATTTTATGCTCATTCACAAACAAAGTCTCACAGAGTTTCAGGGAAAAAAATCCCTCTGAATCCATTCATGGTTTCTTTAAGCGCCATCGTCCTGAAAAAATCTTGTCCCAGACTTCATTCTTTGTTCTTTTGGGACATTCCTCCTCAGTATTCTTCCACAGCACAGTGGCTGTGTTTATTTCCCTGCTACAACAATGATTCTGTTAGTAAAGGGTGATATACTGAGATGGATTATTTTCTGCAAATCCAGCTTTGTTCTTTATCCCATCGCCTCCAGCGTACTTTAGGGACAGTAAGCAGAAGAGAGAAGCTTTTCAGGTATCAGAAGTGGCAACATAAAGAGTATAAGAGGATATAATTGAGAGATTCACTTCCACCAGTAGTTACTGGAAGTTGTGCCTCTGCAGAAATGATGGTGCAGCACACACAGGCTAAATTCCCTTTGGACACAGGTGCATTATGTAAATGGTCAGTGGCGGGTCATTCCGAGGGCTCTCTGGAAAACAGAGAGCAGGATTAAATCTCCATTCTGCAGAGAGATTTCGGAGAAAGGGGAGTTGTGAGTAAGTAGGTCACCACCAGAGTAAGCTCCTCAGCCAACACGGCGATCACAAGGAGGTTCCATCTCCTTCTCATGTTCGTATGTGCAAGTTTATCACTTGGATGTGTGTATGAGATGCATTTGTAAAGCATGATCAAAATAGACAGCAGAGAAGAAGCTGCAGACTATTCATGGCAGGTGTTGTCATTGACAGCCAGTGATTTATAACTTCTCGGGAATATTCCCGAATCTTCCACACGCTCCCAAACATCCTTTGGAATACACTGCACGTCTGGTGCTGGGGTATCCCAGGATACTGAATGCCCTTCCCTGCGATCCCCACAACGAGTCATTTTGGAAACAAAACTTCCTTGGAGGAGGAGAACGAACCTTGAGAGGATTTCTTGGCTTTAAGGTGCTCCATCCAATGAACCAGTTGGAAAACTCTGCTCTCATGGAATGGTCTGGATGTGCTGTGCTGGGGAAGGCTGTGCACTGATTGCTGCCTGCACTGGTGCTGCTGCCAGTGCCTGGCCCAGCTGGGCAGTAGCCAGGACAGAGGATCCGAGCTGGCTGACCAGCAGACCAGATGTGCAGCGAGTGCTGGCGCAGGGATGCCAATGCTTCAGTGACTCCTCAGTACTTCCAACAGATGGTGGCAAGATCCAAGTTTCTTTGGTGATAAGCTAGCAAAGTGATTCATGGAGCCTCACTTGATGATGGCAGTTTTTTGGGCATGACTCTATGAATGCACCATATGTCTTCTCTGGACCAGCATGGTTAGGATTCAGTGTCTGGCAGATGGTAAATTGATCACCTATAGGGTGGCTTTAGCATCACTATCAGTTTTAGAATTTATTTCAAAGCCTTGAAAATTCGAGCAGCCAGATCTCTCTCCTACTCAGGCGTACTTTTGTTACCTGCAAATGAGATTACTGGGTGGTCAGCACAGCTCACCACAGCACTGCAGCATTGCAAAGCCATCGTGGATTGCTGGCATCTCACAAAGCTTCCCAGACCACTTGAACTCTTCACGAGACAGTGAAGGATTTAAATACTATGGGTGACAGGAGTATTTACGTAAGTGGTTTTAGGCTTCCATGTATTGCTACTTACACTCTGGTGACTTTATAACTGGAGCTGGCTGAGACGTTAAATTGACCACGATCTTGTAAAGCCAGGATGTACAGCAGCCTGTGCTGCAGAGCATTCAAGCATTCCCATGGAATATGACAGTGTGGATCCTGCAAGCCAAAAAAGCAAAGAAGAAAAGGCAAGGAAAGAAAAAAAAAAAAACGAGATGGTGTGTTAGGAGGATAAATGAAGGAGAAACACAATTACAAGAAGCAAGAAATCCAGCACGAAGGCGAGAACCCAAGGAAGTGGGTATGTGAGAAGAAGGGATGAAAGTCAACTAGTGGACTGGTTTCCATTATATTAATTTCCTCCATAATTACCTTTGCCACTTAAGACTTTTATCAGGACAAGGCCTGCCAGGGAAACACTGCAGCACAGCACTCTCTGTTCATGCCAAGGTGGCAAAACCTTTATGTCACGTATCTGGAAAGATACTGCGTCCTTCTCTATCAAAATCCTCCACTGGCTCACCAAAGTCCTGGTGCCTGCTTGCTGTCCTGTCAGCCAGCTCCAAGTGAATCAAAGTGATGGTTCCTGGTGTACGTTGTAAGAAGACATTTAGTAATGTCCTGTTCTGTACGAGTCTCTGTGGCTGCTTCTTGACGCCGTCAGCTGGCACAGCGGTGCAACCTTCTACTTCCCCTTTGAATTTTGACAAAAACAAAGCGGTGCAGCTTGACACAGACACCTCAGAGCAAGGGGTGGTGATGTCAGAGAGCCAGAAGGCGAGAGTCACACCACAAGGGCGAGGAGGCTGAGGCGAGGCCACAAACAGCACAGCGCTGACCGTCAGAGGAGTTTCTGCGATCCCGTTCACAATGTCAGGACAGCTGACTGCGCAGGGGAAGATTTGGATTTCCTGCGCTCGCTTTGGAGTAACCTGCTGCTGAAGGAAAAGCACTTTTCCAACAGATGGCCTCAAGGTCAGGCTTTAGGCACGACACAACCCCCAGGCCACCACAGCCTGCCGTAGGCTGGGCAAGGGAAGGCAGAGAGGGAGGCCTGCAAAGGGTTAAAGCTTCAGCTAAACAAAAGTCAGGGACCGTGTAATTAAAACTCTACCCTTGTTGTATTGTCAGGAGTTAGCCTGTGACATAGGAAATATTTAAAGGAGCAGGCTGTTCAGCTAATTTGTGTGTGAGTGAACTGCTTAGACGGTCCTATCCTAAATTAACTGTAAGACCACCCACCGAGCTCGCCTCATAAAGGGCCACGATTGCTCAGCTCCGTTCTGTATCACCGTTCAATAATTACTAGATAAATGCATAACTAAAAGCTCTATTACACTAATAATTTGTACTGAGATAGATGTGTGGGACACCATGCTGGGTTAATTTGTCATCCCTGCAGCAAACTTGTAAAGAGGGCTCTTTTGCAGAGGAGTTGTGTTAATGTGTTGCTCCAGTGAGGACATGTTAGAGCAACAAGATGACTTGGTCGCTTAATCTCCTAAAGAGGCAAAATGCCTGGAGGGGAAGTGCCAGAAAGAAGAAAGGGGGGTGATTAACGCAGTGGACCCAGATTTAAACTCATCCTGACAAAAGGAGCTGATCTAACTGAGCAAAAGAATGAAAAAAAAAAAAAAAAGAAAAAAAAAAAAGGGGAGTGTTAAAAATACTAATAGGATTTCATGCATCCCTAAAAAATAATATAAAAATAAAGTGCTGCAGGAACAAAGTGCTCTGCCCATGCCTTTCCTGACGCTGCGTTTGGTTCCTTTGCTCTCTTTGATGTATCCGTGGAGTTAAACTATATGATTTAAACAGTGCAGTGAACTATAATATTTTTATCTCTGCTTTATGCTAAATTCTTCTAGCTTCAGACACACACAAAAAAGCACATTATTGCTTTAAATATGGAACCCATGTTTAAGCATCAGAGCTCTGGATTTTCAACCTCCTCTATTGACAGAACCATAAATCATGTTAAAGTTAAGTGAATTACTGTAGCGTGGAACTATAGCTTTAACAATGTTTATGTAGTATCAGCTTACCATCTACAGAATGAAAGGGAGGAAAAACACTGATATTAGAAATGGGAATGTGGAGTCCTATTAACTTAACAGCAATATATCACTCCAAAGTCACAGATTCCATTACCATGCCCTTTTTAGTATCAAAGCAGAATTATATCATCACGCACATAAAGGTTGTAGTTTTTAAGGGAATTTACATTTCTATTGTAAACTTATCAACTGCATTTCATTATAAGAAAGACATGATATATTCTCCTAGCAGTAGTTTTTATCTTATGATGAGAATATATGAGAATGCATCATGTGTATTAAAAGTAATACTAATATGCAGAAGTTGACAGCATTTGATGTGAGGCAGGAATTCTACAAATATGTTAAATTAGGGTCTTTTTGACCTCTAGCTGTAGTCTTGGAAGGAAGGAGTGCTTTCTATAGGTATGATTTTTATTTCTGTCCCGATGTAATCAATTCTATAGCATTCTGATCTCCCAAAGGCAGCAGAATTCTGACATGTTTTAAAACATTCTGCTCAAAATAGCTAACTTAACTGGCCCCCTGCCCATGCCAGAATCTGGAACCAGTGCTCAGTTCAGCTCTACAGGTTTTCAAAAGCAGCCTGTAATATTCAGCAGCCCGGAGCACACCAATAAACCCTGAGCTCAAACACAGCCTTAAGCATATTTTCCTTTTGCTAGGAACTCCGTGGGCCTTGGCAAAATGTCCTCCTGCCTCCCACTTGCTACTGCAAAATTTCTTACAGGAAGAGTGTTTCTGAACAAAGGGTCCAGGTGCCTTGTACCACTCAGAGCAGCAGAGAAGGGCTGAGAGCCAGCCCTGATCTGCAGATACCGTGGCTCTGTTCTTTTCAGCAGTGCTTAGCTGGCCAGCTGCACTTGACTTCTGGAGCTGAGAGATGGATAGCCTGCAATTCAGCCCATCTTTTTGATGTTCATGGACAGGAACAGATCCTCCATGCATCCCATCTAGGGTGTTTCACTATCTCTTGCGGTGGTCAGATGTTTCTATTATATTTCAAATTTTTTATCTATGTTTGTCTACATAATATGGGAGCAAGTGATACCTAAATTTTACCAATGCTTAGAGGGTAAAGCCTATTTTTGTTCTCCAGCTCTGTGATTTCCCAGCCTTGCCACTGCAAATGGGAATGTGAGATGGGATCAGTTTGCATTTAGCTCATCCTTGGACCTGATAAACATGCTATTAAAGAACCCCTTTGCACCATTATGGGACTTAACAAATACCAGAGTTTTCCAGGGATGTGAATTCCCTTCCAAGGGCTCATCCTAGGACTGGTCAGTCCCACTCTCAGCAGCTCAGTATTTAAGCAGAGGTAGGTTTTCCTAACCTGAGTGAGCAATTCCCCTACTTTTATCACCCCAAAGTCTGTTCCTAATGGGCAGTAAGAAAAATGGGGACTTTCAGAAACCTTTGAAAGTGTTACAGGGAAGCAGCTCCCATTGAAACTCAAAAGCAGTTAATGAATTCTCTCAGGACCTCTGCAAATGCCAGCCCAAGTTTCTTAATTTTTTTTTTTTTTCCTTGTTTGGGTAACTGCTTTCATCACCAAAATCTGTGGGCTTAAAGCTATTGTTTTAGGCTTCCATTCTTTACCTCTTGTATTGTATTATACACAGAAGTGTAAGTTCCTTTCAACAAATTTGGATTATTGCCAGATCTCCTTATTAAAAAGTCACTCTTCATATTTCCGATAAACACAGCTGTTTCATGGTGTTTGAAAGCATTTCACATCAGCCAGCATGGTGGCTTAGCCAATTAGTCCTCTAATATGGTCAATTTTGAGAATAAGTACCTTTGGGGTACAAAGGGTGGGATCCATCTTGCATAATTTGAACTGGCATCACTGGAATGGCAGGAGAAAGCTTGCAGCACGCAGGGAGTTAAAGCAACTTTAGAAGCCTGACGTGGAAGTCTCTAGCAGAACAAACTGTTCTCTAACATTTCCAGGGAAATGACTTTTCAGAAAATACTTTCTTAATTGTAATGAAGCCAATTATAATGGCCTCAAAAACAAGCGGATAAAAAACGATCCTGTTTTCATTATGGTTCTAATGTTACTATTTCTAGGAAGGCTGATCAATGTTTAATGAAGTATTAGTAAACTTAATTATCACTTTATAGAGGAGGTATCTGAGCACTGTGCCCTGATCCAGCTGATGGACCAGCCCTCGTGCCTGTGAAGGAGCAGTGGTTGTGATTCCCAACACTTCTCCCTGGAACAGTCCAGGGTGATAACACCTTTTCCTGAGCCACACCAAATCACCCTTTCAAAGACTTCAAACGACTTCAGGAGGAAAGAAATTCCATCCAGTCATGTGGACTTGAAGGGGTTGGCAGGGCTTTTTTTCTGGAAGAGGAGATGGAAGGTGGATGGATCAATGTGTGCTCCCATATGTTGGGCTGTGCTGTGGAAAACCTGTCTGAGCACTGTAGGTGTCCCTTCACCATGTCAGCAAGCACTCCCCAGGAGCAAGAACCCCGGGAACTGCTCCTTTGTTCCAGGATCCTACATATCTGAAGAAAACCGTAACCTGTTTCAAATTAACTGGTTCTTTATTATCTGATCACTCACTTGGACAGAATTCACAATTTTGGCTCTTCTTCAGAGCCTCGGCCATGTGCAGGGCTCACCTAATCAATGGGTGAAGCTTATTTTATTGGTTACTTACTTTGTTGTTGGTTACTACAAATCAAGAAGGGGAAAGGGAAGACAGACCTGCAT
The DNA here is from genome assembly GCA_013390045.1 of Picathartes gymnocephalus. Classification (NCBI taxonomy): domain Eukaryota; kingdom Metazoa; phylum Chordata; class Aves; order Passeriformes; family Picathartidae; genus Picathartes; species Picathartes gymnocephalus. The sequence continues at coordinate 655,538 of WEKY01019246.1, read as the reverse complement.
AATCAGAGGTTTGAATTCAGCATTCTGAAAAACCCTGTGACTTCTGTGCTGCACAGCACCACGAACTCATAAAACACTGAGGAATCCAGCGTAGCACGCAACAGCTGTACTGCATAATTACTTGGCCCAATAGCAGTAGTTTTAAAATACTGGTATAGCTGTTGCAGGCCACCATACATTATCATCTCATTTTCAATAAAACGTCTGGGATGTTTCAGACGAGCTTCAATGGAATTAGAATCATGTGTGCTTTGAAATATTTATGCTTGCCTTGAGATGGAAGGATAACTCCTGCCTCCAACCCCCACACAAAATAACAGATTTCATAACGCCAGAGAGTCCAACTCCTCCATACCTACAGCAGGTAGAAATGAAGTTCTGATCTTGAGTACACATCTTTTCATAGGTTGTAGAAGTCATATTTTATGTCATTTACTGAGGTCAATAATAAAATATAAATGTCACAGGCTGAAAGACGCCAGGAGAAATATGGTTTGGCAGGATGGAGCTGCTTAGGGATACATAAATAATAAGTCAATAAGTAAATAAATAATAGACAAAGACCTATTTTATCTTCCATTTGAAGATCTCAAAGAATTTACAGTCTCTGATTGAGACTTGTAATATCCCATCAGAAGTAATAAGAGCCTCTTCTCTTACACAGGGTAATTTCCATCACTGTAGGTGTGAGTTTAGGAATTAAAGACTTTATCATTTTTATTAAGTCTGAAAATCATGACTGAAAGGGCTCTTGGCCTTTTTAGAGGCAAACAGGGAAAATAATGACCTGCTTCATTACCCCTTGAGCTTTAACTGATTAAAAATGCTTGTGAGGGCCCCTATATTTGGAAACACGGTTGTGTTCTGCGCTCAGAACTTGTTGGAGTGGCCAGTTTTGCACTCACCAGAGTTGCTGACCACAACACAGCTATCAGAGTAATGGTCTGTGTCTGGGCCAGCAGATTTCAGACTTTTAACATTTAATTCCCTCTCTCTAGTATCGGGCAGGCACATTTGTAATGCTGATCAGTTTAACAGTAGTGGTTTTTCTCCTCTTATCAAAGAGCCCCTTCTTTTGGCACTTGAGAAATTTGCTGTTTCCTAGTCAGAGGCTGCGAAAACAAACCTTTGGGGATCCTTATTGCACTCATCACTTCTTATGCTAAGAGGAAAATGACCCCTCCATGTCAGTGTATGGCACAGACAGAGGAATGCTGCCAGTTTTCTGGTTTCCCTCCCCCACTTCTTCCCAGATCAGCAGGAAGCCCTTGGAGATGGGCTGAGGAGTTGGCCAAGGCTCTGAAGAGGAACCACCTTCTCCTTGCAGCACTTTGCGTTGCTGAATTATAGTTAATCATTTCTGCATTCGTTTTCCTTCTCTCTCTCTCTCAGGTCACTGACACACACTCTCCACTTTGTTTTCTGTCCTGACATGCTGAGGAGGTCAAGGCAGCAGAGGAAGGCTCGCTCTTTACATGCCAATGAATATTTCTTTCATCTTTCGTAGAGCAAATCAAATTATTAAATGAAGAGCCATACTTTGGAAAAAGCTAAATACAGTGCTGTCCCAGCCCTAGCTTTGAATTCCCACGTGTTCCCTGGGTACAATTCTTTATTCCTTCTTGTTTGAGATGCATTTCAATCTCCTTTTCACCCAGCAGAAGAATAGAAATGAGTTTGTTCCCAGATGTGTATAAAGGACAGGGCAATTGCATAACAATTTCAAATAGTATTAAAAGAGCTGATACTAAAAGGAAATTTTCTTTTTATATTTCAGAAATTCCAATTTATTTCTTACTTAATTAGATGTTTGTCACATAAATGTCCATTTCTCACTTTTTATCTTCATCCTTCATATTCCATCTGGCATACAAGGAAAGGGGGAACTACAAAAGGAGATACGAAGAAAGGGAGGGAGACAGAAATACTGTAGGCTAATAAAAATTTTGCTGTAGGCATCAAAATGCTGGCTGAGATCTACCTGACTGAAGGTGTGTGTGTGTGTGGAACGGAGGTGTCGACCTCAGAGCAGCACCAGTCAAAGGCAGGGGATTATTTTGGGGCGAGGTGGCTGCTTGGACACTGTTTAGTTCTCTGTCCATTCTAATAATTGGCTCCACGGTGATCACCCACAGTTACTGAGGGGAGTCCCCCATTACCTCCACCTTTGATGTTTCTTTTTCTGTTGGGAATATTTTCAGCAGGATTAAGGGGAGCAGAATCGTAGGGTTAACATGGATAGAGGGGAGCTCTTCGTGGCAAGGACAAGGGTTTCACATCCATCCCATACCAACGCCCCTGGCATGAGTGCAGCTATTTTGGTGGTGGTGTCAGAGCAATAATTCCTGTCCTGTGGTGGAAAAGGACGTGTGTAGAAGAGCTGCCCAGCCAACCCTTAATGAATGTTTACAGGAAAATGCAGTAGTTTCCTTGCTGCCGTCTCTGAGTTCACATTTTATCCACATCTTCAGGCTCTTGAGTTTGCTAATGGTTTAATAATGCGTAAGAAAAAAAATTATTAATAAAGTGTCATATTATTAAACTGGCAATGAACAAGAGTAAGAAGCAGATTTTAGCTTTTATTTAACTGAAGGTTTTTCATAACATTCATCATGAAATGAATGTTTGCTCATTTGTGTTTGATTTTAGTTAATTTTCCTGCAGGTCTCCAATTTTTCCAAAAGTGCCAAAGGTGCATTTTTTTTCCCCCTCTTGTATATTTAAGTTACTTCAAAGCCAACACCTGAGAGTCTGTAGGATATTCCCTTCCTTTATCTAGGAATAGCCTTTATCTAACTGGTCAAATGCACTGTACGAGCACAATCTATGCACAAGCACACCCCTGAAAGATTCCCAGGGTAACATGCCAAGGGAGCAACAAAACGACTGCTTGGTGAGAAATAAACAATGATTTACAGATGAGCTGGTGTGCAACCAGGTTAATTGGTCATTCTGAAGGAAGAGTTTCAGAGTCCTGGTTTCAGAGGGGAGAATTCATGGCACTGTGAGTGGCAGCAGTTGCTACCTCGTGGTGACAGCTCACAGTGGGAAGCACCGTTGGGTAACAGGAGTCCAACCCAATATATTTTGGAGGCCAAGGAACTGGGCAAAGGTGTCACATAACATAGGGGAGCAAAAGGCCCTGGAGCTGCACTTGTAGTTCTGCTGAAATCAGCTGAGGGTAAAACCGGTCATTGCCAATGGGCTTGCGTACATCACACCTCTGCACCTTCTCTGGAGTACATTTTCCAGCTGGCTTGTTGGCCCATAAATTCACCAAATTAAACTTCATCCCCGAGCACAAGCTGGGGGCTTGCTGAAGATTTGAGCCCAGAGTTATTCAGGAGAAATGTAAATGTAATTTGCCAAACGATCTCGCCACTTTGTGCATGTTCATTAAACGAAAACACGTTACTTAAAATAAATGTTCCTAAAGTGAGATGGAAAAAAAAAAAAGCAACCCAACAACAAGAAGCGTTAGACCATTTTTAAATTATCAACTGTTTATATTACAATGTAAAATGGATTCGTATGTGCAAGTCCAAGTTACATGAAATGTCAATTAAATCAACCCTAATCTCCCAAATACATTTTTTTTATTGCCTGATTGATGAGGGCTGCTCTTAAGGTGATGAATAGTTTTCACTCTCACAAAGGACTGCTGATTCCTTTATACGTGGCCACTAAAAACACAGAAAATCCTTCAAAATGTCTGGCTCCGTTTGCTTCCAGGATTTAGATGAAGTGAGTGTAGGACACAATGTGGTCTAATATATTAATTGATGTATAAACAATACTGTACATTTAAAAACAAACCAACAACAACAACAACAACAACAACAACAACAACAACAAAGATACTTAAAACTACCAGAGATTTAAACTGTTTTATTTTCCAGAGGCACAACTCTATATAACGTCTTTGTTTTCTTTCCTATAGCAAGTCCACATGCAACACCATCGACTCTTCATTTTCCAACATCACCCATTATTCAACAGCCTGGGCCATACTTCTCACACCCAGCAATCCGCTATCATCCTCAGGAGACTCTGAAAGAGTTTGTCCAACTTGTCTGCCCCGACGCTGGTCAGCAGGCTGGACAGGTGGGGTTCCTAAATGTAAGGAAGCCGTTTTTCTTTCTTCAGAAGTGTTTGTCCTTTGTGAAAATTAACCACGGGGTTATTGATGGGGTTGTTTTAACAGCATGTCGCCTGCAGGAGCGCACCTTGAATAGTTGCTGGAAGGGAGAACAAAAAAATATATATATATATATTGTAATAATGCTGTGTTGCAGAGGTATTTTAAAAAACAACCAAAGACCTCCCCCAAAAAAACCACTTGTGACCACATTGTGGTGAAAGTAGCTTAAAGTGTCAGAGAAGCTGGTGCTTCAGTGACCTGCTGGGTCCCCCCACAAACGACTTTGCTGCATGTGTTGTAACCCTTGTGGAACCAGGGTTAACAAAATACGAAGGCAGAATAATTTTTATTAATTATTTTTGAAGTTCAGGGGAGAGTGGGGGGGAAGGAGCAGGAAAAGGGAAGGTGAGAAACAGATGTTTCAGATCAGCT
>WEKY01019246.1:612285-646154 GCA_013390045.1 Picathartes gymnocephalus | reverse complement strand
CCCACCCTCCCAAGGAAATGGAGTGAAAGGGGTTGGCATTTTGCTCCATTCTCCTTCCCTTTTTTGGTCTAGCAGAAAGCCCTCAGCAGAAACAAAATGCAGTCACGGCCCAACCAAAAATTGGAATATGGCTCTCCTGAGGGGTGCGGGAGCCAGGAGCAGCTGTTCAATACAGCATGGCCTCCTGGGAACGAGAGCTAAAAATCACAACAAGGTGGTTAATGATTCTCAGAGCAATAGTGAAACTCTCCAGCTGTGACATTAACCAAAACATGAACATTAGTGCTGTCCAAGGAAGGAAGATCCCCTGGAGATGCACACTGGGGATTTGACGCTACTGGGTGGCCAGGCAGGCTCTGGGAGCTGACAATTTCAGCTGCGAATCCTATCCCTTTGGAAAGCCAGCATTTTTCTCAGTCAGATGACACAATGGAGATGGGATTCAAGAGGTTTGGGGAGGTTCATTTTTTCTCCACAAAAAACTTTTTCGATAGAACATATCTCTGATATCAGAAGCAGTCCCAACATTATTTTATCTTAGATCTCTTCTTGATTTTCTTTGTTTGGTAACCCATTGCAAGCACAACACAAAATTTTCTTGAACTTGGCAGTTTTAGGGTTTAATATCTCACTGCCCAAAGCAAACACCACCTCCATTACATTTCAGTTGGGCTTTATCAGTATCATAATTGAATCATTCCAGAGCAGAGTCTAAGATACTGCCAATCCTGTACACCCTGACTTTTAAACAGCTTTTTTAAACAGAGTGTTATTTTCTGAGATTCACAACTCTTAATTTTAACGAACTCATTACTGGTTAATGTCCCTTTGAACAAGGGAGTTTTCTTGTTAAATGGCATTTGTGTCAGGATGAGGAGGATGATCTTGTGGCTGTAGTACAGGATTCATAAAGCCAAGTGTTGGGTCCTGCCCTTGGGTCACAACAACCCCATGGAACGCTCCAGGCTTGGGACAGAGTGCTGGAAAGATGGGAAAGGACTTGAGGATGCTGGTCAACATCATCCAGCCCAGGTGTGCCCAGGTGGCCAAGAAGGCCAGTGGCACCTGGCCTGGATCAGCAGTGGTGTGGCCACAGGACCAGGGCTGTGACTGTCCCCTGTGCTGGGCACTGGTGAGGCCACACCTCCAATCCAGTAGGAAAACACTGAAGTGCTGGAGAGTGTCCAGAGAAGGAAATGGAACTGGGGAAAGGTCTGGAGCCCCAGGAGTGGCTGAGGGAGCTGGGAAAGGGGCTCAGCCTGGAGAAAAGGAGGCTCAGGGGGGACCTTCTGGTTCTGCACAATTCCCTGCCAGGAGGGGCAGTGAGGGGGGGTCGGGTTCTGCTCCCAGGGAACAGGGACAGGACAAGGGGAAATGGCCTCGAGTCACACCAGGGGAGGTTTAGGTTGGATATTGGGAAAAATTTCTTCACAGGAAGAGTGGTCAAGCACTGGAGCAGGGGCAGTCAGTGGAGTCCCCATCCCTGGAGGGATTTAAAAGCCCTGTGGATGTGGCACTTGGGGGACATGGGTTAGTGGGGGCCTTGGCAGTGCTGGGGTAGGGGTTGGTCTCAATGATCTCAAAGGTCTTTTCCAACCTAAACATTTCCATGATCCTGCAATCAGATTGGCTTTCTCTCCCTTCCTCTGCTATGCACTGACTGAGCACCTTCTCGGCAAGTTTGAGCTTTCTGTTTGCTCCTTTCTCCAGCCATAAAAAAGAGGGATGACTCTGTCATTCAGTTTGCTAAAATTTGCAGTTCCCTCTCAGATACTCAGCTGCAGAATGCACTGCAGTAGGAATTGTTCTACTGCACCACATTGCTCCAGTTCATCCTCTTGCTACAGCTTTAGAAACAGGACAACACATCAAAAACACATGTACCTGTCATCTTGGTCTGTAAAAGGGAGACCTAGTGGTACCTTAGGTCATCACTCACCCAAATCATCTTTCCCAATCAGAAGTTTATCCTTTTAATCTAGAACTATGATAAATTACACACTCCTGCTCTTAATAGCAATTATTTCAGGAAAGTATATTTAAAAGCAACATTTCCCTACTGCAGGCAACTTTAAAACACACGACATCCCCAAAACTGTTTGTTTGTCTTGTCTTTCATAAAATTTCTTGCCATTTTGGCTAAATATCAAAGCTGTCTGTGTGAGCAAATGTTCTTTCTCTGCCAGCTCCTGTTTTGCTTGTTCCTGAAGTGAAGCATCACAGCAAATTTGTGGCATCACATTCATTTCCTTGGCTGTGGGCTATGATGTTGCAGACAATCCTTAGTGAGTTCCAGTGTCAGAAGGAGCAGGCTGGGCAGGAAGCTGTTTCTATTCATGCCCAACGGGACAGCTCTCAGCTGATGTGAACCAGTGTAGGTCTATGCAACTCCCGTGGAGCAAAGCTGATAAAATCTGGATGAGATCTGCCTAAGAGACCTGGCTGCTATTCCTTGTTCGTTTCCATGCTTTGGATTTTCCCAAACTGGAGTTTGAAGACCCCAGCATAGGCTTAGCTTATATGTATGTTATATTATAATGTGACCCAACTTTATCCAGTGAGTCAGTTTGCCCTATCCTGATTTTGGAACAAAGTCTAGGGATCAGACTTCCAGGAATCCCACCTCCATATCAGACAAGGGTATTTATCTGAAGACAGTAAGTTACAGCTGGAAGTTGATCATGGTCTAAGCAACACTCAGTACTTCTGCCTTTCCTGAAACAAATTTCCCCCTAACAGGGGAATGTGTATTCCATGTCAGTTTAATATCCCGAGCCAAAATGGCCCCTTACAACCTGCAAACATCCCGGGACATTTTACAGCAAAGAGGGAACAGCACCTTGGGAGAGTCCAGTGTAAATCCTCTGTATATTTGTCATTTTGGTGCTCTTCCCTCCTTGGCTCCAGCAATGCAGTTAATGTGACCTGAAGGAAATACCAAGCTGACATCCGAGTATTTTCAGAAAGCAAGTTAAACATCGTTTGGAGCGGAAGGAAGGTATACATAGCAACTTGTCCAGCCAGCTTTGAGGGGACTTCTGTGCATATTACACACTTTTCAAATGCTTTCGAATTTTTGTTTGAACAGAGAAGCCATTTAAGTCAGCATTCTGCTGGTTCCCCTTTGATTTGCTACCAAATATCACAGCAAAAGTATCTGCCAGCAGGGAACTGCAAACAAGATCTTGAGTTCCTTCCCTTCTGGGTGGAACTTACCTGCTCCAAGGGATTAAATGGCCTCTCCACTCAATCTGCTTCTTTAAAAGTAGACCAGGAGAACCAAACAACAGATGTTTGATTTTTAAGCTCTAAGTTAATTTGCCCCACTGCAGAAGGAATTCTTAGTCTTGCACAACATTAGTTCATTAGTTAGCTAAAGAAAAAAATATCTCCACAAAGAACAGCACAGAAGAATCTTAATACAAGGCACTAGCAACAGGGAAATGCCCTTTGCAAATGTGTGGCTTCTTTGAATTATTAACCAAATTAACATGGTAAAAAGGTGAGGAGAACATCTCACCAGATCTACTCAGTTAATTTCTTCCTTGATTTGCAGGTAGGAGTAACATCCAGCTTACCTGTTCATAATATTCAAGCTATACCACAATTTGCAAAATCATCTCAGGAAGATGAATCAGTTCACTTAAAAATTCCTTTAAGGCTTTGTGAAGGAGAAGTGCTCCTTGCATGATTTTTGCATGTGTTAGCTTCTTGGAGAGAAAAGCTCACCTCACCAGAAACAAGTGGGAAAAATTCCTTGTTACAATCCAGGAGTGCCTTATCTCCCCTCATATCAGTAGGAAATGAAGATATGCAGTTCCTGGGGTGATTTCAGGGCATCTTAAGAAAGGGAAGTTTTCTGATGAAACTGTAAGAACTAAAAGGCATCACAAGACGTGATGAGAGGAAGGGAGGGATGTGGTTCTGCATGCTCCAGGACTTGGGAACTCCTCACCCAAGGGCTTTGTGGGATGCAGAACATCCACATGGATCCAAGTGCAGACTGCACCTTCATCAGTGAGAAATCCCTCCAGGGCCTTAAATACAGGAAGTCCCTGAGCTGGAAATAATCCGAGGTGGGAAAGAATGGGAGAAAGCAAATATGTGACCTGTTCTGGTTGCATCTGCTTATGGCTGCTAAGAGAGGGGACAATGGCTAAGGTGGAGCATTGGTCTGATTTGGCACAGTCTTAAACCAAAGGCTCCTCCAGTGTGATCCCTCTTCACTAAACATTTGCCTTCAGAAAGGCAAAAGAGTTTCCTCCACACAGCCAATTCAGTGCCTTCTCTGACTCTTAACTTGCTTTATTTTTCTGTAACGTTGAGGCCTCAACATTATATTTAGCCTGACTGGAATTTGGCAACTAACTTTCCTTTTACTATTGTTTTTTTGTCTCTTCATTGGATAGTTAGGTTGTCTGGGGATTTTATTCAGCAGAATGCATTCCCATAAATATATTCAAAATAGACAGGAGCCCTCTTTGTATTAAGGCATCTATTTATGTTATTTGAGTTTAGATCTAAACATGCAAAAAACTGAGGAAGGGAGAAGATTGCGTGAGGGTTTTCAAATGAGAGGAAGACTAAAAATGCATTGAAAGCTTTTGGATGTGGAAGTACGTGGCATTGTGGACAGTTGCAGTGGAGAATATAATGCAACAATAAAATCATTAAAGTACTTCAAGTTTGGAAGTAATCTGGGTTCTTGGCTTGCATTGCATTTAATAGCTTTACATTTATGGGAGCCACTCCAGTTTTTAAAGGCAGCTTCAGCCTTCAGACTGATTGCACTTACCACCCCAGTGAAACTGCAACCCATTAATTTTTTACCGAAGGGATCTTCTGAGTTTGTCAAACACATCAAGTGAACATTTTAGAGAGTGCAGACCACAGCAGTATGAAAACCAAAACTTTATATCCAGAGAAGAATGCTGGATTAGCATGAAATAAAGGGTCTGATTCCGTTAACGAGCACTTTGGTAATTTCCTTGCTATACAAAACTCCATTAAAATTAGAGATACCAGACACTTGAGTGAAAACAGTCAGGACCTGCAGAAATCTCCTGTGCCAGCCCATCATGGAAATGCCTGCAGTGGTTCTCCTTCAGGCTGGAGAGCTGCACAGCCTCCCCTGAGCCCACGTTGTGGCCGTCCCCTCTCCCAGCAGCCCAGTCCCCTACGTGTTGATACCCCCACCATTGAGCCCAAACCTTTTCCAGTGTCTCGAACCAAACTCTCGCTCTCTAAAACGTTCGCACATTTCTGTGTTAAACATCTGCTTAGGTGGCTCTGAGACAGTGTGTTTTGGTGTTGTTCGTGTGCAATCTAGTGCCGCTTCCTCAACGCATGTGTCCCTTCCCTTCACAGCCTACTCGACACCCAGCACCTCCCCCGCAAACCGATTCGTCAGTGTTGGACCACGGGATCCAAGCTTTGTAAATATCCCTCAACAGACTCAGGTGGGCCGCTTTCGACTTCTCTGTTTGCCTGCAGCCTCTTCTTCTCCTCCTCCAGTGTCCTCTAACGTGTCCCCGCGGAGCAGCTGCACTGCCGCTGTCACTTCACCCACATGGTCTCAGTAACTACAGTGAAATGTCACTTGCAGTTTGTTTGTCTGTTGTGTTTTGGTTTGGTTTTTTTTGTTTGTTTTGGTTTTTTTTTTTTCCTCCCCTTTGGGCTTGTGTGGTAATAACGCTGCTTTTGTAACTGGAAGGACCTCTCTCGCTTTCTAAGGTGTTGGCTCCCAGCGCGCAGTTGTTTGCTCTAGGGCCGGGTTTGAAAGGCTTTGGCTCCAACCTGCTCCCCAGGCACTGCATTTAATTGTGTTCAGATTAGATGGTAGGGAGAAATCCTTCCCTGAGAGGGTGGGGAGGCCCTGGCAGGGGTTGCCCGGGGAAGCTGTGGTTCCTCCATCCCTGGAAGTGTCCAGGGTCAGATTGGACGGGGTTTGGAGCAACCTGGGATAGTGGAAGGTGTCCCTGCCCATGAGAAAGATTATCTATAAGCTCCCTCCCAACCCAAACCAGTCTGTGATGTGCAAAAGAAGCTCAGAGAGACCCATCAGGTAACAGTGCCCTGTAGTCCCCCAGCAGGCACAACAGGAGACTGCTCCAGTGACTTCCATGTAAAAAAATACCCAGATTCCTGGTTGGCTATTTGCATGGTGGGCTTTGAATGAGCAGGAGATTTTGTAATTGTGAACACATCTGTTTTCCTTACACAAGGAGAAAAAAGTCCTGTTGAGGCAGGCCTATAAAGCTGGGTTAGCTGAATTCATGGTCCTGCTATGGTCAAATCAGAAGCTCAAGTAAACATTTGTGTTTCTTTAGGAGAAGGACGAGATTTAAATGTGTTTCTTCCAAGCTGTATCAAATTCCCAGGGTCGATTAAGAAAATAGTTGTTGGCAGTTTTGTTAGCAGCTAATTTGAGCCAGATGTTGAAAAAATTAAGTCTGGGCTTAATATCACTTTATCATGGGGGGGAAGGTATAAAAAAGTGAGTAGAGTTAGTGCTGTAGGAAAACTGTAGTTTATAGTTTGAATTGATTGCTTGACTACGTTGCAATTCTTTTAAAGGTCAACTGCACGAAATATTTGTGATTTTGTTTTGAGCTGGTTGCAATGACTAAAAAGCAGTAATTCAAATAACTAGCAAACTGGGCATTACTACCCTTAGCTCTTGTAAGTTCTTTCAAATGGTTTATAGGCTTCTGAATAATTAGTGTGCAGATTAATGGCTGTCACATGCCACAGTAGGTGCACGAAGACAGACTCCTCGTTGTGATGGCTTCAGCACCTCCACTGTCACTGAAATACAGGTCACTCATTCCCAAAGATTTTCAGTTTACAGGGCTGCAAGCAGCTGCCTGTGAGCACAACATGGGTTTTTTTGCTGTCTGGTCTTTGTGTACAATTTGTTAGGGGCTTTAGTTTATAGCTCTTAGCACAGCACAGGTTAAACTATATCGAATCTCAAACCTTCTCTGCATTAAATAGGGTCACAGAAAGTACAGCAGCAATGCAGAGAGGGGTTTAACCCATCAGATTCTAGGGGGTTTTTTCAATGCCTTAACAAAACTCAGCCTGCACCCCACTTTTCCAGCCTTGTGCTTTATTGGGTTCACGTGTGCAACAAGTTTTCATGCTCCTTCACAGTTAAATCATATTTCTCCATTTCCATTTCATTGTTTTGGAAACAACTGGAATACACAGAAATACACTGAACTCAGGAAACAGGAATGTTAAGGTGTGCTGCTAAAGTCCTTTAGCATTCGGTCTTTTCCTTCATAGCTCAGGAAACCTGAAACCCTTTGGAGAATGCTACTTACCTTTTCTAGAAGACTTGAAAAACTCCTAGTTGGTAAATTGATTATGTAGTAAGACACAACAGTATTAAGTCTCCAAAGATATTTAAAACTTACTTGCATCCTGCAGCCTAAGTTTCCCAGCTAAGTTTGTTGACTGTAAACTTTTATCCTCCTTATTTATGACTTAAATCATTTTAAAGTGCTCTAGCGTTACTTTAAGTGCTCCTCTGTAATGCAGTGTAGTGAATAACAATGCTGTACAGTGAAAAACAATACTCAAGCACAGCTTTCAATTAAAGTCTAACATGCTGCAGTGGGCAAGGAGACTGACTTCCAGTCTCTGACTCCAGCTGCATCTCCCTGCTTCTATACATCATTACACCACCACAACCCACTTGATACTAAATATATAATTTATCAGCAAACTCACTACTTATTCATGAAACAGCTCTGAAGTTGACTGTGCTTTGAGTAAGAGAAGTGAGGTAGAAGTGCTAACTGCAATGATTTGGGATTTACGTAGCATTCCTCTAAACAAAGACAGGCTTTTGTGCTCTTTTTTTGCAGGGCATTAGTGTATAGAACGACCACTTAGGATATTTTCAGAATGAAAATGTAAAAACACATAGGACTGTGTTGTTAGAAGCAGCTGGGGTGGCTCCTTTCCGTCAGGATCTTTAGAGTACATTCAGAGTCAGGCTAAAATACAGGTCCTGAGGACCACTAACTGCCCAGGGACACAGCTCCCTGGGGCAAGAGGAAGCAGGGAGCGCTCAGAGCTTCTGGAAGTCAAGCTTAAATATAAGGGTTAAGTGACTCTTTACTTGTGGAACAACAAAATAAAAATGAAGGCTGTATCTGAACATCTGCTTTTTAAAAATTATGGTCCAGCTACAACCCATATGAAAATATTTTGGCCAGATTTTTGGTGGCTCTGATGTTCTCTTGGTGGAACATCGGACTACAGGCACTTCTTACACATCATCATCATCATCATTAGTCTTCAGATGCTGCAGAAGTGAGCCTGTGCACAGGAGCAGGAGTCACAGTTCCCATACATGGGCATTCACAGAACATTGGAATAAATTCCCACGCAAATGTACAACAGTACGGTTGGGCTGGGGCAAGGATCATTCTGTCCTGGGCTGTTTCTAAACAACCAAACCCAGTACATGCCTTTCTTAATTGGTATTAGAAAAATTATCAGTAGACATTTCCATTAGCACTATGTTCTGATTTATGTCACGTTGTGTCAAATGTAACCCCTTAAAGGAATTTTATAGAATTTATAAAATATTCATAAAAAAGCCATCTTCCTGTGTCAACAAAGGTTGTAACAGGACAACCACTCCATGACAGAAGAGACTAGGAAATAAACTGCTTTAAGTCAGTAGTTCTGATTCCATAATAAAAGCCCCCAAAGGGGTGTTGGCTTTCCCTGGTTTTAGCAGTTTCCAAACTTTTTTCCATCCACTGCTCACACCATCCATCACTCTGCCACTCCACTCACTGCACAATTGTCCTGTCTGGGGGGTTGTTTGAATCTAAATTTCTGTTTGAGCTATTAGAAGCAGCACTTGACTTGGCATCCCCTGTATATGTTGACAAAAAGGCACAGGTGTTGTAACCTTTGCTTGATAAATCATTTACTTTTGCTACTTGACTCGCAAGCAATATGGGGGCATCAGCTTTTTAACTGCCTTTTCCATATGCAAATCAGAAATACAGGATGCCTGGGGTACAGGGGCTCTGGTTTCAAAAGCAAGTTGGTCTGGATACCTCATGACTAAGTAATAGATACGTCTCTCCTATTGCCAAGGACTTGTAATAAAGAGAGGGATGGGAAAGTCCCATCACATTAATTAGGGACGAGCCTCTCGGTATTCACCACGGTGAATAAAGGGATCTGAATTTTGAGGTGTTTTTCTCCTAAAATGAATAGTGAAATGCAGGCTATGGGCTGGGAGTGCATGCAGCTGGGAACGCTAAACCAGCAACGTGTGACCAGGGTTTGCCACTCACCACTCCAAATGCTGTTTGCTGCTCTCTCATGCCCTGGCTTTGCTCTAGGGTACGAAATTCCTTTAGGGATCAGCATGCTGTACTCACCGTACTGCAGCTCCACTTCACACTAAACATTGTTTACTAGGCTGAGTCCTGTTTGCCACCTACTTAGCCTACATCTTCCTGGAAATTGTACTTGGGGTGCTAAAAACAGCTCCTGAGAAACACATGCCTGCTCCATCTAATCACTCCTACCTGCCAGTGGCCCATGTGCCCTGCACAGGGAGGTTACGAGGATGCAGGGAACAGAAGCTGCCTCCCACTGCAGGCACCCACACAGAGAATCAACCACTTTACCCTGTGAGAAAGAGAATCCTGTAGCCCTGACCAGCTGTTTCAGGACAAATCCCTCTCTAATGTAAACATGCTTTATATCAGATCCATCCCAGGTAGTTTCTAAAACTTAGTTAAGCACAAACCCAAATATTTATTCCCTTGCCTTTCTGTAGGAAACGATAAAACTTACTTCTAGAACATAAGGTCTTCCTGGTTCTGCCTTTGCACAGTCCCAAAGCACAGTTAGATCCTGGATAATAAGCAAAGGTCTTGTATTTTCACACTTTCCCTGGTGAGGCCCTAGAGCCACCCAGCTACAAGAGAGCTCTAGACAGAGCTCATCCTTTTTAACACAAAACAACTGAAACAAAAGGCCTGTAACCTGCCTAGAACACTGAAATAAAGTCTAAGAAAAACCCCAAAAGTCAAACAAGCTTATCTAGGCAGCAAAATAACAGGTATGGAAACCAGCAAGCTCAGCAGAACAGCCTTATAAAGACCAGGTACAAAAATGCACCCTGTGAAATATATCTTTAAAAGAGCAATAGTAACTTCGGGGGGAAATCACTGGAGTTTAGCAAAATGTTTATATACAGGGAAATTGCTAACTCCTTTAGATCTGCTCCCACTCTCTGCCTTTCCCAAATCAGACAGTGGTATCTTTGTAGCTTTCTCCTTTTGGGCTTTTATTTATCTCTAAAAAAACCACCGTATGCCTCAGGTGCATACACAAACCTAATTGTACAATTACTTTCTTTCCCAGAGACAAGGCAAAGCCTGTTCTGCTTCCCCACAAGCCTTTTTTTAGAGAGCAGACTGCAACCTGCAATTTTTCACTGGCAGCACTTTGAAACAAAGGGCACGAGAGGAAAAAAAAAAAAATGATGTGGATGCTGTGTCCTGTAGGATAGCAGATGTGAGCTCTGTCAGAGCGGCTGGGGGGAGGCAGATTCCAGAGCAGAGGGTCCTCCTGTGGGACCAGCCCAGAGTCTGGCATCCGAGAAGCGTGCTGCAGGTGATGCCCCTCTCCAGGCCAGAGGCAGGGAAGCAGCCCCGTAGGTGGCCGGCCCCAAAAGCGTACGGGATCCAGAGATCAAAGCCGGCACCTTGACTGGGAAGCTGACGCGGCTCCGCTCCCGCAGCTGAAACCGCGGAGCTGCTCTGCGCCCAGGTTCCATTGCCACCCTATGGAAGAACGAAACCAGTGCACGCATTTTCCTTCGCACGAATCCAGCGTGTGCCTGGCTTCGCGGGGATTTTCCATCGCTGCCACTCGCTGCCGCCGCGCTGTGCCCTTTGCCCCTTCCCAAGGGGATGCTGAGCCCCGCGCTGCTCGTGGCCGTGTGCTTTATTAATGAGCGCCACGGGCCGCCTGGCCTGGTTGCCTCCACACCCTGCTGCCTTCCTCCCCTTTCCCAGAGCCCAGGAATGGCACTGGTTAGACAGGCAGGACCTGCTGGCCCCAGGGAGGCAGGGGTAGGGCAGAGTTTGGTGGCACTGTGCTGACAGCTGAGCCACCGCCTCGCTCCGCACACGGGGCAGGGCAGGGACACCTCAAGGGGTGTGTGGGGGACATGGCAGAGAACGTGAGAGACTGCAGGAAGGACACCAGGCCTTTTATTTTGGGGGTTCTGAGAGAACTATTTATAAGCCAGGTCAGAGCTACTTGTTGCTCAGAGGACTGTCCCTGCTCAGGATCAGAATACTCATCCTGGAGGCTGGACGCACTGCTCGTGTCTGAGTGTGAATGGAGATAAAAACCACTAATTTAGAAGCATTTGTTTGACTCAGGCCCTTAAGAATTCCATATCCCATACAGTAACCTCCCGAAGCCAGTAAATGTATCCAAAGCACTTTTAAGCAGAGACTTGACTGCTCCTTTTCTTTCTCTTGGCCTGTCCAGCAAACGTAGTGGGAGGTTCAGAACACCATTTCCATGCAGGAATAACATCTCTAGTGTGCAAAGAAGAGAAATTTGCATTGATTAGATATAAAAACACAGTTTTGGGGTGTGAGACTGCTACTTTCTAGAGCTGCTGAAGTTAGAGGGATCACTCTGCTCCCAAACCCTGCAGGGATCTGTGGATTTTCCCATATTGGCAAAGGGAAGCGAGAGCTATTCTCTTCCAACACCTGGAGACTCTGAGCCCTCTTATGATCACTGAAAGTTTTGATCTCTGTCCAAGAAGTGTTTTGCTGTTGAACCAGTGGCATCAGGCCACTGACACATGACCTGAATTCTGGTGCTGTGTTTCCTCTTCCACCCAGGACGTAGCAATACTGTCCTGAACTTGAGGGTGGCCTGGAGATGGCTCTGAAAATGTGGTGTGAACTTAGGGAGAGTGTGGATAGGAAATGCAGTGCCAGACTCTATCAAGGTTCACAAAGGTGACCAGAAAGGAGGGTCACTCCCCTTCCCTGCCGTTCAGCTCAGGGCACAGAGCCCATTTAATTTGCACAGAGCAGGACTGTGCAATTCCACTCTCAGGTCAGTTCTTAAAAAGAGCTGAGAACAGGGCACTCCAAAAAGAAAAGCTCATATTGCACTATAAAGGTAAAGACTCACAGAAAACTTCTCAATGCCATCATGTGGCTGCATCTTCAAAGTGGGCTGGAGCCAAATCAGTCCCAAAATGCCTGGGTTAGTCCTCAGCAGGGGAGATCCTTCTTCCTGGGCTTTTTCTGCCTCCTCCTCCTCCTCGTAGGCTCTGGTGAACAGTTCAGACTCTTTTTTGGAAACCAGCACTCAGCATCCTATTTCCAGTAGATTTAGCATAGAATTATTTACAATGGACATAGACGTATTTCCCAAACTAAGCAATTAAACTTACTGAGTTTTCCCCCCCTCACAATAACCAGGAAGCCTGTGCGTAAGGCTGCTTTTCTGTGGGTTTTATGGCCATTACTTACTCCACAGTGGGGGAGAAGAAAGGGAAGAAGTAAGTGTGGGCCTGGTGGGAAGAGTTGGCAAATGCAGAAATATGATGAATGAGCTGGAGAGATTTAATTTCTTACTAAATTCTCTACAAGCTGTGTAACCTTTCTTTAGCTAAACAATTACTCTAAAAGGCAATGATTTTCTGTGTTTTCATTGAAAAGTCTTCATAATAACAATGGCCTATGTTCTCCTTCTTGAAGACCTTCTGCCAAAAAACAGTTTTCTTTTTTCCATTCAGCAGGAAACTTTCTTTTATTTTTATTTTTTCAATCTCATATTCCCCGCTAACATGGATTTACAAGGCCTACCACTTTCTGCATGGGGCTGGGAAGAAGCTTCCCCTCAGGCCAAATCATTTTGGTCCATCTCCTTTGTAGGGATTCTTGCAGCTTCCTCCCAAGAGGACTGCAACCACTGTCAGAGACATAATACCGGACCCAAGTGGCCATTTAAGCTGACAAAATGTGACATTCCCTGTGTTCACAGGTCAGGGGGCACGGGAGGGGACTCCCAGATTCGTTTTTCGGCAGACTGGCAGCAGTTCTTGCTGTGTTTTGGAGGGTGCGGTTGGGGCGAGCGTGGCTTTGGTGTGGTGGGGGAGAAACCCATCAGGTGTTTAAATGCATGAGAGAATGAAAGTGGAGCTGATCCTCCCTGAGCCACAGGGTCCAGTTTAGGGGCTGAACCCTGCTGAACCACGGGGTCCTGCGGCCAACTGGAGTCTTGGAAGGGCTTTGAGGGTTTAGCATGGGCAGAGCACTGCTGACATCCTGAGGTTCACACACACAGATCAGGCCAGGCCAGGGCAAGGTTGTGGTTCTGTGCCTCTTGCTGGGCTTGGCTGGCTTGGCCGATTTCCTGGCCACCGCTGCCCGCCCCAGCCTCCATGGCAGATAATGCTGTATTGGATTAGTCTGCTCGCTGCTGCATCAGGTCCACGATCAATTTATTGACTCTGTCAGAGTGGCTAGTACAGTAATTGTTACAAGAGCAGAATAGAAAGCAAGAATGTGTCCACATAAAATATAAAAATGACGTTTTGTTCATTCTTTCCTCTTTGGCCCTATAGATCTTTATGTGTTTACACAGTGGAGAGCACTTTACTTAAGTTAATCAGCTCCTTCTACATTATTAATTGCGACAGTTAGGGCTCTACGTGGCGGCAAACGTATTATTGAGAGCATTGATCTCACGCTGACGGTGTGGACCTGGGTAGGTTTTGTATTCCTTCCCCTTTTTTTGCAACTGCTTGAGGGCACTATCAAATCCCATTTGTCTGACTGACAATACACCATCGAGGCCATCGATCCCAGAGAGGGGCAGGAGGCTGCACACCAGAAAGAAAGGAGTGCACAGAGAGCCAGGCTTGGGAAGGGGCTGTTGCAAGTTGGTAGTCACAATAATTACATGTCTGGCCCGATTCCTTTATTTTGTAAAGAGTAATAATTTAAGAGCTGAAGTTCCCCAAGTGCTGCAGATTTGCAGAGGTGGCATGATGAGACCTTTTAAAATGTGTGCAGAATGTATACCCAAAAAAAAAAAAAAGAAAGCCATACTGACTTTTTACAAGGGTTTTGGAAGTGCCTTTGAAAGACATTTCATGAAAGTTCAGCCCTCGCAGCTGATACCTATATGAGCTCCATAAATTCCACCCAGCCTGACAAACTCCAGTAGGTGTCACATGTGACCTGGATGGAAAAGGTCAGCAGCTGAATTTATGGCTTTTGCATTTACTGGAACATTAAGATTTTTTGCCAACTGCCATATATACTTTTTAACAATTCCGCAATCAAAGGATTAGGACCACAATCTACAATGAAGGTCAAGAATTAAAGGCCACAATCCCTACATCCTTCCCAATGGATAGGTATTAAGCTACCTCTGTTGTAGGAATCACCTTCACTTAATGGCATTAACACAGAGGTCAAGGAATGAATAAGCTCAGAGGTGAACACTTTGCAAAGTAGACTGTCCTGCTCTGAAATTAATACTGAATTCCACAAGAAGGGACCAAAAGAAGCCTTTTCCTAACAGAGAAGGGCTCCCCAGTTTGCAGCAGATTCCATGTTCCCAAGACATTGAGCATCACCTCCCTAGTGCTGGACTGTCCTAGAGAAATGTAAATTACATAGAAGGGAAGGACTGGGGGTTTCAAAAGAAATACAGCAAAATTACCTCAGTTTTAGTAAAACCTGTTTATATTTTAAATTTGACAAGAGTGTCTGTTCTTAGTAAGGATTACTAACAGCATGGGAAGTTGCAGCTTTCAAATTTTACCTGGTTTGAGTTTAGAACAGCAAAACACATCTCATTTTAGGCTTTTGCTTTGATAGCATTTTCTGCTTGACCAGAGATAGAACTGGAAAAGTTTAATTTAAAACCGGGATTTCAAAAAAAAAAGATCTAATAAAAACCAAGAGGCTAAACTTAAAAATATCATCTAGTTTTCCCTTTAGTTGCTTTAGTTATTAATACTCAATTTTGAAAACAGTACTGACACCATAATCATAATATTCTCAGGCATATTCACTTGTGTGACCCAACTGTTACATCATCTATACAAACACTGGTTATTACACGTGAAGAGATGCAGCTGAATACACCGCAGAAGGCGCTGAAATATAATTTTAATTATGAGATATGAGTAACCAAAGTCACAACCAACACAATGCAGCCACCTCTGAGGCTGAACACAATAATTTAGGAAGAAATCATTCCCTGTGAGGGTGGGGAGGCCCTGGCACAGGGTGCTCAGAGAAGCTGTGGCCGCCCCTGGATCCCTGGAAGTGTCCAAAGCCAAGCTGGATGGGGCTTGGAGAAACCTGGGATAGTGGAAAGTGTCCTGCAGGACATGAAAAATACAAGTTATAAGGTTTCTTCCACCCCAAACCATTCTAGGATTCTATGGGTTTCTGCATTGCTTGGAGCAGCTTTATACAGCCTCAGGTATCCTTTTGTGCTTTTGCTGTAACTACATCTTTTTAAATATGACAACAGAAAAAGTACCTTTTTTAAAGAAAAAGAAAGGGATAAACTGAGATACGATATTTGCATGTGAGGTTGGGTTTTTTCATCTTTGCATGTGGTTAAACAATGAGATTTGAGATTTTGGAGGAATGCTTTGACACATTATATTCATTGTTTGGCTATTCCCCGGTTTGTTGGGGTTTCTTTAAGGACTTCCTTGTAGTCCTTTGGGTTAAAGATCATGTCTGAGAATCTGTGGTATGGGACCCGGCTGTACATTCATTGAAGCTGATGAGAGGAGGAGATGGAAGATTTGCTATTGGCAGGAGTTTGTTTTAGAAATACAATAACATTTTTATTTAATTATGCTTGTCTTTTGCTTGTAACTATGCTCAGTAGAGTAAATCTCGTCTTTCTCAGATAAGATAAAGGTTAACATTCACATTTTCTTTATGGGGAGGTTTTGCAGTGCAGTCTTCATGTATCTGTGGAGTTTTTATTTTGTGGCTACAGGTATTAACTCTCAGTGACTCTAAATTCATCTTCCTTGATGTAGAGATGGGTTTGGGGCTTTCCCAAATTGCTGGTCCTGTAGGCTAAATCTGACAGTTTAGGCCAGATTGGATGGGGCTTGGAGCAACTTGGTCCAGTGGGAGGTGTCCCTGCCCTTGGCAGGGGGTTTGGAAGATCATCTGATCGTTAAGGTCCTTTCCAACCCAAAACATTCTGGGCTTCCATGATTTCCCAGCAAGGGAGGCTCCACAGGCTCTTTATAAACTCTCTCCCTACAAGCACCCAGGGCAGAATTTGTCCCAGTAGTGGTAACTGCTATATCAGTGCTGTTGATGTTGAGTGAGTCAGATTCTTCTCCTGGAAGCTCTTTGGGAACACGAGGAGTAAAAGCAGTAACATTTAGGAGAAAAAGACGGGGAAGGAAAGCTGGAGGAGAGCTGTAGTTATCCATACAATGAAGCAGCTTACTTAGGGAGTACAAAGAGCCACTTCTACACAGGCTATTTTCAGGGAAAAGCCTCACATTCAGTGACTCACAAAAGCGAAGAGGCACCTTTTGATTTTAAGTTCAAGGTTTACATTAGTAATTTTGTCTGTTTTCTCTGTTAGTATTAATTAAATTGAGATAGTTTAATTAGTATTGCTAAATTTGATCATTAGTAGTAATTCATTCTGCCTGCCATACTGCACAAATATGATGAAGCAGAAATAACTAAACTGTTTAATTTCATCTCATTTAATGACTTTACACTCCACCAGGACTTTCATTGGCATCTCACAGTATGTGTGAAAATTGCTCCAAGCTAGGCCAAGACCCAACTCCCTTTAGCCAACCATGTCTAATACGTCCCTCCTCATCCAAAGGCGGATCATGCGCTGCAAAGCCTTTTCCCATTTCTCCAACGGAGAGCTGGCAACCTCTGGAGCCTGGGGTGGTCCTTCCCTGCCTCGCTCACACTGCTGCTGTAGCATCCTGACCCCAATGGCCCCAGTGGATCTTTACAGAACTCATCCCTGGATGGGGTTCCCCACAGAAGTCCCATTGTGGATCCCCACGGCAGAAGTCCCTTCATGGATCCCCATAGCTGAGTCCCTGAGCACAAGCATGATGCATGACCTTCTGTTTTTCTTAGAGCAGTTTAGGAAGGTATAAAGCACCAGGAAAAATGCAGATGTCCAAACTTCCCACATTCAGGAGAGGTTTTTTTGTTCAGCTCAATGCCCTTTTGGCTTTTTTTTTTTTTTTTTTTTAAGAGGAGTTTTGGGAAGGGGGGATTTCCTGATGAATTGAGTCATTATTCCTCCAGCTCACTGTCTTCTGTAATTTTAAGGTCAAAAGTGCCAGAGTTGCCTCTGTGCTCCTATTTCTGTCCGTGTTAATTTGGAGACCAGTTTTGATCTCCTTGCCCAGTAACACCTAGGACTTGCCAAAACCCGAATTCCTCTTCCTTTTTTGCGGTCTCCAAACGCAGCCTTGCTCTGCCCACCTCTCAAAACATGCTGTTGTCTTGGTCCCCTCATCCAAGCTGTCCCTTTGCCTGGAGTGTGCCCTGCCAGCCCCACTGTTCCTGCGGCCCACATTCCAATTCCTCCCCTGTGCCTCCCAGTCGCCACCGACCCATCCCCTGTGGTTTTTGCCCTCCTTTGATCAGTCTGGGCACATTTTGCTCTCCCCACGGGGCTGCTCATCTGTTCACTTCACCCACAGACAGAGAGCGCAGGCAGGGATCTGACTTTTCGGGGGGATTTTGGAGGGAGTGCTTGCTCTCCTGTCCAGCCCAAGTTATTCTCTCCCCTCGCTTTCCCCTGTGTGCTCTGAAGTACTCTCAGGGCAGTCAAAAAAAGCAGCTGAACTACCTTTGGTAGTTGTAGATCAACTACCTTTTGATCCATGATGGGAGCTTCTCCTGTTACACCACGGGGAGCCCCTGGACAGGGATGTGGTGGCTGATGAATCCCCCATAGCTCCATCAGGGCTGTCAGAGTTGGGATGAAACAAGACCTGGGTGACCAGGGCAGAGAAAGGCCACCCCAGCCTTCAACCTCTGAAGGCTGTAGTGACCTTTTCCTCCTCCCTCCTCTCCAGTGGAGCAATGGGGAAAAAGAAGGCTGAAAACTACGTTTTGTACCCCAAACTGCAGAGCAAAGAGGCAGATCCTCTGCAGCAGCTTGCTGGCAGAGCCATCCATGCCACTGGGAACCCTGGGCCCCTCACGTAGCTCCTGAGGGACAGGGCAGGAGAGTGCCGGGGCAAACCCTGGGTGCGTGTGTACGTGTGTGTCTGTGCATGTGTGCTCGGGCTGTCTGCTGCGAGCCCAGCCGGGGAGGCCCAGGCTGGGGGTTGATTTTCTTTGGATGACTTTCCCCGATTGTCTAAAGCAATAAAAGTAAAGAAACTTTTGGGGGGAGAAAAACGGTGGTTGAGGGGAGATTATTTTTGCAGTCCTGGTGCAGGCAGAACTCCTGAGGCTTCAGGCGGGGTGGTTTGCTCGCCTGAGGACCGCAGGAACTGGCTTAAATTGAATAAAACTGTAAGTACAGTATCGGGGACGGCGTAACAAGGAGTTCTGCAAAAGCAACACCACCGGAAAGCACAATGAAGAATAGAGCGGGTTACGCCGCGGTGAAAGTATGTACTGGTTGTTATAACACTGTGCCTCCAGAATAAATTATGTCCCTTTAAAAAGTAATACTTTAACTGTGGAGCTATATAGAGACAATTAAGACGATATTGTTCTCCTCATTTCCCTCCCCCCCGCCTTCCTCCCTCTCTCTGCAGTAGCTCTGTGGAAACTTTTAATGCTGCAGCTTGAAACTTGGGCCTCTGGGTCTGAAATGCCTGAGAAAGCACTGCGGGCTCTAACTGTAAAACATTCCTTCGGCGGGCCCTGGAAACAGGGCACGCTGGCGCAGGCGAAGTTCAGAGAGATCACATGGAAATGAGGGCTGGCTGCAGGCTCCCGAGGAGCGGTTTATTTCCCTTAAACCTGAACTTGAACTTGGGAAGGCGCAGCCGGAGCCTGGGACGGGCTGAGGGCGGCGGTGAGGGGCTGGGAGCGGGGCCGCCGCAGGCCCCAGGCACCCGCCGCCGGGACTAGGGGGTCCCCGGGCACCCAGCGGATTTTGTGCCGTGCCCAGGGGGGAGCTGTAGTCTGGGGAGCCAAAGGGTTTTGCTTTCATCCAAGCAAAATGCTGGAAAGTCCCGTCGCAGCGGTGTGTCTGCCGTCCCAGTTTCCACGGGACTTCCCGGCATGAGGTTATAAGCGGCTCCAAGTCCCCGTGCACGTGTTGTTTCATAAAAGGAAAGAAATGAGTGAGATCTGCTGTAAGAAATGTGGGATTGTTGCACTCTCGAGCAAATTTAACTGTGCTTCCAGCAGAGGAAAATACGGGGCTGTCTAAAAACGAGGCGTAAAGTGGAGAACTCAACCCCCCTCACAGCACGTTTGCTTTTACCTCGCAATAGTAGATGCAAACCGTGAGGTGGGTTTAAAGTTGGTTTTGCCTCTTTGATTCCATGCATCCCGCTGTTTCCTTCTTCTCTTGCAGAAGTATGTACTGATCAGGGGGGAAGCGAGGTGCTGATGCCAGCGGTGTCACCCAGGTGTGGTGGCAGAGGTGGCTGCTGTCCCAGCCGCAGGCGTGGGGCAGCTTCCTCCCTTTCTCCCCACAGCTGGCCTTGGCTGGGGGGTCATATTTTGGCCATTTCTGATTACTCCCGAACAGTTTTTGGCTATGTTTATAGCAAAACTTTGAAAGGATGAATGGGCGAAAAAAATCCCGCTTGGCAGTAACTCAGGAAATATCTACAAAGATGTTCTTTCTGGAGCGAGATCTTATTTCGGGGTTTGTGTTAGGATCATTTTTATTCTGTGACAGCACATAAAGAGAGTGGGACGGAGCAATGAGGTCTGGCATAGCTAAAATCCCTTCTGTGTGTGTGAGGTTATATAGTTTATCAATGCAGAAACCACCACGGGCTTGGAAAAGTAAACAGCTGGCTTGGGTCTGTGCACTGCACTTCGGAGTTGTCTGCAGGATTTAAATGGCTCGCCTGCGATTTTCGGAGCGGGGCAAATATATATAGTTTTCCTTTCAAACATGTCAGAAGGTTTTTTTGCAGCCGTTTGTTTTCTCAGTTCCTTTTTTATTTGTTGCGATTTTCCTTTCTGATTCATTCTGGTTTATTTTGCTTTTACAAACGGCTTCGCTGCCACCAGCAAGTCTACAAATAAATAAAAAAATTTTTAAAAAGTTTCTAGCCCACTCAGAAAACCTTATGGCAGCGACAAATATCAGAGAAAGCCATCGTCTCTCTCAAAGATTTCATCTCACCCTCCACTTAATCCGCTTGCTGTACCTCAGATCTCAAGTAACTTTCATACTGTGGGCTCACTTTAATGGATAGAATCTATTTTTCATGAAAAAAGCAGGAAATAAGCTGTCTTTCCTACAAAGATTTACAAAATGTAATCATTGTTGAAATATTCTCTTTGAACTGCCTTGTCCGCAGGGGTGTCTGGCTCCCAATACCCCCGTTTCTTTAGAACACCCTTACAAGTTCTTCTGGTAGATCAGGTACACTGGTGGTTCTGGTCTTTGATGTCTTGAATGAATGAAAGAAAAGCATAATAAAAGAGAGCTGTTGATCAAGCATAAAATACTCTTTAAGCTGACAGAATGGCAGAGTTAACACATTCTAAGCTGCTTTTAGGTTTTTCCTTTTTTCCTCACATTTTCCTGTGCTTTGTGTACAGTGGGGGTTTTTATTTTTTGAAAAGTCTCTGATCTATGTAGTATGCCGTCCTCTAACAAAAACCAAAATGGGATTGTTTCTCTCTCTTTCTCCCTTTCTTTTTCCTCTCTCTCTTTCACTCCACTATCTTTTTTTTTTTTTTTTTTAAACAGCAAGGGTTGCAGTTTAGCGTGGCTGCAGTCAGCTTTCAGCCGACCACGCAAAGTTTAGAAGTTATTTTGCAGATTTCAAAGTCAATTTACTAACAAATAAGTGAACTTCATTGCTTGGTTGTTTAGAAAACTGGAGGAAAACTGTAACTGGCAAAATGTTCCCCAAGCAAAGGGAAGACCCTCTGCCTAAAAGCAATTTTGTAAACCAAAAGAAGGGCAGAAAAATGATCTCATTGTAAGAGAACTTTTCTTTTAGAGGCAGAGAAAAGGGAAAGTTTTCTTCCTGTCGATCTAATTTAGATCTTAAGTTCCCATACATTATTTATACATCATATTCAGAGTGCCAGCCTACTCTGCTGGCTGGGTTACATTTCAAACATTTGCCATTGATAAGTCTTTGCTGTATTATATTCAGGCTAAATGCGAATATGTCATAGCGCAGTCAATCTTTAATCCGCTGAGCTCCAGGTCGGGGCAGCAGGGGGTCCAGCACTCAGAGCATTGCTTTATACTTAAGAAACATCTGGGGCCAGCTGGGACACTTTACTGGAACATTCAGATGTCTGGAACAACAGCAGGAGTTACTGTATGAGTGTGTTTTCATAGGTTTGGGAGGGTTTGGGGTGACTTATTTAAAAACATTAGCTGTTCCCAACTTGAGGTTTGAACCCAAGTAGAAATCTTGCCTGAAGTGAGTTTGTTGGTCCCAGGAGAGAAGTGGTTTTGGACTACTATACATTTTTAATAGTCAGCAGGCAAAAGTGCATATTACAAAATTATTGCACATAATTTAATGCAGTTTGCCACAACTGGCATTCCCGCAAAAACTATTGGATGCAGAGCTACTGTACGCATCGCCTGGAGACCACTGTACCTCCGGGGACAGGTTTTATCTGCCTCCAGACAATATAAATGTGCTCTGAGTGGGGCATGTGACTCTCTCCCGGGTGCGGATGTTGGACAACCAGAAGATTCTCTCACTGTTTTATGTCCCTTTGGGGGTGACCAACATGCTACTTACATCCCTGTTGGTATTTCAGTCTGGAAAATATAATTACTAAATAATTAATCCCAGCTCTAAGAAAATAACTTCCATAGGCACAAAGGTGACCTTGTCTTTTCTATTCACCTTTCGGTCCTACACAGTAGGATCAGATTTGGGCCTGGAGAAACTCCGGAGGAAGCACTAGAAGACGGGGATGAATTCAGATATGGGGTAAACCAGAGGCAGTTGCTGTGTCTGCAGGAGCCCTCCAGCCAGTCGCACCAGAAGCTGAAGTGCCACTGCCTCCCCTCACCCTGGCAACCCTTTTGAAACAGCATCAAAGGCCCAGTTTTGTCCCCTTGCTTTCACACGACGCACCGTGGGGAAGAGCCTTCCCGGCACCTCTCACAAGGTGATGCCAAAAGGCCCAGTTTGCTGCCTAACTGCCCACATTCTCATTTTATCTTTGCAACCAGGACTTGTTACCCCAATTCACCTCCCCGGGGTTAATGTTCATGAGAGCCTCGAAGTTCTTGAGGTGGCTGAAATGTCATCCCCAAACAAAACAACGCTACACGATGAGCCCTCGCAGGTGCCGGCAGTCGTAGCTCGGGTTTGGCTGGGCTGCCCAAGCAGCCTCTTTGCCGGCGAGCTCTAAAGCTGTAGGGTTTTTGTTTTATTTAGGCTCTTATCACAGGTGGATTTTCCCACCCAGGCCCGTGGAGCGATCGCTTCCTGCACGCGCCCGGGGCAGCAACGGCCACAGCGCCACGGCAGCCGCGTTTGAAGTCCCGATGGCACCAACCTGTCCCGCCGCCAGGCACACAAACTGAGCTGGACCCTACAGAAAAAGGCTATCACTGAGCAACTCTGAGCCCTGAGTGGGTATGGGGAAGCCAAAGCTGCTGTGCGTGGAGTTTGTCAGTTTCAAATGTGTGAATGTCCTTAAATAACCTACATCGCCCTGAGAAAGAAGCCAACTGTCACACCCAGTTCTGGATTCCACATTAACAACCTCCTTCCGCAGCGTTAAACTTTGCCCTTGAGGACTTTTGTTTAACTTCTTAATTCGAAAAACAGATAGGGTGGGTGCACAGCTCTGGCTTTCTGCACGAGCTGAAAGGTCCCATTGTTGGGACAGGAGATGTGCAGGTAGAAGCAAATGGAACAAGTTTGGGTTTGATTGTCGTTCTGGTTGGAAATATGTGAGCGGTGCTCGCGGGGAGGCCGGGGGTGAGGGACGGCTGCAGGAAGGCTGGTTTAAGAAGGTTTTCATAAACAATGGGCCTGTTCCTGGGCTCCTGGCTTGGGCAGAAACTGCTACAGGAGTCAGTGAGGCACTTTGAGCCTTTCGCCCGTTAAATATCCAGAATCACAGAATGGTTTCCTTGCTGTTCTTCCTGTACAAAGGAGCCGATTGTCAGGAGTGGCTGGGGGATTTTTTTGTGTCTCTGCTATCTCCAGAAGTGCATAAGAAACAAATAGACTTGAGCTATCAGAGAACCGTAATTGCCATCTCAGACTTCCTTTTTAGGATTCAGTCAAGTAGATATTGTTTATGGATCATAAAACCTTACTACTGTGAGGATTCTCAAATACGAGTTTCAACTTTCATGGTGCTGTAAATTAGGGGGGGAAAAAAAAGTGTGATAATACTCCTCAGAGAACAGTAAAATAGAGCTCTGCAATGGTTAAATGGAATTTTATAAGCACATTCAGTGTGGAACTGTTTTGCATTACATGAGTTGAATACCTTAGAGATGACACACATCTGCAGGCACTTTATTAAATCCTTAGTCAGCACTTTTCAACCTGATGAGATTACTTCTTCATTTGACTGGAGAAAGGGAAGCAAAGATCTCGTACTGGACTGCAGAATTCTTTCTGATGTTTCACCTTGAGCGCTGGAGAAGGACAGCGAGATGCTCGGCAGGACAGTACAGACTCGTAGTGGCACCAACAACTGTGTGGCAGCAATTTTACTGAGCAGGACCTTTAGCTCCAGTGGGTTCATTTAGCTCTAAACTCGCTGGGAGAACAGTAGTGCAAAGTAAATAGAAGGGAAATAAAACACCAGCTCTTTTATGAAAAAGCACAGAGATAATATCATCCTGACTGTACTGTGATAGGGCCCATGATTTAAATGGAGATTTTAAATTAAGAAAGGCAACACCACCTTCTCCGAGTGGGTGCAGTTGGATAGGTTACAGAACTGAAGGGATAAGGTGCGTAGACATTGAGCAGCACTATAAAGCAAGGCACAAAATACTTCAGCCATCTAAATGCAGGGATCCAGGCTTCTTTTTTTTCCGTTCTAAGCTCCCTAATCATGCAAAAAAATCCTTGATAGATCCCAGCTATCGGGTCTCCAAGTGCCTAATACGCTTCCTAGACGTTTTCATTTGAGGCCGGAGGTCTCCTCTCCCTCACAGAGAAGTTTCACAGGTGCTCCAGAGGAACAATGGTGCTCTTCAGCCCTAATCCTGGAAGACTTAGACGTGTATAGGAGGCTTGAGGGGGATATGAGATCTTAATATTAAAATGATTAGCAGAAAAAGGAGGATCATTCTGTGTGTGCGCTTGAGCTGTAAGATGCTCTAAATTAAACCGGTGTCCCGAGAGCAGTGCTGGTGGGATCTGCTGGGTAAATGTGCTCTCTGTCTCGCTGTTCTGCTGCCTCAGCCCATAAAACATCTCATCCAAGTGGGGCTGCAGGAGCAGGCGGAGCGGGACGCAGCTGTTGGCGAAGCGCTCTGAGTTTTGGTCCCGTAAAAGCAGCTTTTCACTCAAGGCCATGCAGAGCCCCGGCAAGGAAGTTTTGAAACGAGCGTGTGGTTTGGTTTGCGTCTCTCCTGTAAGGGTTAATTAAGTTTTTCATTGGTATTAAGGCCGAGCAGTGTCTGCAGGAGTCATATTGACACCCTAGTGCATGGTAACTCTACTCCTTTATTGACATGTTGCTAGTCAGGAGCACAATAGCGCTCTGTGTCTGCAAATCATTGCTAAAATCATCTCAAGAAAAAAAAAAGTTTGAAAGCCCAACGCGAGACAAAGGCCCCAGAGCTGCACTGCGCCGCTCAAAACTACAGAGTCAGCAACTTCTATTGATTAAAAACTAACCTTTAAAGTAACTCGCAGAGTGTGTGGTTAGCATTTAAATTTAAACATGTCATGAGTTGATTTGTGTTACTGAATACCAACTCCGAAGGAGTTACATTCACATCAGATTTTTTTTTTTCTAATTCCCTTAAGCAGCTAAAGTATTTCATGAAATGTCAATAGGGCAGGGGGGAAAAAAAAGGTGTTTTGGAGGGAGGGGACTCGCGCCCAGCCTCGCCGTTTCTTTTCCCATGCAAATAGTCACCCCAAAAAGAAAAGTGTGGGGAGCGACACACAATAATTAGACCTTTGTCTAACTTTCCCAAGTGCCAGAGAAAGACAGATTAATTAAATATACAACAGTGTTGGTTTTTGGAGTGGGGGTCTCTCTTGCTGTGGAGGTCATAAATTAGGCAGAATAAATAGTTCAGTGTGTTGGGAGCGCGGCTCGACGTCAGCGCGGCTGGCGGCGGTGGGAGGGCGCAGCGCCGCGCTTGCGGATGGCGGTCACGTCTGGGGCTGTCTGGTTGCCCGTAGCAACGAGACATGATGTAACACCGGGATGAACTTGAACTTGGGGGACTTGAAAAGGGAACAATAGACCAGAGCAATCAATAAAGCCTATTTCAGTGAAGGATTACAGAGCCGCTCTGGGGTAACCTTGTCTGCGAGGCGCGGGGTGAATAGCGAGATGCGTGAAGGAGCGCGGGGCGGCGGGGGACGGACCGACGGAGCAACCGGGGCGGCCGGACACACGGACCGAGGGGCGGGGGGGCGGCGGAGCCCGGGCGGGCCGGGGGACCCCAGCGCCGCTAGCCCCGGCCCCGCGCAGCCCCACCTCCGCAACCTCTGCGCTTTTTTTTTTTTTTTTTTTTTNAAAATCAGCTTTTGAAACCAGGGAGGAGTGGCGAGGGCAGAGGCTCCCGCCACCGGCGGGCCATGTGCCGGGCCAGCCGAGCAGCCGGACATCGGCGCTGGAGATGGGAACCATCGCCTGGAACTGTTCAACGCCTCCACTCCATGGCCTCGCTGCCTTTAACCCTTCCACTCCATCACCTCACAGTTTTAACCCCTCTACTCCATCGCCTCTCAATTTTTAACCTCTTTACTCCATCACTTAGCAGTTTTAACTTCTTTACTCCACTGCCTCACAGTGTTCAGCCCTTCTACTCCACCACTTCACAGTGTTCAACCCCTCTACTCCATCTCCTCTCAATCTTTAACCCCTTTACTCCATCACCTCACAGTCTTAACCCCCCCTAACTGCATCACCTCTCAGTCTGTAACCCCTCTACTCCAACACCTCGAAGTTTTAACCCATCTACTCCCTCCCTTCTTGGACTTTTCCCCCTCTCCTCCCTGCTGGGCACTCCCACAGTTCCCAGTCCAGCCAAAAACATTCACATTCAAACAACAAGTGTGAGGGACGACCCAGAAAAGTTTGGAGAAGTTGGGAGCAGGCAGTGGCCAGAGGTGCCGGCGGTGGTTGGAGATGCCTCCAGCACAGCACAGCCCACACTCCATGTCCCTGCATATACCTAAAAATCAGTAGGGCCCCGCAGTCAGGGAGGGGAACGGGACTTGGCTTCGCTTCACGAACCCTGCCAGAACTTTCCTCTGTTTATAAACTTTACATATGAGAACTATTTCGTTTAATTGCAGCCTGAGTAAGTCTAAATATAAAATCTGTAGGCAATAGATGGAGCCGATATGGGACCGGTGTGTTTGTATTCAGAAGGGCGAGTGGAGGAAGAGTTAGTTAATGAGGTGTATTGGAAGCAGGACAACTTCTCCGATCCTGCTATTTATTTTACCGGTTCCTACCTCCATGGCAAGACCACATAATCTCCAAGTCCCACATGAAACTTGCCTCAGAGTCTTCTGTAAATGTTCATAAATCCTCCCCGAGCTGATTGTGCTATCAATCACGTCAGAGGCCGAAAAGGAGCGGAGGAAAAACTTGGTAAAACTTGTCATCGGTCCGTGAGCGGGCATGGACGCACCTCATATATTACAGGAGCCCCAGCAAAAAACGGGGGGTATCAGCAACGGCTCTTTAATACCTGAGTCTTTCTTGTTGTATTACTTTACTCCAGGCTAAATAGTTGCTGCTTGTTGGTGTATTCCCACAGCAATATGTCATTGCCAAGGAGCATCCCCCCACACGCACGGTCCCAGGGCCAAACACTGCTCTCATTCATCCTGGGTTCAGGTTGGGCTGACCCTGCCAGGGCTGGGACGGGCTCTCCCCGGTGCAGTGGCACTGCCCCGGCTCCAGCAGAGCCCACTCCAGCTTCCCAACTGTGTTTATTTTCCTATGGAGGAGTGAAATTGCTCTCTGTGCTCGGAGCATCTGTGCCGTTGGGTTAAGGGCGGTATTGTTGCGGGGCTGAATTCCCAGGGAATTCCCTCCCTTTGGGAAAAAGAAGTAAAAGGGAAAAAAATATTTTCCCAAAGAAAAGCTATTAGTTGAGGCCCACGTTTTGTTTTGAAACACAAGTATGGGCAGAGGTATGGGACATTTTTGCTGATCCACATTCTCCCAGATTTGCTTTATCCTGGCTTTTCTGTAGCGATCCACATTTCTCCTAAGAAAACAGCCCTGTTGTTGAATTTCTGTGCATCTGTTCCAGCGAGACAGTTGAAGCAGGGCAGTATAAAGCAACAGATGCTTATGCTGGCACATGCCTAAATACCCAAGAAAACCCCGACTGCAGGGTGATAAATGGCACAGAGAGGCGAATGTGTATCGCCTTTTCAGGGGATTAGACAAAAGTGAACTGGAGGGATCTTCAAGCCATCATCTATTAAAAAGATTGATAACTTGTAACGTGACATGACCCCCGCGTTCATCTGTAGCTATGTCCAGCAACTGTCGGCAAGGGAAAAAAAATATATTGATTTGTACAGTATTTTTAATTAAGCTTTGTAATTAGGTCAATTCGTCACGGTCTCAATTAGCCCCCCTCTTGGTGGAGGAGGCTGGCGGCAGTGCCCGGAGCCCTTGGGGAAGCAGCGAGAGCGGGCAGCCGGGGCTGACGCTTCTCCTTTCTCTTTTGCAGTCCTGGTACCTGGGATAAAAGTCTCCGCTTCCCACCACGCACCGGACAGACCACCAGACCCCTTCCCACCTCTGTAACACGGAAGCAGCAGCAACGCAGCGCAGCGACTTCACATCGGCGGAAGGGGAGGCGAGCAGACACCGACAGCAAACTCGTACATGGAAATGGCAAACGTTATGGTTGAATGGCAAAGGCCGTAACTTTCTCTCGAGATTTGATTTTAATTTTTTTTTTTTTTTTTTAATTTTTTTTTTTTTTTTTTTTTTTTTTAGACAACTTTAGGACTGTTGTAATTTCTCATATGGTGCTGGAAATGGTTGGGCTTCATAACTTTTGAAGTGTTTCATTGGTAGTGTAAGCGTTAGGTGACACTGAATAGAACTAGCCTCTGCTGCTGCTTACCAACTCGCTGTTGTAACACACTTTCCATATGGAGCCTAACTGTTTTACAGTATCCTCATCGGATTTTCCCATACAGGTGTGAGACTTCTTGAGAAATCATGAAACACACTTAAACTATAACTTTTGTAGTAGCTGAATTCTGCAATATATAACTTACCGGACAGACATAGAGCATGGTTTTTTTTTTTTTTTCTGTAACATATCGGGGGAAAAAAAAATGCAGGTTTCTTTTTTTGTTGTTGTTGTTGTTGGGGGTTTTTTTCTTTTTTTTTTTTTTTTTTTACAGTCGGCACTTAGAGACGTAACATGAACCATAAGAGCATTGTCAACAATTTTTTTCCACTCGATTGCAGAGCGATTTAAAACATCAAACTACTACTATTCACTAAAAAAAAAAAAGAAAAAAAAGAAAAAAGTTTGAAATGCTGCACTTACATTTAAAAAAAACATTTTTCAACAATTTTCAACAATTACACAAAAATTCACACAGAAATGGGGAAGTTGGTCTGTTTTGACAGAAACTGACAGGAATCAATCAAAACAATCGAATTTTGAATTGAGTAAAGTGCAATTTCATTGGATAGCTAAATATCTTTGTAAGATAGAGATTGTTGAAAATTCTATTTTTGTTTTCCAAGTCCTTCCACCCCAGGACTCTAAATTATTGGGGTAAAAAACAGCCTTGCAAGAAAAAGGGGAGCTATTTTTGCTTTTTATGTTTTTTATTGTTGAACTTGTATCCCTTTAAAACTGAAGGAAAATTAAAAAAAAAAAAAAACAAATCTAATGGTGCTTTTACCACAATATGTTAACTACATTAAATGCTAATTAATCATTTTCTGTTATCAAAGCACATAACTAAAATGAAATCATAATATCTGTTAATTTTATAAGCTAAAAGTCACTATAATGGATTATGCCAATTCTGACAAATTTTACGTGTTTCCGGCAATATAGGGTTTATCAGTTCTCAAACACCTTGGGAATAAGAGAGAATGGTCCAGAAAGTAAAACACCTTTGTGTCCCTGAACTGGTACATTTTCTGGACTGTGAAGAAATCATTACAGAAACGAACGATGCTGATCTTCTTACAACTTATGCCAGTTCAAAGCAAGGGCACTTGCTGAAGAAGAAAAAAAAAAAAAAAAAAAAAAAAGAAAAAAAAAATTTAAAAAAAAAAAAAAAAAAAAAAAACNAAAAAAAAAAAAAAAAAAAAAAAAAAGAAGTTTGGACCCCAAACGTCCTGTATCTTATGTACAAAAAAAAGGAAAAAAAAAGAAAAAAAAAAAGAGTGCAAGTGATTTTTTCTATCAGACAGCGGAGCACCCCTTTGCTTCACATGCAACTTTAAGAAGGTTTCCTATACTATACATATATATACGTTCTGGTTGGCGAGTCCAGCTAATCAGAGAAAGTCTCTGCATGTTCTAGTGTTAGTAACTAATTTTTATATAGTTAATGTAGGGTAAAGTAGAGTGCATTAAGACACAATATTGTAATCCCTATTCCAGGCACTTGCCTTTAAACTATGTTTGTTCGACCCTTCAGAAGGGTTTCTACTACTGTCCTATACAATCAAGTAACTGAAATTCTTGGGAAGACACTTTGCTCCTCATCTTTTCCCTGAAACGATGTTTTGTTTTGTTTTCTTAATTTGCACGAAACAAAAAAAAAAAAAAAATTCCATATCAATGTGCCTTGCCCTGGATAGCGATTATTTGTGGAATTGTTGCACATGTTCCTATATTGAAAGGGGTTTTTCCCTAGTCAAGCATTTGGAGACACTTTTTGTAAATGTGACTTTTATGTCAGCCATTGTCAGTTCCAACATCTAGAATTAAATAGGATGTTAGTTGTTCCGCAGATAGGAGTAGTGTTTATTGTCCTGTATGGTCAGTGGCAGTGCTATTCTGAGATCTGTAGATGCTAGATTATCAGTATTTTTGGATGTTGCTGCATTTTACCTTTTATTTGGAGTCTTCCTTTTTTTGTTTTGTTTTCTCCCAGATATATGAAAATATGCAATACCTGCTTATATCATATAGAAAAGCTTAGCAATTATTAATTTTTCTTTTAATTTTTTTTTATTTGACCAAAGTTGGTGCTGCACTTGACGCAGTGTGTTTTAGGTGTTTGTCTTTGTACTTTTGTGATTTTTGAATGCACATGCAGGAAGGGCTCTTCTTAGAGAAGCAGTCAAACTGTGAAGCACTAAGCTGAACCCTGCTTCAAGCAATTTTTGTTTTACAACTGTTCCTTTCACAAGCAAGCCTTAAAAAAAAAAAACTTCCTTTTTCTTCAGATCCCACACCCATTTTTATTAGCAGACTGCAATCAATCCACATTCAATAAAAGTATATAATGCCCATTTTTATATGCACGTTTTTAAACTTCCAAGTTCTGAAAATTGTTTACTGGTTATTCTCTATTTAAGGAAAAAATAAAATGTTTTGGATTTTCATATGTGTCTGATAAGTGGTTGAGTAGTCATTTTGCTCTATTGTATTGTGTGATTGTTAGTATATGGTATCACATCCTCTAGCCAGCATCCTTTGCCTTCCCTATAGCACTTAGCTGGGCATTACTTTATTAAGACATATGTGCACTAAAAAAAAAAAAAAAATAGCAGCTTTCAGTGCTTCACAGTGAAGGGAAAAAAGCCTAGACAAACATTTTGTCAGAACCTTGCTATGAGACAAGGTATTACCAGTAAATTGGTTGTATATACAATAAAATTGCACCCTTTTTTAAACAAAACAAACTAAGCAATAGTTTGGGCAGTTAGTTGTTTTTAGTGAGCATGTTGTAGTCATGGCTGCAAAGAGAGAGAATTAAACTGCCCACTCAGAAGATATGTAATTTGTATGTTGTATAGTTTTATTGATTACACTGATTTATTCTACCCTATTTTATAATGCAGGACTTTTGTAATGTTGTTTAAATGAGGAAAAATTTCTGTCAAATTAGCTTAGTGGAATTTCTGATTGTTCGTTATAAAGGCAGCGTTCATAGAATTGCTTTTTTTTTTTTTTTTCCTTTGGGAACTGGATTTAAGTTAAAAACTTTCCCGTTTCCTTTTTTTGTATGTATTTAAATACAGTTATTTTTCTTCTCTCAATGGTATAGCATATTCCTATGCTTGAGAAGTATAGGCTACTGAAGAACCATTGTAAATGGACATTACAGGTATGCTGTATTTTTGAAGGTATTTTTGTCATATTAAGTTTGATGACGCTAAAGTTAGGGAACTCTGAGCAGAATTGCGAGAAAAAAAAATGTTTTAAAGGCTTTAAAACATTAGGTAGGAGGTCAAGGGTGTTAACCAACAGGGGTTGTAAAGTATTACACACTAAATTCAGTTTGCGTTCACCTTCCTCTCACGCAGGAAACGCGGCAGTTCCGTTCTGTGCAGGTGTAGAGAACAAACAGTGTTTTAGTCCTCCTTTAGAGGAGCAGGGAGGCCAGCAGGGATGGGCAGGAGGGATGGAGCATCCCTCCATCCCTCCATCCACCCACCCAGCCATCCATCCATCCATACCTGGATGGTCCCAGCGTGCCGGTGGCAGCAGAGCGCCGACCCCGCGCCGGGCGCTCCTTTGGAGTCACCCAACAACTTTTTTTCCTCCCCGTTTCCTTCTCTCCAGAACCGTCAGACGCACAAATTCTCTGACCTGTACCCATCCCACCCATCCAAATTTAAAGCCCTAGGGATGGCTTAGCACGAATTGACTTTTTCCCAAGTTAATTCCTTTCTTTTTTCCCCTCTTTTTTCGCGTTTTTTTAATTTTTTTTTTTTTTTTGAGCGAGGGCACTTGCTTTTCTCATGCCGCACACCCCAGCAATGCCATTATTATTTATTCTTCTTCCTTTATAATAAAAAAAAAAACTTTTGGGCTTCGAGTTTAGGCAGCCATGGTACACTTTGTCTCTGTTGCTTGTTCCCCCTCCCCTTAAGGTTGAAGGGGAAAAGAAACACCAAGTTTTCTCAACTCCACAGTATTCAGTCAGCCCACAGGAATATGCAAAATCCCTCTAACATTTTTTTTTTCTTTTCTCTAGTTCTCTTTGTTCCGTATATTTGCAGCTTTGTAGTAACAGTGTTATAAAATATTTACTGTACAAAAATACAAAAAAACCCAGATACATAGCCTAAAACAGTTTTTTTTTCCTTGTGGTGAATTTTTTTTTTTTTTAAGAATGTCAGTTAATATTGTACTTTGCATTGTGTCTCTGGAAATATCTTTTTTTTTCTTTTTTTTTATTGGTAGAAGGCCTCCATCGAACAAAATTAAAACCATAACCGGCATGACAATGTAAGGAGAGCTTCAATGGCACCTAAACAATAAATAAATAACAAAATCAACCTCATGAGGTCTGTCAGAGGCAGGTCTTGTGAAGTTAACACTGCCTGCTAGGCAGGATTTTCATTAAATCAAGCTTACAATGCCAATTTTGTCTTGAAGTCAATGCATGTATTACTGTTTGACAGTAAACCCAGCTATGCCATCATCAAGTCCAAGGCTGCGCAATAGTCTAATTAGTATCGAGTACATTTTCCTTTTATTTTTTCCAATAAAAAAGCAGTGGGATGAAAATTGCTTTGATATATAGCAGGTAACATTGAAGCTATTCCATAGCACTTAACTGTAGTGAATACTGTGTCACCAATTCTGAAATCAATTTAATGTTTAATGCAAATCCATTACATGGTGCTATTACAGGCTGGCAAAATGATTTACAAAAATGTGACAACTTGGGCTCAATTCACTCTGCTTTCCAACAATGTAAATGCATAGCAGTGTTTATCTGCATGAAAACTATGCACTAATCTATCTGAAAAAAAAAAAAGAAAAGAATATATCAACTTTGGTATCTACTTTCCGTTTACTTCGATCCTTGCCTTTTCGGTCATTGTTATAATGCCAGCTTTAGGACAGAAAGAATTATAAGAAAACCAGCATAATACCTGATATATTAAAATGTAGTGCCTGTGAAATCTGTATTATATTGCTCTTCTGAAGTAAGATTTTTCTACACCGGTAGCCTTCGCTGTCTGTCAGAACCTTCTGATATAGGTGATGTAAAATAACCGTACAATATTAATGCATGCTATTCCATAATGCTTAGTAGCTGTATGAATATTACTCAAAGTTATGTTAGTCTTTTTTTCTGACTTGGTTCTTGTCAGATAGGTTTAAAGATATTTCACTGAGAACGCAAATTCTGTCTTTATTGATTTGGGGTGTTTTCAGTATTTTGGAGGTATACATTTACTTAAATTCAGTATTACTTGTGTTTTGGGTTTTTTTTCTTTTTTTTCTTTTTTTTCCTTTTTTTTCCTTTTTTT
>WEKY01019246.1:507328-612270 GCA_013390045.1 Picathartes gymnocephalus | reverse complement strand
TTTTTCCTTTTTTTTTTTTTTTTTCCTAGAGGGCAGGACATGGTGTTTGAGACCAGAAATCCGTGCCTGGTAAGATTTTCGTCTTGAAAAGCTACCCTAAGAATTCAGAGAGCTTGCTCTGAAGAACAGTTCAAATTGAAGGGACAGTCCTTTAAACCCACAAACGAGACTGAGCTCATGTTGCGAGATTTCTTAATGGGCAGCAGTGAACCAGGTACCCATGTTTAACCCTTCTTCACACCAGACTTCCTCATATAGAAAGAAAAAAACCCTTTAAAAAAAAAAAAAGAAAAAAAGAAAAAAAAAACCTCATGTGGTTGTTTAGTTTCATGCACAGTTGCAATATTTTTCTTCAAACAAACTCTGTACAAAACTTTGGGCCCGATTCATAAAAGCTCCTTTGCTATTAACACGGGAGGCTGGTGGGCTTTTCTCCTCCAAATTGAGGGTGGGCTTCGCCCTGGCGAGCCCCACTGGCTCTGCTCTCCCTCCCCTTCCCCTCCCTGCCTCCCCCAGACCCGCAGACACCAGGAATGGGTGGGAAGGGGCCGTGGAGGAGGCGAGGCAGTGCAGGACCATGCTCCGAACCCCAGAGGTGCAGGTTGGCAGGAGGGAAAGGGGGAGGACGGCTCCCAGGCTCGGGACACGGCGACTCGATCACAAAAGAGATCTTGTCAGCACCAGAACAAAACAAAACGCGCTCGATCGCTACCTCTGAGCTCTAGAGAAACCCTCCGTCGGGGCAAGCGCTCACCCGCAATGTGAACTTTTGTACTTGGGACGCCTTTTTTTTTTTAGGGAAGACTATTTTCCACTTAGTTAATCTTCTATGCTAGAGCATGAACAAAAACAATTGTGTTGGGTGAAATCCCCCCTTTTTATCTGCATCCACAAATTAATACGAGGGGAAAAACAAAAAGAAGATGAGTTTCTAGACGGAGCATGGTAGGGCGAGAGCGCCCGGCTCGGCATCCGCCACCGACGCCGCTCATCCTTGTTGCGACTGCTGCCTTGGGGACAGGGCCACAAAATTCTTGGGAAATACAATCAAGGAGAAATCTCCATTTTGGCTGGCTGTGTGGGTTCTCTCGAACTCTGCCCCAGCCCAGCTCAGTCCCTCACCGGCGGGTTGAGATTTGAGGCGCTAAAATTTCCACCGGCCGTGTGAAAGATCTGCTGCAAATTCACTTGACACCCGTGTTAATACCATGTCGTGTTCATTTTTTTTTATGAGTCAGGCCCCTCGTGCCTCTAGTATACTTGTATTGACTCTCATAGTTACCATTTTAGTTTTACTGTGTTCTGTGAAAAAAATTGTAATTGGTTGAGAATCACTGTGGGCATCCATTCTTATTCAACTAAGTCTCCGCAGGTTTTTTGAGCTGGTGTGGATTAGTTTAACTCTTGTATTCAACCATTAGTGCTACCACCTTCTCACATTACAATACAATTACTGGAAGCAAGTACTGCATTTCCTATGCAACAAAAAAGGAAAATAAAAAATTGCTAATGCTAACAGGCCGTGTTGTTATTTACTCCCAGCCGGGCATGGGGTGGAATTGTGGCTGTAGAACCACGGGCACCGCCGGCCACCGCGGGCGTCAGCCTCTCCCGGCCCCAGCCCTGCAGCCTGGGCAGGCTCCCAGGCAGCAGCTTCATCCCAAGTCGTGGGGATATTTGGTTAAATTGAGTTACTCTTGTCACATTGGCCCCTCTTCCCCGTGCTTTTGGTGTCCTCTCACACAAAATCATTACTCGCACAATATCTGATTAATCCTCAGAGAATCTCTGCAGATTAATTACCCAAATTAAAGACACGAAGCACACCTAGGAAAGATCCAGCAGATTAATAAATGCTGCAAATTGCTACATCTTTAAAATGTACCTTAACTATAAAAATACTACCACATTTCTGAGGAGCCCCAGTACAGCCGTGGCTGTTGGGATTGACCTTGGAGCTGCCGGCAGAGCTGCCCCTCTCTGCAAAGCTCTGGGTGCAGAAATAGGCAAAAATTAGGCTTTTTTACAAACGTTAAAGTTTCCTTTAAAGTATTTCACTCTGCAGCACCTCTTGCTTAAAAGATACGTGCAGAATTTAGTATTTGCAGAAAGGGTTTTTTGCATTTTGCCATTCTGCCTGTTTTCTACTTAAAAGCGGACACCGAGGACAATGGAGGGTGAGGGCTGGTGCAGCTCTGCCACTGCCCTCGGGGGCAGGAGACAGCGACCACCCTGACCCTGACCCTTCCCTGGGCAACACCAGCTCTTCCATTTTATCTGGGGGGAAATTAGTGTTTTCTAACAAATAGCTGCCTGACACTCATAAACCGCTGGTATTTCTTTTCTCACACCGCCCCAGAGTTTTGGTTTTGGCTACAAGGCTGGGGCAGGAGGGTCAGGTTGGGCACAGCTCTAGTGTCACCATTCCCAGGGGGGACCTTGTCTGTGCCTCTCACCGTGTCCTGGTTGCTGCCTCCAACGTGGGCAATGCTGGCACCAATGCACAGTGTGGCAGCTGAGGACAGGTTGGAGCCTGTTCAATTTGGCTTTTTTATTTTCTCATAAAGGAGACCAGACAGTAAGGAAAAGCCAAATCTGTCCTCAAAGAAAACACAGTACTCCAGGCAGGGCTTGCCAACAGCACTGGCCCCTTTGTCCCCCACAAGCTCTGGGAGGAGGGAGGGAGAAAAAGGGGAGTGAGGGTGCTGAGCCTGGGCTCGCTGTCCCAGTTGGGCAAAAAACAGCCCCAAATGGTGGTGGTGGTGCCCTGTTGGCTTAGAAGTGAGCCCAGGTGTGGGCCAGCCTGTCCCATGGGGCTGCCAGGC
Organism: Picathartes gymnocephalus; assembly: GCA_013390045.1. NCBI lineage: Eukaryota > Metazoa > Chordata > Aves > Passeriformes > Picathartidae > Picathartes > Picathartes gymnocephalus. The sequence goes on along the minus strand of WEKY01019246.1, from coordinate 609,445 downwards.
TGGATGCTTCCTCTGAGCACGGGGGATACTGGGATGGGAGGGAAGGGACAGGGACCCACCCATGCACACCACTGCACAAATACACACAGAAAAATTGACCCCTGCTTAAAAAAAGTGCAACGGCAGCACAAAGGGAGGTGTCGCCCATCGGCTCCAACTGCTCCTCACTGCTGCCCGTTCCCCATTCTTGTCCTTCCCTCCCTAAAACATGATTCACTGTGTATTTATTTGTATCCTTCACTACTGAGGGTGTTGGCTGAGGTTGGGTTTGGGGGAGGAATCAGGAGGGGTGCAAGGGGTGACTCTGTCCCAAGTGGGGGATGGCCACGCCGGGAGCAGAGGAGCAAGCGTTGTCTGGGGCTGCGACACCACCTTCTGCTTTCTCCCTCCTTTCCTTGCACATTTTCCTTACCTCCAGCATTCTGGCTTTCTCTCTCTTCCTGTGGGAGAAAAGGTCTCCATCAGCATCTAAGGAAATAAATCCCATTTATTATTTATTGCTATCAAAATGTGTCAGCCTGGCTCGGGACGCGGGAGGAATACGCAATAGCCCCTCACAGAAATCAAAAACTTGGGGTGGAAAAAGCACAGGGTGGTGTTTAGGCAGGGAAATGCAGGTGTTTCGCCCTGCTCAGAGGGAGACCTGGCTACTTAACCTCTTCTTAAATGCAAACGTTCCTGTTGATGCAACTGGAACAGGACTCGCCGAGGCGATGGGTCTGCCCGACATCTGCTGAAGACCAGCCAAGACTGGAAATATTTATTGGTTCAGTGCTTCAGCAACACTGTATTAATTGCAGCTGATGTTTTGATGGGCAGTTAGCACACAGGTATTGATGAAAATGGCACCGCTTCCTCTCAGAATTAACTGCTTGGCCATTCAGCAACAGGAGCTGATAAATTATGGCAATAAATTTGCCAAGGAGATTTATGCCACTGTAATTCGGGCCCACAGGCTCCACTCTGTTGGGGACAGGAACCATGGTCAACACCACCCATATGTAGCTCGATGGGGATTTTCAAATCCTCCCAGAAATTTGGGTCAAGGAGTTTTGTAAGCTCTCAGGTGAGTTTTGGTGCTCCTTTGAAAACAACAACGCTCAGGGAGCTAAGGGACCCTCCATGGCTCAGCTGGAGGCATGGCCAAGTCTCCAGCAGCACAGGGGATGCTCTGAGCCACCTTCTCTGCCTCTGGATCAATGGCAACAGCCGAGCTCTTTTCCCCACTGGTGTTATTTGTATAGAGGTGAGGAGAGGAGCCACCTGATACACCCTGCAGTCATCCCGCTTTCCCAAAAACCTTGGAGATACGGAGTCAGGCTGCTGGGGCTGCACACTGGAAAGATACCATTTGATTATTAATAATAATAGTAGTAGTAGCACTACTGATATTATTATTATCATCATCATCCTCTCGTTTGCCAGTGCTGCACTCAGCATGTGCTTACTTATTTGTTTGTTTGTTTGTTTAGTTTTGTCCCACTCTGCCCTCACAAGAGGCAAAGCAAAGGGTCACTGCAGTTCAGGGCAGCCCCAAAGCCACCCCTTTTTCCAGGTTTGTTTAGATTTTTACAGGATTTACTCCAGGAGGGACACAATGTGTGGGCAGGGGCTGCAGCCCACCCTGTGCCACAGAAATATTCAACTGCAGAGGATGAACAGCAGCTCCCTGCCTTGGGCGGCGAAGAAATTGGAAAATATCCCTGTAAATGTGATTCATAGGACACAGCACCTGCCTGCACGCTGCATTATCCAAACCCATTAGGGTGAGGGAGACGCAGCCAACTATTTTGGGATATGGGGTTTAATTTCCCCCCCACCATTGTTCCTTATTTTCCCACAGGAATTTCATATCCCAATGCCTTTTTTCCCTTGCAACGCTCTTCCAAAATTCTTCATATTGTTACTGGGTGGAAGAGGCCCAACTTTTAGAGAAACTTCAGCTGGATGTTGCATGTATAAATAAAAGTGACAAATTTAATGGGGTAGGATAGGTATTTGAATTATTGATTGTTAAATATTTAAGCTGCAAGTCCCCATCCATCAGCCTGTATGAGAAGGCTCGGGGCAGATTTATGATGCTGGAGTTTTCCTGGTTAGCTGGCACTTGGCATTTCTATTAATTATAGCCCACACATTCGGCTTTTTTTCAGGATTTGTTAGAAGTATTTATAAAAGATGTCCCTATTATACCATTTAAATATTGTTTGTGCAACTGGAACCTATTTTCTATTGTGGATTAATACCCTGTTTGATTTAGGGGAAAATTAAATTAGAAGGTGTAAGTCTCGGGAGACAAATGCTTTATTTGAGAAGGGTTTCCACAAATGGAAAGCACAAAGTTTTTCTTTTAGATATAAATATTTTGTTCCGGGTGTTTCCCGGGGTCTGCAGGTGGGTGGAAAGGCTTTAAAGCGCCCTTGGTGACAGAGAGTGGGAGAGGAGGCACGTGCTGGGGAGGGGGCAGGATGGAATACGTCCTATTTATTAATTTTAAGGGATTTAAGGCCTCCCCCTCTAACTATTTCCCCGGGAAGGATGCGAGCCCTGGGGCAGGAAGGGTCTGTGTGAGGGAGGAAACCGCCCGGGGCCGTCAGGTCAATAACGAGCCTCCGAAAAAAATCCCTCCCGAAGTCTGGAGCTGTGTGATGGATTGTAATTGCTCAAGAAGAGCCATTACGGCCCGTTAGGTCAATACTCTGCATTTCCAAAGTGCTTTAATTAATACATGTTTACATCAGGTACAGCAGGGACTTCTCTGAGCTGTGGCATTAGGCTAAGAAAGGCTTCAAACTTCCATAATTTGGGGGGCGGCAGGGCATGAGTTTAGTCTCTTAGTGCTTTATTGAACCTTATAAAAACACATCTTGATGTCATGAGCAGCAAGAAAATCTTCATCCAGCAAGAGCAATGCATCCCCTCTCGCTGGGGCCGTGGCTGGGGGGTCCCACAGGGCAAGGGGTGACCCCTGAAGGTTCACCAACTCACCCACCACAACCTCCTCATCCTTCCACTCCTGGTTGTTCTTTTGGAGTCACAAAAAGTCACCAGCAAGATAAATCACTGCTGCTCCAGGGGAATGAGGGATGCTGCCAGTGGGGAAGGCAACCAGGCACTCCAGATTATTTTGGAAAGGGTGAGGCACACCCTCCAAAGCGTTTTTAAATCATAACTTCTGGTTTCGTGCCACAAGTCACCCGTCCTGCTCATGGGACCTCAGGGCTCAGCCACCTCCCTCCGTTACCCACCTGCCTCCTGGGTGCTTCTGTGATCCTGAACATGCAATTAAATATATGAAGGATATTAATTAAATTAGAATATAATTAAATATAAGATAATTAAATATAAGGAGGACGTGGACCTATTGGAGCAAATCCAAAGGAGGCCACGGAGATGCTCCGAGGGCTGGAGTTCATCTGCTGTGGAGCCAGGCTGGGAGAGCTGGGGGTGCTCACCTGGAGAGGAGCAGGCTCCAGGGAGAGCTCAGAGCCCCTTGCAGAGCATAAAGGGGCTCCAGGAGAGCTGGAGAGGGACTGGGGACAAGGGATGGAGTGCCAGGACAAGAGGGAATGCCTTCCCACTGCCAGAGGGCAGGAGTAGATGGGATATTGGGAAGGAATCCTGGGCTGTGAGGGTGGGGAGACCCTGGCACAGGGTGCCCAGATTGGCTGTGGCTGCCTCTGAATCCCTGGAAGTGTCCAAGGCCAGGTGGGAGCAACCTGGGATAGTGGAAGGTGTCCCTGCCCACGGCAGGGGTGGGACTGGATGGGCTTTAACTTCTCTGCCAAGCCAAGACATTCTGGGATTCTGCAGCCGCTCAGAGCTTGGTCTGGTGTTGGGGTCATCTGGACATCACTCATGGGACACGGATTGACCTGCTTGAGTAATTCCAGGTCTGTACCTTGTTGTGGGAACCCAAGGAGGTCCATCTCTCCTGCCTGGCCCCTCTGGGCCAGTGACCAGCAGGTAACTCTAAAAATATAAACTCTACAAGCTCATTGATTTTTTCATTTTATTTTTTTTCCCCCCTGCAACCACAAATTAGAACCGGCGCTGCTAAAAATCACTGGCCTATCCACAAATTTTAATTAAAACCTAAATAAATCATTTTGGGCGCTGCACTTGCACACAAACAATGCGGGAGATGGCACACTTACAGCGGCCTGTCAGCGGCCGCTGACTAATGAGTCGCTGTGAAAATACAACCCCAAGGGCCGGAATTGAAAGCAGATTCCTCGGCTAACGAAGGGCACATGCGACCCCGCCGTGGCCATCGTGGCAGAAGGCACCAAAACAAGCTTTGGGGGCTGGGGGGGGGGGAGGAAGGAAAAATTTCGTTAAGGCTGCAGGCCGAGGTTTATTAAATAAAGCGCGGCGGGGAAACGCGATAGCGCAGCTGCAGCCTCTTCGCCCAGTGATGGAGTCATGTTTTCCCCTGTCCTTGCAGCAAACAATAACCATATGCTGGATTTGTTACCAAATGTTTATTTTATTCCTTCATTAGTACACAACGAGGATTTGAAAAAAAAGAGGTTTCGTTGCTCCGAGCGCTGGGGAAGAGCTTTTAACCAGGCCCCAGCTGCGCCGCGTGGAACTCGCGGCGCTGCCCGATGCAGCTTGCAGTGGTTCCACTCAAGGTTGTGCTTTGCCATGTGTCACCACGTGTCCCTGTTGTGCCCCTGGATCTGAAGGTCCCACCCCTGGAGCAGAGGGGCCAGGATGGATTCATGAATCACACGGTTCCTCCAGCCCCAGGACACGGCGCTGTGGGGAGGGCGGCCAAGTGAGACCCCAAAAAACTCTTCGACTCTTCTGTCTCTCAAAGAAACTCTTCTCCTGTGTTCTACAAGCTCTCCCTGTCTGATGTGGCAGGGAACAGCAGGGCCAGGGGTTCTGGCTCAGCAGAAGAGAATTGCTGGTTGTGCACTGTAGCAGAGGCCTTGCTACGTGCTGGTGAAGCCACAAGCTGCTGATGGCCAGCCCTGATGGGAATCCCAAGATTCTCACAAAATCTCACAAGATCCTTTTTTGTGCCTCAAAAAGGCCCCTGTCCTCCCTGCATGGACCACCCCCTTCATGTACAGACCACCACGGAAAAAGGTTCTCCCAAGGCCAGCATTCCTCTTCCAACCAGGAAATTTCCATAAATGCTCTGAGTTTGACAAAACCCCGTTTTCTCAGGGAACATCTCCACCAAGCAGTTAAGGTAGACCTTAAGTGTCAAAGTTTGGGGTTTTGCCTGCCAAGGATCAAGAGTCTCCAGCCAAAAGCTGCATCTCCCACACAGAGATGGAGCTTGGAGCCACAGTTCCTAGAAAACACCCAACAGGACAGCTCTCCCTGCAGCCCTGCAGCAAAGCATTTCCAACAAAGAGCAGGGAATTGTCCTGCTCCTAAAATACCCAAAATGATGTTATTTCCTCCAAAAATGATGCTGTTACCACCAAGAATGATGCTGTCTCCACCAAGAACGATGCTATTTCCACAGGAATGATGCTATTTCCACCAAGAACAATGCTATTTTCACCCAAGAAGGATGCCATTTCTTTTGGGGCTGGTGGTAACTCGCCCCAGAGCATACCAAGCAAGGAAATTCCTAGAAATGGGATCTGGGCCACCTCATTTGCCTTTGCTTTTTGGGGATTTTTTTCCTTCCTTAAAGCAGCCTTGTGAAAAGAAAGAAAAATATGGTATGCGTGTGTTGTTCCCACAATTCAAAACCTGATCTTGACTGAAGAAAAAGTACAAAAAAAAAAGAAGAAAAAAAAATCAAACCTCTCCCAAGTGCAGAACACGCTCATGGGAACAAGATGTGGAGCACATGAGGCTGTCCCGGGGAGAAAGTTTGCTAAAAATAACATATGCAGATTATGTACATAAAATGTCATGAAATACCAGCACAGAAACCCGTGGTGGTGGCTCAGGCTGTTGCAATTACAGCTGAAATGGGCCAGATGAAGGACAAGCAGCACTGGGATTGTCTGCAGCAGGACCAGGAGTGGGGCCAGCTCCTCTCTCCAGCCATAGCTTGGGGACCACATCTGGCAGAGCCGAAACAGAGTGGAGTGGGGCTTATTTTTATGATTTTCTGGCTAGGGAGGGTCAGGGATAGCCCGTGGGCTGCTCTGAAGCCCTGTACCTGCAAAGGGTCTGCTCTATGCATCTCCTAAATCAGAGCCAAGTCCATTTTGCTTAAATATTTAACAATATTTAATATGAAGTGAAGAAGAGGCTGAAGTGGTGACCCGGGGTCAGGCTGGGCTCACCTCATGGGCAACAGCAGCACATCCTGATGGCTCTTACATGAGGGCAAGTTGCAGAACAAAATCCATATTCCCAAATACATGGAAGTGTGTAGCCTGAGGGAACCCTCCCACCTCTCCCACAGTTGGGGGCTCCTGAAGGACCGCTGTTTTTCTGCTTACAGGAGTCATTATCTTACAAAAAGGGAAGCGAACAGAGGAGACAAATCAAATAAAAGATGAATATTTCATGAAAATTGACAGCTAAGAAGAGTTCATCCATTTGGCAATCACTGGAAATGGCCCAACACCATTTCTACCCACACAGAGGGCTCCAGCAGGACAGCCAGGGGAGGGAATACCATTGCCCCCACCATCCTCCCCCAAAATATGGGGATGGTGGATTCATTGCAGCTGAGCTGTGCATCCCCCTGACACCCCTGCAGCCCAGCCCTGCTGCCTGGGTGCGTATTAAAATGAGTTATGTAGGTCACCATGTGAAAACAAACAGTGTGTGGATGCATGCAAATAACAGAGCAGAACTCCCAGAAAATTTATATCGCAGCCAGAGGACTAAGGAGGGAGCGTGGAAAATGTCAGCCACGTTATAATGCCACCCTGAAGGGCTCTGGGGGGCCTGGCAGCCCTCCTTAGTGCCTGGGGCAGCCCTGGGATCCTCCCATCCACCAGCAGAAGGAGTTTCTGGGATCGTTCCTCTTGGCACAGTAACTGGTAGGGATCTGCTTCACCAGGGATGAGGGATGATCCGGGTAAAAAAAATCATCTTTTTTTCTGGGATTTGCTGTCGAAGCAGAGGTTTGGCTCACAGCCACAGCCCAGGAGAACTTCCACAGCTGGGAATCACAGAGTCCCAGAATGGTTTGGGTTGGGAGGGACCTTAAAGCCCATTCAGTCCCTTCCCCTGTCCCAGGTTGCTCCAAGCCCCAGTGTCCAACCTGGCCTGGGACACTCCCAGGGATCCAGGGGCAGCCACAGCTTCTCTGGGCAGCCTGTGCCAGTGAGGCTTTGGATGTGGGGCAGGAAAGCTGGCAAGTTCTCCCATTCCCTGTGTTTCAAATAGGAGAGGAAAAGGCTGAAATTATCCCAGGATGCAGCACTGGGAGGCTCCTGTGGCAGAGCCTGCGCCGTGGGGTGAGAGCTGGGGAGGATTTGCACCCAATACCTTTGGAAATGCTCAGATGGGGCAGGCAGAGGGGTGCTGGAGTGCCAAATCCTGCAGCCTGATGCTATTTGGGAAGCTGCAGCAACTGGGATTTCCCATGGGAAAGGACATTTCTCATCATTTCAGCTGTAGAAGCAAGGCTTGAAAATGCACGCTCTGCAGCCAGGAGACAAGGAAAATCTGATAAAATGTACTTCTGTACAGGATTTTGAGGTGAGACTCATGACTTTTTAATGGACTGGACTGATTTCACTCCCTTTGTGTCACTGCTGGCTGGTGCAGCTCCAGCTTCTTGCTGTCCAGCCAAGTCAAGGATCCTTCCCTGCTGCCACGGGGTGCTCTCCCAGCCAGGCTCCCACATTTCAGCCACAGGGAAGGGTACAGGATTCATCTGGACAGGCAAAACCCTACATAGTTCAGCCAAGGATACCTTTGAACTCCTGAGCCAGCAGTTCAACATGGCGCTGTTACACCCATCTCAGATATCCCATTCCCTCCCTAAATCCTCATCAGGAGACAGACCAGGCACTGACTGATTTGGGGGGATCTCTCCTTGGGTCAGCAAGGACTTTACAGGCAGCCACAGAACTGCACTGGAAGAGGACTGAGGGACATGAGCCACCCGGAGGATCAGCCAGCTGCAAAACCAAGGCAGGAGAGACAGCAGGTGGGGATGTGAACAGAGCTTGTGGGAGCTGCAGTCTGAGTTACCCCTGTGCACTCTCTTTCACAAACACCACTCTGGGAACACACTTGGTTGAGGAAACCAGAGCTTTTGGGTGCTGGAGGCACTTGGATTTTACCTTTTTGTTATGGATATCTCCCACCCACTGCACACGCCCGGCTTCGCTCACTGCCCGTGGGGCACAACAGCTTTTAAGGAGAGCCTCGTCTTTGTTCACCTAGGAGTAAGTAATTGGTCAAATTTAATTCAAAGAGGGATCAATTAGAACAGGTTGTGATAGACAGTTAGGTCACCAGCAGCTCCTATAAATCGCGGGTAGAATTTCCTCCTTCACCATCCAGCAGTTTGATGTAGGAAATGGCTCATTTGCAAGCTAAAGGTTTAATTAGGAGAAAAAAGAAGGTCAGCAGAGATCAGATGTGAATTGCAAAGTGCTAAAGAAGTTTACTGCAGCAATGTATTTATTGAGAACCGTGCTATAGATCTGCTCCCTCTCTGTCCAGAATGCTAATAACACCCCTCTGAATTCTCCCTATCAACAGAAAATTCATCGATAATATCTGGGATGCTTTAAAACTGTTCAGCACACGGGGGATTTTTTATGATAATCAAGACTCCCTTACCCATCTCGTTAATTGTGGATCCTTCTTCCCAGGTCAGGTTTCCAGAATGTGACACCCTTTGGGTCGCTGTTTCCTCTCCCATCCATCGCAACGTGAGCCTGGCAGAGAGTATTTATTGCTCCCCATCATCAAGGACATAGTCACCATGTAAATTGGGCCAGAAATATCAATATGATGAAAATTCATGGTGTTTCTTCCTCACCTCACTGTACTCTGTGTGGTTTCTATGGATGTGTAAACTGCAGAAATAAGAGAGTTCTGTACAGGCTCTCTTAAAAGCAATGGCAGCGACAGTAATGTGATTACACGGGGTTTTGGCTCAGTGGCGATGGTGCTGAGCTGGCCCAAGGCAGCAGAGCCTAAAGTTAAGCCATGCCATTGATCTCAGCTCCTGGTCCAAGGGAGAGGCACAGCTTGAGGCTCTGCAGTGGTTTGGGCCCTGCAGGCTCGGGGAGGAACAGGCAGTTCCTCTCTGTGTTGTTCTGGACACTGGGATGAGCAGGCCAGTGTCAGGCTCTGCTGCTGCTCCTGCAGAGGAGAGGAGAAACATCATCTCTTCACCAGCATCGACAGCTTTAAGCTGGGAAAGGGTAGATTTAGATGGGATATTGGAAAGGAATTCTTCCCTGTGAGAGTGGGGAGGCCCTGGCACAGGTGCCCAGAGAAGCTGTGGCTGCCCCTGGGTTCCTGGAAGTGGCCAAGACCAGGTTGGACGGGGCTTGGAGCAACCTGGGACAGTCGAAAGTGTCCCTGTCCATGGCAGGGGTGGCACTGGGTGGTGTGGCACTGGGTGGTGTTTATCATCCCTTTCAACCCAAACTATTCCAGGATTCGAGGATTCTGTGGTCTCCAGGAGGTCCATGAGTGCTCCCTGCTGCTGGCCCTGTTCCCTGTGTCTCTGGGGGTTCCCACTGCAGAGGATTGGCATCGGTGCTCTGGGTGCAGCAGTGCTGTGACTGCCCTTGCCTGGGGCCTCGTCAACAGGCACAGATGCAGCTTTCAGCCTGATCTGCTCTGCAGCTGAGGCTGGGAAGGACTCAAAGTCCAGAATCACCAGGGGTCCAGCATCCCAAACTGTCATCATGAACACTGTGATTTGGGGCCCCATTAGATGTCACACATGATTAATGGCTCTGTGCAGGGTACAGCAGGACAAACCCTGCAGAGGTCCAGGGACAGCCACCAAGGTGGAGAGAAATCAAAATGGCATCTGGGCCTGGCTGGGAGGACAAGAGCAATTTTTCCAGTCACTTCCATTTGTTCCAGTATCACTCAGTCCCCCACCCAGTTTGATGTGAGGCTGCAATTCCGCTTTAAGCAACGCTGTGTGAGAAAGGACAGCTATAGCAGCTCCAACTGCACACTGATGTAATTAAACAGGCAACGTTAATTCCCAGCACCTGAGACTCCAGTCCTGCGTGCAGGGATGATAACGCTGATTTCAATCATTTCGGCAAAGCCAGCAGTAGGAACAACAGGCGGAGGACAGAGGAGGCTCCTCGCTCTTCTGGAGGATCAGAAACTCACCACAATTATCAGTCAACACTTCCAGCTGTCTGGTAAAGGCTAAAGCAAACACATCCCAGCTCTGAGGTGGGAGGCAGCAGAGCTGTAATTATTTCAAAGTTTAACTACTGCCCCCATCTCCAGACACAGAAACGAGGAAAATCCCGATGTATGCTGCTTCCACCTACAGTGTGATGGTTCTGGTGCAGCAGTTCAGGTGGCTTCTAGGCTGCTTCAGACTCAGGTGTGAGGTGTAGAAAGCATTAAATTAACCATTTCCTGCCTTCAGCAAGCAAAAGCTGCGTTACCTTGTACCAGACACATTCCCATTAAAAGATCGGCTCCTACGAGCCTCGTGAGAGGAGCAAGAGATTCCTGGGCTTGGCTGAGCGTGTGGGGGAAACCCAGATCATGTTTGACATCATACAGACATCAGACAGAGGCAATAGCAGACCTCACAGTGTCCCTGAATCACTGACTCCCACCTCTGTCTGTCCTAGTTTAAAAGCAAGGCCTCCAAAATGAGATCTGGCCAAGGGAGTTGTGTGGGTCTTTATCCCGCGGCCTCCTTCGTGACAGGAACTGTGCAGCTCCGAATGTGGGGCCATGGATGTGGCTGGATTTATGGAGTATTCATTATTTTAATAGCACTCATTGACTTAGGGTCAAATATCTTTTTCCAGCATTTTTTTTTATTGAAGGAAAGAGCCCGTATGTCACAATCTCATGCCTCATCTAATTGGGTAAGTGTTTCCTTTGTCCTTGAAACCGAAAAGTAGACGGCGTATCCAGGAGCTACAGAATGAAAAAGCATCTGCCTTTGGTATTTGGCAGGCCTCAATTAAAAACCTGCTGCCTGGGCTATCACTTTTTCTTTAATTCGGACCAAAGTGCTCCGGCTCGGATTCAAGCGGACGGTTCTGAAGGTCGAGCTATGGGAATGCAAAAAAACCCAAATATTTTGGAATAATAATTAATGTTTTGCATACAACAGAAAAGAGGCCCGGGTCCAGAAGCCCAGAGCCGTGCTGGAAGCACAGGAAGGGCTCATGTGCTCGCTCCCCTCCGAGTGTTTCCCTAAGCTCCTGCTGGAGCAGAGCTCAGGCCCAGGCTCGAGACGCGGCTCCCCCTGCTCCCAGCTCCACAAATCCAGAGCTCGATATGCGCAAAACACTTCCATCTTTAAAAAATAATTGAAAAGGTGCACTCTGAAGTTCACTGGATCGATCCCGCTGAATTTATTTAGAAGACACTTCATTGTGTCAAAGATTTAACGGCGAGGTTACGACGCCCAGCCTTCAGAATGTCAATGCGCTGCAGCGGGAGCCTTGCAGGGAATGCTAAAACCCTCGGCGGTGCACGCCCGAGCACAACCGCCAGATTTGTGAAATATGAAAATTGTTGCACAGAGTTTAGGTAAGACACAGGCTGCTGGGGGAAAAGCAGCGCAGGGGCTGGGATTCTGCGTGTGTCTTATGAGTAGTGGGATGAAATGTTGCAGCCTCCCTGCGGACTCCTCGGCCGGCCCCTTACATCCCCTCGAGCCTTCGCTCCCAGGCTGCCCCTGTGGAAATGTGTGTGTCTGGATGTGAGCAGTATTTCCCGGCACACTTGATTAAATACCTCCCCTGGTTATTTATTGCACATTAAACAACATCTCTCCTGCACGTACCTTGCTTGGACAAAAGCTCTTTGCTCTCAAGTGCAGAGCTCAGCATGTCGTAGGCCAGAGCACTGCAAGCCTCCGGCGGCACCCATCAGCGTTCCCTGCTTATTAAACACCATTTCTGGAACCTGAGAGGTGCCCTGCTTTCCTACAGTTTGCATTTCTTGGTGCCTGTGATACGGTTTTAATGCAGAAGATGTCCAAATGTTTTTTTTTCTCTCTCTCTCTCTGTCCTTGGGGAATCTCCCTGTTCGGTGCTGCAGGAACAATCCCGATCCACCCAAGGACTCCCAGGCTGTAAAGTTTCAAGTGAAGTGGGAGGGCGGGGGAAGGAATGACAAGTCCTTTTCACTGAAATTCTCTCCCCAAATGGATTTGGCAGAGTCGGGCTCTGCTGATCTTAAAGCAAGGTTTATCATTCGTGCAGGCTGCTGCCTGAAGGGGGAAAAGATCTTTGAAGTTGCTGAATGATGGAAGGGTCTCCCCCCTCCTCTCCCTCACACACATTTTTTAAGGGTGGTGACTGGGAGATGCTCAACTGCCCTGAGTCAGGAAATTACATGACAAATTAAACAATTATGTGTTTTTAGTGCTGAGCTTCTATTAAAACATTTAGCATCAAACATGCTTTTAGCATGAATTCCACGGGCATTTATACTTTCCCCACCACCTGTAATTCCACACTGTGTTATTTCCCCTGCATCTCAAGAGCTCCCCTGGTCCAGTATCTATGTCTTGAAGAGGTTTCTTTATCATTTAACTTTATTACAGAAGGCACTACTGCCTGGACACTGCTGGAGTGACAAGGACTATTTCCTTAATTACTGTACATTGATAATAGCATTTACTCTGGCAGCTCCAGTGCTATTCAATCAAGCAAGATTCAATACAAAAAAGCTGATTTGCCAAAAAAGAGATTAGCATAAGTGCCTACAGTCACATTCTATTTTTGAAGGTAAAGCTACTGTGTCTGTGAGCTTTCTTGTGGGAACTTTATAAAGAGAGATTAATCTAGTTTATCTCCTTCAAAACATATTTGGGGAAATCACAGACAGTCACTGTTTAGGTTCTTTTGGCAATAATTTTCTATAAACATGTAAAATAAAGACCTGCACAGAAAGTGCTAATCAGCAGCAGGAAGGTGTAATTTTTTTCTCTTAGGTGGACGTAGACATTTGCGGTGAAAAACTCTGTGTTCCCCAGTTTGCTGGTGCTGCTCTTTGTCATTTAATCAAGTGGCGACTGTAGCTGTTGCACTTTAAAATTAAATGCTATTATTTATGGTAGAACTTGTGCTGGTTAAAAGTGCAGAGCTCAGCACTGTGTACGTTTGTAAGCAGAAGGTTAAGCAGGACATTTTAAATGGTAAAGCAAAGGGCTTAATCAAGGCTGAAGAGCAAAATGCAGTGGGATAACAGATATAGTAAATAGGCATTAATCACCATACAGGCTTAATCCAGGTATTAGGCAGTCTTGGGGCTAATTTGAAGACTCACTTACATAAGGACTTGTTCTACCAACCCCTAAGTAAGTGAATAACTTTATTCTTAGGAGAAAACTTACTTGTGCTAAAGGCCTTTGCAGTATCAGGCCTGAGTTGTATATTTGTAAAATGATCATCGCACAATTATTTTGCCTGAAGGGGCTTTCTCAGTTAGGAGGCACGTGGGGGTGGGGGTTCAAAAAAGGAAAAACTTGAATCACCAGAGCATAAAGAGCCACTTTTCCATGTGGTTTTTTTTCCCCCCTTGACACTGTCTGTTACTGTGACATCAAAATCCGCTAAGCACTTCTTGCCAAAGATGGACCAGATAAAATCACCAAGCCAGTATCATCTCATGGGAGACAGCTCACTGTCTTAGTGCCAAATTTAGTGACTACAAATCCAGGCTTAGAACATAGTCCTTCCCTAGCCATAATCCAGCACTTGCACCTTGGATTTGTGTTTAACTACTGATGACCTAAACTTTGGGGCTTAAGAAGATAGCTGCACATCCATAGCTATGGAACTCGCTGTTCTTTTATTGGATGCTCAGGAAGATTGAAGTTCTTCCACGTTCAACTTCACATCAGAAACTCCAGATCTCTGTACAAACAGACACCTCTCATGGACTGAGACAGCAGCACACACGTCCCAGGGTGGATTTTGGCGTCCTGGTCAGCCTTGCTTTAGAATCCAAGAATCATGGAAATGTTTGGGTCAGAAGGGACCTCAAAGCTGATCTCTTTCCATCCCCTTCCATGGGCAGGGACACCTTCCCCTAGATGAGGTTGTTCAGAGCCCCTTCCAGCCTGGCTTTGAACACTTCCAGGGTGTTCCAGCCCTGAGGAACAGCAGAATCTGGGTTAGCACGACACAGCCCAACCTGAGGAAAGGGGAGGAGATGGAAGTGGGGAATGCAGTAGATGCCCAAGGTTTATCTGCTGAAGGAACAGCAAGATGAAAAAAAACCCCACAAACCTTTAATTGTGAACGTAGGAGAGGGACAGTGATGTAACTGTTCCCAGGGAACACTATTCTTATTTTGTAGAGGGAGGTGAGCCAAGATACTTAAGCTCTAGAGAACCTTTAACACAGGAAGCTATTTATCATAACAAGCTTGGTTGATACTGCTCCCATACTGAACCAATTAGATTAGCCTATTTCGTCATACTTCATAACTTGGGATGATAGGTTTCCAAGCATGGTACAGTGCAGTAATTGAATTTTGATCAAACACACATGGCCCATAACCCAGTATGTGAAACTTTCAGAACAGTTCACAGCTTTTAAATATCCAGTCAACATGTTGCCAAAAGTACAGGATGTACTTGATGCAAGTGGGAGAGGAGGGGGGAGCACGAGTCCACGCCGTAACTTGGTACAGCTGTAAAACAAACATTTTTTTGTTCCGATTCTGTTCCTACTTTAGCAAAGGAGCTGGGAGGAAGACAGCGAATGTCAAGTAAGTCGTTTTTCTCCCCAGCCCCCACGCCCCTCAGGCACACATTTCCCTTTTAACGTTCTTAGATTACCACAACCTTTTAAATTCACTCCACTGTACTTACATACTGGGTTAGACACACCAGCAATTATGGTCGTTAGCATGACACATCCATAGTCTACACTTAGTTAACAAAATAACTTTAAAAGTCGCATGCATCAGCCTCTTAATAGGGTTGTAATCAATGGGACCCTGGAATGAAAGCCCTAAAAATGACCCCCCACCTCTGCATTCCCCAGGTTTCTGCCTTTGCCAGCACAATCCATATGGTGGGCAGTCTTGTCCAGCTCAGGGTGAACACGCAGTTTTCCAGTTCTCAGCGTTCTCTTACATGTTCCTGCCATATTTTCCCCATGGTAAATCTAAGGAACTTTGAAGAAGACCCTGTGAAGGAAACAGAATACATTCATAAATACATTCCTACGGCTTTACTGACTCGGGGGCAAAGCACCCACTGCAGAGCTGGGTTTATGGCGTGGGAAATGCTGTGCCAGAGTTTCTTTGGAGCAAGTCGTGGTTATCCATATCAAAGCTACTCCCTGGCCTACCAGGGAGCCTGACATTCTCCAGCAGTGAAGCAGGATATCACCAACCTCTGCTTATGGTACTGACACTTTTTTCTCAGTTTTAGAATCATAGAATCCCAGATGGGTTTGGGTTGGAAGGATCTTAAAGCTCATCCACTGCCACCCCTGCCATGGCAGGGACACCTTCCACCGTCCCAGGGTGCTCCAGCCTGGCCTTGGACACTTCCAGGGATCCAGGGGCAGCCACAGCTTCTCTGTGCCAGGGCATCCCCACTCTCACAGGGAAAAATCTCTAGTGTACCTTTAACCTAAATTTCCCACCTTTCACTTTGACCCCTCTGCTCCTTGTCCTGTCGTAAGTTTTGAATGTTTTGACCCAAAGGCAGCTCCAGACACCTCAGTGCCCCCAGGGGGAACCACCAGGGCACCCGATTGTCACCGAGGTGGTGGCAAATGACACAAAAGCTGGGAATCCCTGCTCCATCCCCCCCTCCCCCCCCAAAGAGAGGGCAGGCTCTGAAGGTTCAGCCCAGCACCGCCTGCCTGGGAGCTCCCTCACACACCTGCCCTGAGCACAGCTGTGCACGAGCAGCAGCCACAGGTTCCAAGGGGAGAGACGGTGCTTCTCCCAGGGAACTGAATGCACAGCTCCTTTCATCCTCCTCTCGCCTGGGGACAGACATTTTCCTGACTGCAGCCACCCCCCCTGGCAGGACAGGGCACAGAGGACACGCTGGATCCCATCTCCCTCCCCACTAAATTCTGACACTGCAGAGAAAAGAAGGGAAGGGGGAAAAAAAGAAAAAAGGGAAAAAGAATTTGGTGCTCAACTTAATCAGACTTGGACCAAGTCTCAGCTCAAACCAAGGTTAAATAGGCCTGTTCTAAGGTAGGATTTATATAGCAATTACAGTAATGGAAACTGAGCTTTATAATTCTTATACTGCCTAAAATTCTGCTGTGTCATATGCATCTGCAGAGCCCGAGGAATGTGCTGCTCTGAGAGCACTGCAGTCCTGAAAGCAGCCATTCAAATGGATCATGGAGAGTTATTGGAGCACGTGGATGGCCGAGATTTTTATGAAGCACAAAAGAGTTACAATCAGAAATCCTGGGAAAAGCAAGCAGCTTGTATCTGAGACAAGCAGTATTTCTTAAAAAATACTTCATTTTGTTGGGAGTGCTGGGAACTAGATCTCCATCAGACACGGTGCAAACAGCACTGAGGGTGTCCTTTTTATCCTTGGATTTCCTCCCCTTTGCTGCAGTCTCAGATCCACAGTGCAAAATGCATCTTGGCCAGGCAGAATGCTCGCAGCCACTTTCCAGTTTGCTCTGCCGTGCAAGGCGAAACAGCGGTGTGCTGAAGGCTGTGCAGCGATAGAGAGCAGCTCGGGAAGATCTGGGCATCTGATAGGGGGTTTGGCTCCACCTTCAGGAAGCACAAGGCAGAGAGACAGCGCGGGGGATGAGTTTCAGACGCTTCCCGCAGAACCTGGGGGCTGCAAGCGCCTCTTCCTGACATCATCCCTGCCCCACGAAGGGTCCCTGCTCGCATTTGTCACGGGTTCCCCGATCTGATGCCCCGACATTTCTACATGGGTGGTGCAGCTCTCCAGGGTCTTC
Organism: Picathartes gymnocephalus; assembly: GCA_013390045.1. NCBI lineage: Eukaryota > Metazoa > Chordata > Aves > Passeriformes > Picathartidae > Picathartes > Picathartes gymnocephalus. The sequence goes on along the minus strand of WEKY01019246.1, from coordinate 592,403 downwards.
CTACTCCTAGAAGAACTTGAAGAATTGGGACGGGATGTCCAAGGGGAGCTGATAAGTGGACAAAAAGCACCAAAAAGCAGTTTTGAGGTGACAAAAAGTTGGGCTAAGTGGGGTGCCACAGAAGTGTATCAAACACCCTTCGCCATTCACGCTGTCAGTGCTGAGGTTCCCCTGCAGAATGTGGTTTTCTCTTATAATTCCCAGAGATTAGGAAGGTTCTCTGGGTATCACAGATGGATTGAGAGGAAGGAAGTGGGAAGAGTCTTGATCATATTTCAGTCTAGCAAAACACTTAAGCATATGCCTAAAGTTAAGCTATTTTTTTCTCCTCGGATTCAGGCAGAAGATGCAAACAGAACAATCTCTTATATTTCACTTTTTGGCAGACTCTGATGCTGAACCCAGAACAAGGTAGCTGGTTAGAGAGCATGATTTAAATGCATTTAAATGGTGCATGTTTTAAAGAAGCCACGGTGACCACTTATAATAATGAAGATGGCAGAATAGTTAGGGATGACACTGAGTTGGAAAGTCTGTATGATGTATGACTGAAATAATCAGCAATCACACAATTAGCAACAGTCCTATGAAGCAATGGAAATGCCTCTGGAATTTCCACAGCTGGGTGCTTGAGCACCCAACTTAATTGTATTTAACATCACTTTCAGGAGGAAGCAGGTTTGAAAAGTGCAGAGCAAGCAGCAGTGCAGAGATGGCCTAAACACCTAATGAATCTAAAAATAAAAAAAACTCAAAAACACTGAGAGGAGATGGGAGCAGACTGAATAGACAGAGCTGTGCAAGCAAATATAACTGAATATACTCCTGAGGAACAAAGGAAACAATCCTTGATGGGGTGACAACAGATGTTCTCCAAAAAAAAAAAAAAAAAAATCTAAGGGAGCATTTCAAACACAAAGACCTTCCTGTGGAGCTGAGAAGTTTTACTGGCAGACGTACAGGAATACATCTTTGGAAACAGAATAAAAGCTAACATTTAAGGTGTTATCAGGTCCTGAAAGCAGCAGTGATATCTTCATGTAGTAAGTGGTGGGTGGAGGTGGAGAGGGAAACGGTGAGGACAACAAAACACTGTCACAGGAAGTTGCCGTAGCAGAGTTGTGATTGATTTAAATCCCGGGAGGAATAACCAAGTTGTTCTCAAAAACCTCAATGAAAATGAGCTCTGAACACAAGGGAGAGATGCACAGGTTAACCCAGCTGAGGGAATGCAGCCCAGAGCCATTTATGAGTGCAGTCAGCACACTGAAGTGCCACCACTTTGGAGCGACTGTGGAGTGCCCAAAGCTGGATGTTTCACCCAACTGCAGCTCCTTCAGGTCGTGGTTAAGCACACTGCAGAAAATCTGAAATAGGTCATTAAAAAAAAAGGGAGGGAAATAGACCAGTTTGTAAAGTCATTTTTGAAATGACTGAATCACACTGGTAGTTTGGGAAGATCTGGATTATATGCCTCACATGGATCTACAGCATCTTCAGTGAACAGTTTTATTTGGATTTTTAAAGGCCAGGCACTTCAAACTCTTGTTTTAAACTCCGGCATTTACTTTTTCTGTTCTTTATTTTTACAGATACAGAATAGTACTTCCCTGCCTTGTTGGAATGTTGAAAGGATTCCTGACTATCTGCAAGGCCAGCAGATATCATTTTATCTGGGAACAAGGCAGGAGGACGACATGGTACATTGTCTAATTATTTTCATTGCTTTGCAACTGTTTTTGGGAAAACAACCCCGAGAGAAGATTATTCCAGTGCAATCAGAAGTACAGAAAGACTGGGATGGACAACTTGATTGACAGGAGAAAGCTAAAGCAGGCAGCAACACAAAAAATCATCATTGGACAGACATTTTGATAAATATTACTGCAGCCAATTTATTATTAACACAGTGGGACAGCTTTACATCTTGCATCACACTTTTCACAGCCCTTATGGTAAACATGCCATATCTGACAATTACAAGATGAAAACAAAGACCTCACTAACTGTCTCCTGGCCCTGCAGCATTATCTGCTTGCTCAGTTAACCCTCTCTCCACTTCAGCTGCGCAGCCAAGCCAGCAGACAGGAACACATTATACACATATTAACATATATTGTGTGTTCATAGAGAGAACAGCACCCCGGCAGCGGCCCATCAAACTCCCAAAGGTTAAGCCATCTGTGGGACACTCCTAAAAGGCTTCCCAGGCACGGGAGAGGGTTGTGGCTGAGGTGGGAAGTTGTCAGGACAAGAGAGAGGATCAAGGGGACCGCCTTCTGAAGGGGACAGAGGTCACCCATGGCTGTGGTGGCAGAGCGGGGCAGCCCCGGCGGGAGCAGCCCTGGATCCCAACCCAGGCTCCAGCAGGGAACGATCCCACAGCAGCTCTGATTTCCTGGACTGGCTGACACCTCTCCCTCACAAACTCTGCAGCTTGGACCAGCAGCTCCTCCTCTCTGCTGGCTGCTTGGCTTCTGGGATTAGCAATCTCATGGACCTCGGAACTAAAATCATGTTTTCATCTGATTCGCACCAAACAGCTCCTGGAAATTGTTCACAGATTATGAAGGAGCAGGTTTCAGCCTGGATTGCTGAAAGCACCAAGTCAAGCACTCTGCTACTTGTACACCTGGAGACACATTTTAGAATGGAATCTTGTGTGATAAATAGCCCAAGGCTGGTTTTTTATTATAACATCCATGACATCTTCCTATTTTCACAGCTTCGTTATCAGCTTCAGGGTTGGAAAAACAAAAAGCAGACAAGTCACGGGATGCTCTTAGGCAGGAGATTTTATTTGATTCAAACCTCTATTTTCCATCCACTTCCTGCCTGTTTTTCAAAGTATTCCAGGGAACAAAACTGATGTGCACAAAGAGCATTCAGTGAGAGAGAGACCAAAGGGAGACAGAACAAATATCAGGCACGGGAATGGAGCTGACAGAGTCTTCTTGTCTCTTTGAACCCACAAGGAAAATGCAGGGTCGGGATTTTTCCAAAACCACCTCTTTACTGCATGAAGAATTAATGTTAAGCACAAAGTATTCCTTGTGGTTTGTTCTCATTACGTGACATGTCAGGTTATGCTGATTTGGGGAAAAAACAAGATTTCTTTACAAAGCTTTCTGTGCACTGGGCTTAATGTGGGTTAAAAAGAGCCTAAACCCCACAAATTGTGCTTTCAGAAATCCACTTTTGGGGATTTTTCAGAAATCCATTTTTGGGAATTCCCTTAGAAATACAGTTTGTGGATATATTAATGACAGGTTGAAAGTTTCACCTGAAAAACAACAAAAAAAATAGCCCAAATTTTGGTTAAAAAAGATTACACAAATTTCTATGGCGTGGGTTGCTCCCTCAGTTAGTGCCAATTTTCATTAGAAGGTGAAGAGAATGCTTAAAACTGGTCAAACAGCATGAAGATTTTGTTGACATGTTTTCTGTCTCTCTGTGTATACATACATTTCCTGAAAGGAACATCCAGTGAAATCCTGGTTGTCCAAAAGACTTTGGTCAAACAGCTTTGAAAGACACTGAATTTATTGCACTAAACATAACTGACCCAAAATAAGAGCCTTTTAAGGGCTTTAGTTGTACAAAGAATTCACTCTTTTGACACTCTGTAGCTGTAAAACACACACACCAATTTATTTTCAGAAAAAAAAAGGTATTTATTTCAGTATGGATGGTTGCAAGAGAGGAAAGAAAAAAAAAATCAAAATAAGCAGAACAATTATTTCTTTTTCTAACCTCAGGGCATCCCAACATCCACCCTCCCCTGTTGTGATATGTCATCTACAGTTCTATTGTTTATACATCCATATTTCTACTGTTGATCAGCACTTGTCCAAATTTTGCAACTTGACCAAAATTTACAGAAATAATTGTTTCAATTAACAGAATTTCACAGGCTACACCAGCTTAAGATTTAGGGCTCTTTGGATTTTAACAGGATGGGGAAAAAAAAGGCAGTTTGTGCGGTTGAGGATATTTAAGTTAATTTCCAAACTGCCACATGGACAGACCCCAAGTGAATCCTGGCTCATCCATGCTAAAACTCTTACAATTTCAATGGAATAAATATCAGCACATTAATTATTAATAACTCTCTCTGCAGCTCCCTGTAACACCTAAATGACACAGACACAACATCCGTGCAAACTGCAACAGTTTCACAGATGACACCACTCAGCAACGAACCGTGTGCTCCCAGAAAGAGAGCAGTCCCAAAGTTCCACCTTTGAGGTAAACTTGTTCACCTGAGGAACTTTCACGTTTTATCCTTTTTGTTCACCGTGCATTTAATACTCTCTTCTGAAGAGGTTTAAGTCCTCGGCAATTCCAGTGGACCTCTGGATCCAGCTGTAAAAACAAGCTGCACCTATGGATTTGTGCCACTCCCTGCCAGAGTTAGGGGTAGGTCTGCATTTTCCTGAAGGTTGCATTGGTGATGGTGAGCCGGGTCAGCCTGGCCCCGTAATAATCGATGATGTAACTGGAGCCGTCGGAAGGGCCAACGATCTGCAACAGAATAAAACAACCAAGATTTTCAATATGAAGTGAAATATATACTTTGTGTTAATGTCTCAATTACTGCTAATTTTCCCATCATAAAATTAGTCATGCTTAATTAGTCAAACAGAAACTAGATTTATTTTGAAGTTATGCTGCAGTTTAACTGTTTTAGCGAGCACTGTCTCAGAAGGAACATTTCCCCTGGGCTTCTAATCAACCAAATTACACAGCCAGGCTCTGGGACTCAGCTAATCCGATGAGGATTCGAGGCACAAAACCAGCCTAACAAATGAGTGGGCTCCAAACCACTTTTCCTGAACAAAGGAGGGTCGGCAGCAGAGAATTAGGCTGATGACAAGTGTCTTTGAAATACTGAACAGGTAAGGAATGAAGAGGAGGAGGAAAGATCACGGAGTTTTTGTTCTGGAAGTGCTAAATTGATGTGGAGTCACCAGGGAGATCAACAAGGAGAGATGAAAGATACTCTCAACTGGATCTGTAAGTGCTCTGAGGCAAGATCACTGTGACAGCAGAGAAAGGAATTTAAGAATGCATACAAAAGACAGATACAAAGTGCACACTTGTAAAATAAAATATTTTCCTACAAACCCATAGAAACCACTCCCACATCCACAATGGATTCTGAGTTCATCACAGCCGATTTGCAATTCATGCTAAATGGCTGCGCTGTTGAATAGAACAATTGGGCAATTTCATGATGTCACAAGATGCCACTCCAGCTGGGGGTTTAACTCTCATGATTCCCTCAGGCACAGCTCGCAGGTGATGTGGGACCTGAGTTCGCAGGAGAGGTGGAAAATGGAAGTGGCAATGTCTTCTTTCATCAGCATAAAGCACATGCAAACTCGGAACTTGAGGATTCTGGGAACAGCAGGACATCTCATGCTGAGTCCAACACTGCCTCACATAAAGAGGTTCTGACCACTTGAATTTATGGTGCTATAGCTTCCAAGATATTCATTATACGTGTTTATAGATGGCTAATCTAATTTTTAATTCCAACAGCAAATATATTGATATTTTGTGTCTATATTCTACAACATCAATCTACAGAGCCAAAATAAATGCCTTGATTTTTCAATACACAACAGTTCTTAAGGCCAAAATACTAACAGAGTTAGTAATCAAATCAAAGCTTTAAAAAACACAGATTTGTATCTTGTTTTGAAAGCCCTGACTTACCTGCATTGAAATAAGTATGAAATCAATTAGGCTCCCAATTCCACAAAACCCTACAGTGCAGAACTTTAACAAACCTAAAAAAGAAAAATAAAATTTAATGTAGCTTTAAGCAATCACTGGGATTTAATCATTGGTGGCAATTACATCCAAACCCCCTCCTCATCTCAAAAAATGTGTGTGTGTTTATATATATATACATCTATCTAGAAGCAGACCTAAAGTTAAACTTCTTTAACTAGTAGGGAAAAAAACAAACCACACATTCATATTTCTACATCCTGAACGCACTTTAAAGATTTTAAATACTAACAGTTGATCTTTTTTAATGTATAAATATTCTTACACAAAGAAAAGCAAAAGTTGATAATCAGGTTACTGAAATATTCCTTTCACTAAGGAACAGAAAGAAAAATCCCAACTTGAGCTGCAAAATTTGCTTATGAATAGAAAGAGTCTTTCTACCACCTCATGAGTTGCAGCACATACTGATTTGATTTTCAGAACATGCAACTTTGGAAAACAATGCTTTGTATAATTTTTATATTTTTGCTGAAATATGAATTTATTTTGAATATATATAAAAATATATAAACACTTCTTTTTAACTGGTATTCAAAAATGTTGGGTTTTATACAAATCAATGAAAGATTAATAGAAAATATATGGGAACAGGAACTGACAGATGAATGTTTTATTGGAAGCTGTCCTGCAAGGCAGACTTCATTTGGAAAATGCCTTCAGAAAAAGAGGCTGCCTTAAAAACTATTTTTTTTAAAAGTCAATAATTTCTTGTATAATGAATGTAATCCAGTGAGAACTATATATATAATGAGTATTATTTCAGGCAAAGATCTTGGTTAATTCTCTCTCTCCAAAGCAGCAACGTGTCCCACAAACCACCTCCTCTCCCCCAGGCCTGTTTATGGGGCTGTACATGGGGCAGAGAAGGGGAGTGGCTGCATCCACTCTGCAGGAAGAGCATCCCCCCGCCTGGATTTGTCTCTCGTGGAAGAAAACTCCATGTGCATCCTTCCCTGTGAGGCCCTGGCACAGGATGCCCAGAGGTGCCCCTGGATCCCTGGGAGTGTCCAAGGCCAGGCTGGATGGAGCTCTGCACATCCTGATCCACTGAAGGTGTCCCTGCCCATGGAACATCAGCTGGGATTTTAGGAACCCAGTAGATTTCTTACCACTGCTGCATCTCCACTTTACTTAAGGAATTGGATGGAGGAGAACTGTTTCTGAACCTGGCATTTATTTCTGGAGTGCAGGGTAAAGTTGGTTTTTTTTCTTCCTCCTCATTTCCCTCCCCACGAGCAGATCACACTGAGAAAATAAACTGCTCTAAAGCATGGAGGGAAAAAACAGTGTTGTTCTGCAGTAATAACTCATGGTTTAGTTCACAGTGTGTGGGAGACGAAGAGGTTGCCTTCCTGATTTCTTCATACTCAATAGCTTGTTTGTATTTGTGTGCTCTTTAAAACAAAAGAGAAGGGGAAAAAATAAACCAAAGAGCATTTACAGTCTTCATTACACTTGCAAAAAAGATTTCAATGCTATTAACCTACCTTAATCATTTTTTGCCAAGGCACAGAAAACCTAAAACATCCCTAGTCAGCCACTGTCAAGGAATCCAATGTGTTGATTTTTATTCTTTTCTATTCTTACCTATTTGCTTTTGCCTTCTTTACCTTTCAAAAGATTGAAAACTTGGCTTTGGAAGAGTTTAATTTTAAATATTAACTTTGGCTACTGGCTACAGTATAATCCAGTAGGGTTAAAGCATCAGCCATAAAAAACTTCTACATAAGAATGAAGGATTTATGAATCCATATTACCACAATACATTAAAAAATAATTACTGCAAATTATTATTCCAAATCCAGTGCTACAACTAAATAATGCACCTTATTGAATACTTTCAAAAATGTATCTTTTTGTGACACAGATGGACAAAGCAAATGCTAATTATAGAATTCCAGGGATAAAACACGAGTGTTAATCAAGATTATAGAGAAGGGCAGATAATGTCATTAAGAAGAGTTGGCATTTAATGGGCAGAAACTCAAAATTTCTGGCTGAAGTGACAACAACACATAAAGCTTTTTCCACATCATTGCTCCATCCTATCTGTACTTAAATTCACTCCCTTTGTCCAGCTCAGATACAAGGCCAGTGAAGGCAGTTCTGACATAATAAGGTATCTCCATTACTTAAAAGCCAGTGGCACCATCATCCTGGGAATCACATCCTAAAAACCAGAGAGAGGTTTTATTAGAAGTCCCAGCTTCTGCAGAATTGTTATGAACACCACGAGTTAACTTGAAGGTGTGCATTTGTTAGAATAAACTCCATCTCCCAAAACACCAGGTTTACTGCAAAATCTGTCCACCTTTTTCCTGGTGAAGTCAAGCCTCCTTTAAGGCTGGCACGTGAGACAAAGCCACTTCTGCCTCCCAAAGAATGCTGTGGTAAAACATCACTGCAAAGCAAAACTTTGAGTAGCAATAACCACGTTTGCTTATAGGATTTTATCTCTGGATACTATATCTCCATTTGTCACCACTCCAACAGAAGAGCAGGCTGGGGATAATGCAGCATTTTATCTCACTTGACCATGAAGTAAGGATTCTAGTTGTAAATATTAGAACTGTGACTGTCAGCCTTCATTACTCAAAATATGAGTATACAGATACAACTGAGTTATAAAAATAAGCTTTACCTCAAAAAAAAAAAAAAAAGGAATAAACTTACCTAATGCAGGATAGCCTAGATAAAATCTATCTGCTCCCAACCATCCAAGAAATAAGGACAGAGCCACTGCCACTTTGTAGGAGTATCCATTTCTGCCAAAAGAAACAAGCAATGTAGATAATGACTACAAAATATATCCACTCATACTTTTGACTGTTAAAGTAGTGACTCATTTTCCTGCTGCTGCTCTGGTTTAAAAAAAAACAACAGACTTGTTATTTATCTTCAATTAACGGCCACAGAATTGATAATGTTAAGCTTTCAAACTGGGAAAGCATCCTCCATAAAGGAACCTCAGCTGCTGCAATTCAAGTGTACTCTTGTAGAATACAGATTATTCTGAAACTAAATGATGATTTCTTGTCAAGACATAATTCAGTTGCTGATCCATCCCCAGCTTCACAGAGCATTTCCTAGCAGTTCAGCCCCACTGAGACAAGCCCAGGAAGTCAGGAGGTGTGTGAATACTGTCTGCAGGCATTAGTCTCACACGCAGCCAAATCGAGAGGAACAGGACAGGCAGGTGAGATGTCAGCAGAGACAGTAATTGCCACGAGATCTGAAGGAGAAATGAACCATGGCCACCGGCTGAAGAAGCTGCAGGAAGGATTCAACAAAAAGAGTAAGTCATGGATTCCCTCATTACACTGTAAATGGCACAAACTCACAATGGAAAGAACTGTTGACAGTACAGAGATGCACAGGGGCAGAGAGGCGCTCTCAAGTTAAGCTTCCCATGGTTAGTCATACAAAATAAACAGATAAAACAGATTTTTTCAGATTTATCCTAATTGGAACCATTCTTGCTAACAGCTGGAGCGATGCAGCCACCAAACCACCTGTTAGTGCAGACTCTGCTGGAGAACTTTGCACTAATAAGGGAGCTAAAAACATATCGCTCTCAATGCTGGAAGTGCTGCCTCGGCGAACAGCGAGCTCCTCAACAGCAAACCCAAATGTAATTAGAACTGAAAAATATTCAATAATTCACTGTTTTGATACGCGCACTACTACGTGCCAGCAATTATTTAATAGGCCCAAATTAAACTCTTGGTTGACAGTTGAATAAAACAGTTTCAAAAAGACAGTAGCTGACAAAAGTCCAAGCACTTTCATTAAGCATTTTCAATGCCAAGTAGAGACCTACCTTTTTTGCTTATTATATAAATTTACTGACTTTAAAACCTAATGGCAACATTAGGTGATTAAATCATGACTCTTACCTCAGTATTTGTTACTTAGTGTTTATTAGCAACATGGAACACACAGGGCATTCCTGCAACCTAATGTAATGTAAATTATCATCTTTAGAACTGTCTTGTTTCCACTGTAAAGAACACTAAAGGATTTACTTAAAACTTGAGGTAAACTGTTGGAAATTGTTTATCAACTACAAAGTGTCAACAGCCCTCCAAGGACACTGAAGCATAAAAAGAGCTGTTACATAAAAAATGGGAACATGGTTTAATTTTGCTCCTGACCACAACAAGTAATAAACTGAGCCCTTGCCTATGCACTGAGATGCTTTTAAAAGCAGAACAGTTTCTGCAACCTCGTCAACATCAAACTGATGGGCAGAAGAAATCCAGTATGAAGGGGAAGCATGAGAACACTGTAACAAACAAGGCTGCACCCACTCCTGTGTTTCCTTTGCCTCATTCCTTCGGATAAAAACATTCACAAAGAGTAAACCAGTGAGTAGGAAAATGACACATCCCAGGCATCTGAAGGAATTTCTGCAATTGGGTAAAAGACGCAATTTCTTGTCAGCTCCTCTTTTGATTTTCTCTTGCTTCTCAGCCTCATCCAACCTTTATTTTTTTCTGCATACATTCTTCCAGCTGCCATGTTAAAAACTTTTCCTCCAGCTCTTCCACATCAGCTGACAAGAGCAGGTGATGCTGTTGGTTGCTTTTTCTGGGTCTCTTGTCTCTGCTCAAAGACCTGTCCACACCAAACCTCATGAATTTCACAGAGAATCATTCCATGGCCTCCTTCCCTGGAATGGCAGCACTTGAACAATGGACATTTCAACTCTGCAGCATCAGGGCCTGCACATATTAAGTAAAGTATATGATAGATGCCAATCTGGGGGATTCTAGAATTTGGCCAAAAAATAAGATCTACCACCAAAACATCAGACTAAAGCCAAACCTAAGCAATCTTGACACCCAATTCTTTGCTGGAACAACCTTTCAAGCTTTTCTGTGAATTATTATTAGGATAACTGAACTTGGACACATCCACTCATACAAACATGCAACATCTCCTGGTCTTGCTCTAAAAGAACTGGATCCCAGAACTTCTCCAAAACTAAATTACAGTTTTGGCTAAGGACAGCTTGCTGATTTGTCCTTTCCAAAAGCTGGGGATAGAGATGCACCTGCTGTCCCCATGCTGGGACAATCCTGCCATGGGAAGATGCCTTCTCAAACTAATTTTCTGGTTAAATGATGTGCAGTTAACTTACAGTTTGTACCAAAACTCAGGTAAGACACTGGAAAATCTCCAAAAAGCAATAGAACAGGCAGGGCTATTGTGGTAATATTAAGCTGGAGATTCCTGCTTAAAACAATATTTCTAACACTTAGGTAATATTCAAAGTGCCTCATAAAAGGTCTATCAGTGACTGGACCACTCTTTAAATAAGTGTAGAGATGAAGGATGGTGATATTAATCTTGTTGCCATTTTTTACTGGTTTTAGGACATTATGAAGAACATGCTTGTGTAACTCTATCTACATTCACAGCTGTATTTTACTGGAATTTTCAGTCCAAAAAGCGTTCTCTTCTCTTACTCCTACACCAGCAGTTGTGGGACTGGAAAAGTCACAGCAAGTTCTTTTGGCAGTGTAACCATTGATTATTCATTGTACGTAACAGTCATGATAAAGTAATAGATACTGTAAGAAGTATAGTCTATAGGCAGTATATTCTGCCTATAGACCTGGATTTTAATAAATAAATGTAAAGAAAAGCTACCCTTAAAAAATGTTTCTAGAAAATACACTAAACCAAAATATATGTACACAAAAAACCTCCAAACATAAGAATTACCATCTAATCTAAAGAGGAACCAATTTCATTAAACTAGTATAGCTCAGTTTCTTCTCAGTCCCTATCACAGATGGGACTGAAACACAATTGTTTCTGGACAAAAATGTGACTGACGTCTACTTTGCTGGCATTTAAATTTGATTAGATGTAATAATATGTTTTCTTCAGTTTGCTGAGCTTTGACTGCTGAGAAGACTAAATACAGAGAAAATATTTATAAAACTAAGAGGCAGAGATGTACTTCTGAGTCAGGCAAATTACTGAGCAGAAAGTAGCATTTCAGAGTTATTTGCCCACTAGAGTGATAGGGAGTACCCAGTATTACTGGTGTTTTAATTTTCAAAGATTCCAGTAGGACAAAAGGAAAAGGTTCCAGTGTGAATCCCACAAAAAGAGGAAACAAATGGTAGTGACAGGTGCTGGCTGATCATTAGCACTGGCCAGTTGGAACATTTATTGGTATCCAGAGCTCTCCACCACTCACAACGTGCCTTAGAGAAATGAGCTCTGTCATTCATGTACCAGAAACAGGCTCTTAAAAGACACAGCAGATTGGATTAAACACAAAAGTTGTTTCAAAATAGAGAACAGTTTCTCTTATAGATTTTGGGGGGAACTGCAGAGATCCTGAAGCTCCCCTAAAATTCATGCATAATAGAACTTCAGCTGCAGCTACAGGCACACTTTAAACTGGCATGAAGCACTGAGCAGCACAGCCCTGTCCAGCCCTCCTTTGTCCTCTCTGTTGTATCCTTGAGTCACCCTCATCCCCGTGCTGGCACAAGCACTTGAAGCCACTGTACTGTGACTCAAATTGGGGAACTGATCCAAGGCAGCTCAAACCCAGAGCAGCTCCCTGATGTCCTGGGGTCTGTCAGGGAAGGGGATGGAGGGTGTTCCCAACAGCTCCTTCCAGGAACTGTGCTGATTTTAGGCACACGTGAAGGCCTCAGCACTTGGAGCAAAATTTTGCCAAATTAAGGTATGAAGTAAAGCAAAGGTAAAAGAGTAGGGTAAAGCAAAGAGACAAATGTAACTAAACAACAAAAAAAAAGTACATACAGAGCCAGACTTCTCTATGAAGAGACACATTTAGAGCAACCTGGTCTAGTGGAAGGTGTCCCTGGCCATGGCAGGGGGGCAAAATGAGATGGGCTTTCAGGTCCCTCCCAACCCAAACCATTCCATGACCCTGTGTTGCATGCTTATAGTGTTTATTAGAGGATTAACTACTGGGCAAAATGTGCATGGTTCTGTTTTACTTCTATTTTCCTTCTGCCAACACATCATACGATTTTGGACAAACTTCAGCTTTTCAAAACCAAAGAGTACTCACACATTGCGACACTCAATAGGCTTGTAAAATCCAACTTCATGTCCCGTGAAGACTTTCTCTATGCCAAGGTGATCTTTGCAAGTAATATTTGGTGCTGGCAGACATTGAACTGAGGACAAAAAATTATTTGAAATTAAGCAGTAACTGACACTCACAGCAGTTTTCTGACAACACACAAATGAAACAAATTAAGTTCTACTGTGCAACAGTTTTGATACAAAGCACAGTTCACACACAATTATTTGTTTGAAAATATTTTTTCAAGCTGGTCCTAACACCAAATTGTTTTTCCTTGCTACATTTTAAGCAAAATATACAAACCTAATTGCTGCCCCAATTCTGTTGTAATTTCCACTCTGGCTTCAATACAAGTCAATGAGAAATCTGAAGCTGACATAGAGAAAACATTTTCATCATGAGAATAGTCGAATACTGGAACAATTGCCCAGAGAAGTCATGCCATCATCATCCCTGGAGGTTTTCAAGGTCTGACTGCACAAAGCCCTGAGAAACCTGGTTGGAATTCAGTTGGACTATGCAACTTCCTGAGGGGTCTTTCTACCCAAATTATTCCATTATTCTTGACTCTAAGGGGAACCAAAGTGGAAATCACAGCAGAAAGTCACACCTGCTAAGTCTGCCATACATTACCAGAATATTAGTCACTCTCCAATGCTGTCTGTTGTTTTAAGGGAAAAAAATCTCAGTCCTTTACCCAGTTTCTATCAGCTTTCAGTACTTGTGTGTCCTGTTGGTTAATTCCAACAAAACTGCAAGCCAGGTTTAACATTTTTTCCAGATTTTCCAGTAGTGCACACAGGGAAGAAATGGATTTTTTTTAATGACTATCTGTATTGCACAGGAGCAAAAAAATAAAATAATATTTGAGTTCTGTCTGGACTTAACTGCTACAAAATCTTACATGGATTTTATAGCCCATCCCTGGAAGTGTCCAAGGCCAGGCTGGATGTGGCTTGGAGCACCCTGAGATAGTGGAAGGTGTCTCTGGCCATGGCAGAGAATGGAATGAGATGATCTTTAAGGTCCCTTCAAACCCAAACCATTCCATGGTGCTACTGATCAATATGCCTAATCTAAGACAATTATTTTAAAAAATTACATTATTTCTTGCAAAGTAAATTAAACAAAGAAGTTTTTTCTGTTCTTAGAAGAAACCCAACACGGTTAAAATATATTGATACAGGAAAGGCCAGTTTTCTTCTCAATGTCACTCCAAAGACTCCAAACCTTCTACTCAATGACACCACTGATGCCTTGAATTAAACCCCTGTTCGTCTGGGTGAGGGATCCCAGAAAGTGATCAGAAATTGTACTGTTTCAAGTACGATCCAGAAAGTAACTTTTTATTGCTTAAGTAATACTGAAAAAATAAGCAATTAGAATACTGTGAGGACAATCTAATAACTGGTGTGGGTATGTGTGTCTGGGGGTGTATGTGTGTGCAAAAATGCTACACGAAGAAAACAGTGTTAATTAATTCAGCAACTTGTTCTACTCTGAAGCTTATCTCCTGTCTAAAAGTGCAGTGTACTAAATACAATCACATGGTAATTAGTGAAACAACTGATAATCTTGAGATGTGATCAATCTCAAACTATGCAATATTCTTTCTTCTCTCTGACTGCCCATTTATAGTCAGGGACACAATGTCAAAATGATGTAAAGAACTGAAAAAACTTTCAAAAGGATCCAATTCACAAAGTATTTTTATCCAGTGTCTGAAATTATTTGGAAAACCTCCACTACCCCAGAAGAAAATCATTCAGCACGTACGGGAAGCAAAATATGAAAGACAACAAGCACACACAAGAATTTTGTGGACTCTCCATCCCTGAAAGTGTCCAAGGCCAGGTTGGACACGGCTTGGAGCAACCTGGGATAGTGGAAGGTGTCCCTGCCCATGGCAGGGGTGGCACTGGATGGGATTTAAGGTCCCTTCCAACCCAAACTCTTCTGTAATTCCATGATTTTAAAACAAGGGTGCACATAAAGCAAACTTGCTGTGCTATCAAACACAGACCATTTATTGTAATGCCTGAGAACATCAAAGAACTTAAACACAGGTAGGAAAACAAGTAATCAATTTATGAATTTTTCTTTTGTTTTCTGAAGCATTTCAGAACTGAACATCAAATAAATGTGCTTTCAAAACAGAGCCTCATGCACCAAACCTGGTGATGATGGAAGTCACTATGTTGCCTTAAGAAAAAAAACCCTTAAAAATTAGAAGATTTTAAAGGCTGTTCTGTCACATGTCAATTTGTTTAATAATTATATGCAAAATCAGTATGACAGGAATGGTTTGTTTTAATCACAGTAGTGCAGGACAGAGCCTAAAGGGTGTAACATACACTGAAGAGATTTACCAGAAACCTCACTTATAAAAGTACCAATCAGAGACAGTGTATTTATTCATTTTTAGCAAAGCACCCAATCCACACAAGTGTTTTGGGCTTTCAGACTGATGATATTATTAATCCCATCAAGTAGATACACAAATGCATAAATTGAACACTTCCTTGAAAAAACATAGTTAATCAATATAAAAGTTAGAAATCCTTACCATATGCTGTGTGATTTGTGCAATTCATTGGTTCTTGTGTGCTATTGTCTATTTTAGGGTCATCACACATATATGTTCAGGTAATTGAGGAAAACAGTTTTCATATCAAACACCACAACAGGTTTAACAGTAATTTATTCCACCCTCTTTAAACCCCGAGGATTTAAGATGCACCTTGATGTTGGTTCCTACCCATCCCCCCAAAGAGGAGCAGCACATTACCATGCAGCAAATCTGCTAATCCAATTTAATACACCAATATATCGCATAAGCCCCATGTTTAATTAGTGCTGCAGTCAGCACTACCTAAAGGAACTACAATATTTATCAGTCACAGCCTCTGTATTTGGAGGCAACAAGGTAGCACACGCCTCATCTGGTCTTGTTCCCTTATTTAAATACCACAGTGCCTTGAAATTGAGGCATTTAGTTGAGAAAATTTAATCTACAGGAACATACAAAATTCCACGAATTTACGAATGCGTAAAAATGAGCATCTGAAATGCCAGGAATTTGGTGCGGGAACAAACTGAGCAAGAACTGACTTCCAGAAGTCTCAACTCCCACAGCCAAGTAAAGCAGGAGATGGAGCGAGCTCTTCCAAGATTTGCTTTCCTGACACTTTTGATCATCAAAAACTGTCAGCTGCCATCAACCAACATGTTCTGGGGAGGGCAAGAGGTGCCGTGGAGAGCCAGGAACCGCACACCTCCTGCTCCTCGGAGCTGTGCAGGGCACAGAAACACATTATTTCCTGATAAAATAACAAAGCCTCCACATCTTGCTCCTGCAAATAATAAACAAGGTGGAGTGGTGGCAGAATGGGCTCTCCCATCCCATGGGAATATCTTTGAAGGACACCTCAAGCATGCACTGGGGCACACACACTACCGCCAGAAATCACAAAATTAATTAGTTGGAAATGCCCTCTGAGACCGTCAAGTCCAGCCTGTGACTGATGTCCACCTTGTCACCCAGATAAGAGCACTCAGTGCCACAGCCAGTCGTTCTCTGAACACCTCCAGGCATGGGGACTCCGCCACAACCCTGGGCAGCCCCTTCCAAGGTCTAACCACCCTTTTTGTTAAGAAATTCCTCCTGATGCCCAACCCGAACCTCCCCTGGCGCAGCTTGAGGCCGTGTCCTCAATTCCCACATCCTGAGGAGCCCTGTCCCGCTCCTGCCAGCCGAGACCCCCTCGGGGCTCCCAACCTGAGGCTTTCCCCGACCCCTCCGCCCTGCCCGGCACCTCATGGTCCCCACCGCCCCCTTCCCCACCCCACGAGCGGTGTCCCCCCACTCACACCGGGCCCATCCCCCGATCCGACCGCGGCCCCGTTCAGGATATTGCCCCAGCCGCAGCTCCTCGCACTTAAGCGGCGGCTCCGAGGCCGCTGCTCCCTCCAGGGCTCCGAACCAGAGGAGAAGCAGGACCACCGCCTCAGCCGCGCCGCTCCGGGCGGCCATGACGGGGCCGCCGCCGCCGCCGTCAGCTGACCCGGGGAGGAGCGGAGCGGCTCCGCCGCGAGGAGAGCCCGCGATAGCCACGAGGAGAACCGGAGGGGGACCCCAAGGTGTTCGTGGGGTGCTGAGGGGACAGGCCGGGCATTTTGGGGGCCTTAAGGGATTTTTTGGTTGGTGGGGGGGGGGCGACCTCATTAAATATGGCGGCCGAGGCCGCGCTGAGGGCAGAGCGCGCCCTCACTCAAGATGGCGCTCGCGGGGCCCGGCGCTGGGACGGGCGGGGTTGCGCCCCGAGTAAAGATGGCCGCGCCCGCCGCCGGCACCGGCCCCGCGCCTGCCCGCACCCAAGATGTCGGGTGTGAGGGGCCGCGGCGGTGCGGCGATGGCGGGGGACTCGTGAGGAGCCCTGAGGCGGCTCTCGGAGCGGGGCTGGGGCCGCTCCGGGTGCTGGCACCGAGCGGCGGGGCCGGGTGATGGAGGAACGTGAGGTGAACCCTCCCCGCTCTTCCAAACACCGATGGTGTAGCCTTGGCCCACCCAGCGAAATCGCACCTCTGGATGTACCCCGCGGTGTCTGGGGTTTGCTGGGTACTTAAAAAATAAATTGAAAAAGTCCAGCAGAAGTTACAGGAGTGGGCTGCCAAACCTGGTTAACCCGGACTGGCACATCCCCTGTCATCCAGGTGGGCTTGGTGTGCTGACACTGTGTCCAGCACACCTACAGCAGTCGGATTAAAGAAATAATTTGAAATTCTCACCCTGTTTTCACATAAAACTGTGACTGCATTGTTAAAAATGCTTTTAATTTCGATGTTTAAATAAATACTTAACTCCTGGAGCGTGCAAGCTTTTCTCTTTATCAGCATTTGTTCTTTGTAAGGTATTTTGTGGTGATTACAAACCTTTTCCTATTCTCACTACCATGACAGCTATTTATTGTTTTTCTATTGTGGTTATTTCAGGTTTTTCTAGTGTTTGAAGGCATCAGTTTTCCACTTACAAACTGCTAGGGATCCTGGAGTGTTTACAGGAGATGGAGAGGTCCTTTGGAGTAAACACACCCAGGAAAGGCAACACCACTGTCCCAAGTTTACATCTGCTCAAGAAGCATTTCCTGAAAAAAGTAGAGACCTAAAAACGAGAAAACTGAACCTAAAAAGCTGGAAAAGCAACTCTGAAATAGTGCTAAGGAGAACATCATCATTACCCATCCCTTCTGGAAGCTTCTTGGGTTTTCTGGGCATTATTTTGGTGCATGGTGACTTGTCTGGAGCCTGTCAGTACCAAAAAAGGGTTTGTCCCAGCCGCAGATATTCCAAGAATCCGTGGAAGCGTGGATTTAAAACGTGTGGGTGTCTGACAAAGAGCTCAGCCGGCGATGTGAAATATTGCCATCTAACAGCTTTTTGGGAGATTCACGTAAACCGAATTGGCAGCCTGGAGTTCAGCAGGCAAAGTATGCAAATGAAAATTGATACTGCTCTCAGCAACTGGAAGCGAAAGGGCAGGGCCAGAGCGCACTCCGGGATGAACTCAGCCCTCGGAGATGGAGATGGAGGTGCACTGATGGGAAAAGCGCCCGGCTCTTCTGTCTGCGGCGCGTCCCTCGCATGGATAAATACACCACTCACTGTTCATCACTGTCAGGGAAATTGTCACTTCTCACGAGCGCCACATTAATTAAAACTGAGAGTAAGGGCTGGGAAGTTGAGCGTTCGGAATCCTTTGGAAGGGGGATGGAGTGGTGTGTTCTTGCCGTGTCCTGTGCTCCGGTGCAACTGCTGCTGCTCGGTGAAACGAAACGGGTGCCAGAACGAGGGGAAATCAATCTGAACTCGTGAGAAATTGATTTCCAACCCTTTTGTAGCCCTTAGCCTGTGCAGCAAACGGGGCTGTGTAAGGTCAGCAGATTGGCTCGTGAAACTGTGTAGGAGAATAAAAATTGTATTTATTGACTTTAATTTGACTCTTATGTGTGTGCGTTATGTAATTTTAGGAAGTCAGAAAGCAGACTGATGTACAGGTTTCAGAAAGCACACACAATTCACACAATTAATTTCAACTAAAATGGTGCCTGTTCAGTATTTCGTGATTAGCAGGAGGAAAATTTTGCTTTTACGGCCATCATGGACAAGGTGTGGAAGCCACAGTGCCATGGTGTGTTTTGGGGTGCTGTGCCGGAAGACTTGCAATCCCATTACTCCATCCAAGTTTTCCTGTGGTCTTTTGCCATTCCCTCTGGTGAAGTGACGGGGGCTGTGCTGCTGAGGCTGAGCAGAGCATATTATTATTAAAATATTGTTAAACTCATATTATTATAAACACTTCACCCGAGGATCTACACCCTGTGTCCAAAGGGAACAGAACCCTCGCACCAAGCCGCCTCTACGTGCCCCTCTGTGGGCAGTTCAAAAACACAGAATCACTGAGTATCACGAGTCTGGACACGGCCGTGCTGCAAATAAGTGGAAAAACAAGCTTTTCTACCATATTTACACACGCGATTTGCCTTCACTGGGGAGGCTGCAGGCCCGTGACAGATTCGAACTATGATCTATACACGGGCTGACGGGTCGCTCTCACCTGGAAATTGACTACAAAGTTAATTTCGGCTCTGCAACCCAAGCGCTGCACTTCCCGCGGTGGGCAGAGCCCGTGNCCGTCCCTCGGGAGGCGGCTCTCCCGCCGCGCCGCCCCGGCTTCCTGCGCCGCAGGTGAGCCGGGATCGCCCCTCGCTTCCCGCTTCCGCCCAGGTGAGCGCCGGCGGCCATCCCGCCGCTGCCCGCATCCCGGCATCCCGGCCCCGGCACCGCCTCCCGCCCGCAGGTACCGCGCCCGCCCCGGGAATGGCACGGATGGGGTGGGATGGGGTGCGATAGCAGGGGGGCACGGGCAGTCGGCGTGGTGCGGGGGCTCTGCTGCAGGAGGGAATTCCCCCTTTCGGACACGGTGTGGGGTCCTCGAGTGAAATGCGTGCGTTAATATGTAAAGGGGATAAATATCTGTGTTTATCTGTAACAAGTATACCAGGCTGCCAAGAGGATGGAGCTGGGCTGTGCCTGGTGGTGCCAAGCAATGGTCCAAGAGGGAGTGGGTAGAAACTGATGCCCAGGAAGTCCCGCTGGATGTGAGGATGAGCTTCTTTCCTGTGCGGGTGACAGAGCGCTGGAGCTGATTGTCCAGAGAGGGTGCGGAGTCTCCCTCACTGGGGGCATTCCAGAACCATCTGGACACAGTCCTGTACCTTGTGCTCAGGGATGGCCCTGCTTGAGCAGGGAGGTTGGACCAGCTGACCCAACTGTGGATCCTTCCAACCTGACCCATCCTGGAATTCTCTAAGTGTTTCCAACCATCTCCTGCTTCCAGAGCCAGAGCTGTGAACAGCAGCTTGACCAGTCTAGCCATGGCCGGGATACCAGCCTGCACTCCTCCAGAGACCCCCCACCTGAAAGCCCTTCTGGCACTGGGGACCTTGACAAGTCCCTGACACCTCAGTAAAGACAGGGCAGGGCTGTGTGGCTCCCGATGGCAGCCAAAGACTCTCCATGGCACTGGAGTAATCCTGGTGTTGTGTTGTTGTGCAGTTTCCATTGCTGGGAGAGGCTGGCTCAGGATGAGGAGAGGAGGGAAGAAACACACCTGTTGCAACACTTCCCGTCAAGTGCCTGTCAATCCAGACATTCTTAGCAGAGCAGGTTTTTACTTTGTTTACGGGTGTTTAATAGGAAAACAGTTCTTCCGCATTCCTTGTTAATTTTTGACCCTTGGAAGTTCAACATGGTTCCAGGTCTAACAACTCTGTTCCCCATGAAGTGACTTGTTAGTTGTTTACACTGTCGTCAAAGTACCTAGGATTTATTGTCAATGACAATATTTAAATATTAGAAAGTTTTCCATAAGAACAGGTTTCTGAGACCATGTTTTTTCTTCGTGGAGAGCAGCTTTGGCATGAGCTTTAACTTCTATTAGACAACAGAGGACCCACACTGACACTTCCCTAGAGGCTGAAGTCCACAGGAATTCAGATTCTACTTGCTAAAAGTTACCATGCCTGGAGAGTGAGAAAGGCTCTGCTTGATCTGCATGGAGACTGGTAATTACAGGTGCAGAGTGCTGGATTTTCTTCACTTTCCTCCTCCCGTAGTCACTAATCTTGTGTAAAACTCAGGCTGCCCATGCAGTATTTTTTTTCTTTTTTTTTAGCAATATTTAACTATGACCCACTGCACCCTGGAGATGTGTGGTTTATCTGTGTTCAGGTACTCACAGAAGTATTCAGTTTTTTTCCTTCTTTCAAGTGCCTGGAACAATCAGTGTGTGCTCGACAGCATTTTTGTAAATCCTGCAGCATTGCACAGAGCAGAGGTGGTTTCTTAGGAAAGGCATGTATGTGTTATGCTTGATCTGATTGAATTTTTCTGTACAGTATAAGTAAAACTGAGCATAACGTGTAGGACAGCAAAATACATGTTAAAATAGAGTTCTTTCATGGAATGGAGCTGCTTGATGGTGTGGAAACTACAAAATTTTGAAGATGTGAACTTACAGCTGATGTCGTGTTAGGACAATTTAGGATTAAGATCACACTAACAAATGCTGTTTTCCCTTGGTTTCGCTTTTACCAACTTCTAAACTGAAATTTCCCAAGTCAGAGGTCTCTGTGATGAGGACAATACACACTGTATTAGTCACTCCTGATAACAGGGCCAGGAAAAATTCCAACTGCATGAGTGCAGAAAGGTGACTTTGGATCGGGGTGAGCCCTTTGGCTTTTCGTGTGGCAGGCTGCTGAGGCTGGCAGTGATAGAAGCCTTTGAGATATTGCAGCAGCTAGATAGCACTTGTGGGTTTTAACATCCCCAAAGGTTCCAGGCAGGCTGAGTGGGGAGAACATCCCACGAGGCCAGACTTTTCCTGGAGGCATGGATACAGGTTGTTGGAGGCCAGGTTGAAGGACGTGGGGCAGAAGTGGTTGTGGATGGGTGGGGAAAAATGGGCAGAAGAACCTCTGCTGGTTGAACTGTGTCTTCCTCCAGACCCCAGGAGCAAAGCCCTCAATTTCCACCTTCCAGCAGCCCTTTGTGGAGGGCAGGTGCTTGTCGAGGCCGCTGATGGGGCGTTGGGATGCCGCGTTCCCCTCTGGCTCTGGGATGTGCCGCGGCTGAGCGCTCTGTGTCCCCGTGGTTGTGGCAGCCGTCTGGCAGGGGGGTGATGGCAGTGGAAGACTTAAACCTTTCAGCTCTTCTGATGACCTCTGCTGGCACCAGCATGGGGGAATTCCTTTTTCCTTATGCTGCTTTTGAAGAAGATCCAAGTCTTGGGATTTCATACAAAACCTTCTGAGGCTTTCCCACTCCCTCGGATGCGTTGAGTTCAGCTCTCAGAAGTGAAGACAGTGGAACCCCAGATGGATGCTGTCCTGGGGTTAGAAAACATTCAACCTTCTGAAATTCATCATTTTCTCGATGATTTTATGGTTATGTTGAAAGCTGTGACATAAATGTTGAACTGAGGTTTCCAATAAGATAAGTAAGTGCCTATTGATGTTGGAGACTGGAGCTAAGGAAGTGGAATGTGGAGTGCATGAACTGATTTTAACAGGATAAACCAAAATGTTTTGGGTCATTCTTCAAAATTAACACCTAGGAATGGACTTCCTAATTTATCAACTGTTTGCTGACATTCTGCCTGGACTTAGAGTGTGTTTGGAAAATGTTTAATGATAAACTGTTTGGGCTCTTAAACATGGAAATCAATAATACATGGAGCTGTCACTTTCTCTGGTGCCCAAAAGCCAGTCTTACAGACCTGTCCTCAATTATCCGTGACTTGAAAACTCTAAATTAGTTTATATTTTCGGGATCCCTTCACACCAGAAGTAGTTGGTTGCTTTATTTTTTTTTTCTCACTCTCTTATGAAAAAAAGGAGAGTAAAGAAATAGTAAGTGTGGTTTTAACATATTGCACAAAAAAAAATTAAAAAAAAAAATCACTAAAAAGCATTGCAAGCTGTCTGGAGGCCAGCTCTGATCATGAGAAACCCCAGAGTGCTGTGTAAACTTGAACTGTTATTCAACCACCTGAGATCCACTTGGCATCCACTGGCACAAGTGGCCTGCAGTGGCTCTTAGGGACACTTGGAACAGCTCAAACAAGAAGCTGAAACTTTCTTTAATCTTTTTTTTTTTCCCCTCCTGTTTTGTACCTCCTTCTCCAGGGAACTTCTGCCTCGATGGAGCCAAGATCTCTAACCCGTAATTCTTCTCCTTAAATTTAAATCTCTAATTTTCTCAGGTCTGTCCCCATTGTCATACTTGCTGTTGTTACACCCTCTGTAGTGGCAGAAAGATTAATTTTGGGGGATGGTTAGCACGGCACTTGGAGGCTGTTTTGGGGTGGGGCCAGGTGTTTCTGGTGGTGCAGTTTGGTCCTGCTGTGAGGTGTGGACGTGTCACCCCGTCCCCTCTTGTCCCCCTCCTGCCAGTGCTGGCAGCCCAGAGCTGACTGGGCACAAAGCTCCCCCCACCAAAACGTGAAGGATTCTTCCTGAGTGTTCAGCTCCCTGCTCCAGCTCACTATGGGATCAGCTGAATGGAAAATGGAAAGGGAAGAATAAATGCCTGAAAGAGGGCTGGGGAGCTGGGCCAGCCTCTTGGCTTTGGCTCTTGGGTGGGCATGGTGCTGTCAAGTCCTTGTTATTTCCTGCCATGCTGGATTTCTTCTCTGGCTTTAATCTTTTCCTCACCCCACTGCTGGTTTAAAGGTGTTTCAAGCCACTTTTCCTCACAGAAGTTATTTTCCATCCCTTTCTCATTTTGCTTCGCTCGCTTTAGAGCTTTTTTTCCTCTTTTAACTGCTGATGTGAGGTAGAAAAACAGAGGAGGGAAGGGAATGGAGGGAAGTTAAACCAGGAAGAAAGAACAAATTTCCATATTCTTTGTCCTGATTTGTTAAGGTTCATGCAGTATTTTCAGCCGAGGAGGTTAAGTTTTGTCTTTTTGGTTTAATGAAGACTCAGGAGTGTGTAAGGAAACGGTGTTTTCATCTGCTCTTCAGAATCAGCTCTCAGCACAGAATCAAAGGCTGCTGTGCTCTTAGAAGTGTTTTACTTCGAATGGAAAAGAAAATAAAGCTGCAGCACTTCCAAAAGTTCATATGCATTCCTGAAAATCTTTCAGGGGCTTGTATGGCTTGGCTGCTTCAACTCTTGCTACAAGTTTGATTTAAAATGACCTCCTAAATCTGTTAAAGAGTCTTGCGAAGCCACTCAGTTTGCCTGGCCCTGGTTGGAAACCACACAAACCCACTGAGTTCTGCAGGAATTCCTGCAGGAGCCAAAGCTGCTCAGATATGCCCAGCAAAGGGTGCATAAATCTGAAATTGTGGCTGGTGACATGCCTCCATCCACTTCCTTTTTTCCTATTAGGTAAATCAACTTAACCTGACTCTGCAGGAGAAGGGAAGCTACTCACCTGCATAATCAGTATTCTGGTAAATATAACAGTGTCCTCCCAGAATTCCAGATGTTTCCAGTGTGAGCACAGACAGCGTCAGAGGCAGAGCTGAGAGGATCAGAGGTCCTGCTGGGAAAGAGCCCCTGAAATGTGCTTACCCTGCTGTCACGTTCACCATGTGACCCTTGCTCCTCTTGAATTGCAAGACTGAAAAATAAATAAAAAGCTTTTATATAGAGAGAGAGGAAAATGTGGCTATTTTTGTCCCAAAATAATTCCAAATATATTACTCTGAAATTACACACTTATATACTGGATAGAATTAAAATTATGTAAATTGTGCTGTTAAATGGCTGGCTGCTTTCAGAGGAGCTTGTACTAAGTGAAGGAATCTTGTTTGGTAGAGCTGCCTTGATAGATTTCAGAGTGACAGGCTCCACATCAGCTTAATAACATGCAAGCAAGGGTACAAATTTATCATCTCTGCTAATTGCAAGTCTGTTGTTTTTATACTGCCATCTAGGCCTCAGCCCCTGTTGGAGACCTGTTCTATTTGGCACTGTGGAGGAGCATGATAAAGGATATTCTTTCTCCCTAAAAGCCTAATGAAGGATATTTTGCTGCTCATGTATGTAGGAAAGAGAAAGGCAAACACCTGCAGGAGAAGAGAGCAGGCTTCCTTCAGCTGTTGTGAATCAGGCTGTGATTAGAACTGACTTTCCTTAGGAATGTGCTGGAATAGGGATTAATATGCCCAATTTTGGGCTTTAATTCTGTGCTGTCCCATGAGTGGAGGGAACTTCACTGTTTTATGGAGAAACACGAAGTTTCACCTATATTGCCATCCAACAGGGCTGGGCTGTCATG
The DNA here is from genome assembly GCA_013390045.1 of Picathartes gymnocephalus. Lineage (NCBI taxonomy): Eukaryota > Metazoa > Chordata > Aves > Passeriformes > Picathartidae > Picathartes > Picathartes gymnocephalus. The sequence continues at coordinate 567,166 of WEKY01019246.1, read as the reverse complement.
ATAAGAATGCTGTCTACAAATGATCAGATGGAAAATATCTTCTAAATAATAGGTAGATTTTAGGTCTTTGAATATCTGTGAAGATCGCAACTTTAATGTCAATACTCAGAATAATTTGGTTGAACATGTCTGTGTCTCAGTTTCCTTTTCAGTTTTTTTTTCATAACCTGCATTTTTATTAATATTTGGAAGAGTTGTTCGTATTCCTTCCTGCGTGGAAAAGGAAAAGCACGTGGAACAAGGAAAAATTTTTGGATGTGCTGAAGCTCTGTCAAGAGCTTTCTTAAATACTTGGGGTAAACCACAGAAGGTAGTAGTATTTTTTTCTTAAATTTGTTGTAGTTAGCTTAGTATTTTATTATTGCATTTTTCGAATGTAACTATTCTGTTTGGGTACATCATTTATTAATTTGATTTTTTTTTTTTTTTTTTTTTAAACCTCAGCCAGGTTATCCTGAGCAATTCCAAAAATACCCCTCAACATGCCTGAAAATCCTGCAGCAGGTAGGTGGTCTGAAAGCGATTCCTTTTGTGAGCACTGAGCAAAGAAGCTCCATTCCTAACCTGGGCTCCTTTGTGGTGCAGATAAGCAGCAGGTGCTGCAGATCCTGGATCGGCTGCAGGCAAAACTGCAGGAGAAAAGGGATTCCCAACACCAGGAAAACCTGACTGTTCTGCAGAACACCCTCAGGAGCCCCTTGTTCAACCAGATTCTGACTCTCCAGCAATCCATCAAGCAGCTGAAGGAACAAGTGAGTGTAAAATTAGTGTTGTTGGTGAGACGATAACTGGGCGAGTGGGACTGGAATCGGGATGTGTAGGCGTGTGCTAACGAGGGTGCTCTCATTAATAAGCTGTAACGTGGTGTGAGTGAGCGCTGGGCTTTTTTTTCTTCTATGGAGCTGGTGTCTGCAGAGGCACTGCCGAAATGAGAAGTGGTTTTGCAACAAGCAGGTCATGGGGCAACGTGCTTTGAAAGGGATGCAGGAGAGGCAGGGTTGTGTTGGAGAAAAACATCTGCAAAAGACATCAGCTCCAGTATTTGGATCCTGAGCAGTGTTGGAACTGGGATCCTTTGTTTTTCACAGAGGCTAAGCGCTGTTTATGTGCTCCCTGGCAGCATCTTTTCTCCCTAAAAGACAGCATCACTTAGTTCCTGCTAATTTTTGCAAGAATGCTTAACTTGCTTTGGGATGTAAAGCGTAGAAAACCCAGCCTGAAGATTTGCCGAGCTCTGATACAGCTGTACCCAGGCAACTTTTAAAATTACTTGGCTTCAGGAGAGGTTGGAACTTGTGTGGATTGGTTTATACAGCCAAGTGACACTTGATTTTTGTGGACGTGGGCACCCACGACACGACTGCGTGAACAGGTCTCACTCTGCAGTTAAGTTAAAATCATCAGCAAACTTAAACAGCAATCCCTGTCTCTGCTGTCACTGTGCCCTGCTGGAATTCCAGCAGGGTGGGTGCCAGGGGGACAAGGCCACCTTGCTGTCACTGCCAGATGTGCTGCAGGTGTTCCTGCCTGGGTGGCCTGGTGATGGCTGTGCCATTCTTATCCCTCCCTCCCAGTTTCCCATAGGTGCTGCCTCCCTTCCTTCCAAACCTTGGATGCGTATCTGCAGGTTATTAAAGAATGTATGAAAATGCAAATATATCTAAGAAGTGACTAAGATAATGGGGTTTATATTCAGAATGTTCAGAATTCTCATATCTAGAAAATTTTAAGTTTTCTTGAAATCCTATTTAAGAATGGCCAGCTTCATTCAGGATGGGATTTTCCAGTTTATGATGTCACACTAGGAATATTTTTCATTTCTTCATTATCACTGAGGACTAGAAGTGCAAGTTCTAGCAGTGATAACATGTTCAGTGATAGTTTATACCCTACACTCTCTCTGGAGAGGGGATAATACAGACCAGGACTCAGGCTCCTGAGTGACTGAAAATATTTGAATTTTTGTACCAAAATTCTATATAGGCTTCCTTGAGAGTTTCAGCAGTGCTTGAGAGCCTCTGTAGTGTTTGGTGCTTTTGCACGTGTTGTTTCTGGAATACCGGGGTGAAAGGAGGATAAAGGGGCACAGGCAGGGGAGAAACATGAAAGAAACAGAGAAAAATGAGTGGAGTAGAAACACAGCTGAAACATTCAGGGAACTGAAAACCAGAATTTGATACAGTAGCTTGGTTATAGCTTATATATTAACGCTGCCTGATTTATACAGGTGAGTGTATTTATGTAAATGGGCATATATGAACTTGTTCTTGCTTCTTTGGCAGCCTGCACACAAAATTAAATATGTGGAAAACCCTTCTTTTGTTTTCAAGAGTTTTCCCACACCTTTGTTCATTTTCACCAGCTCAATTACCTGCCTCCTGACCGCTCAGTGGATTTTGATTTTACCAAGAGGGGGCTCTTGGTGTTTGCTGACAAATCAGTCACTGCTGGGGCACCTTGCACTTCACCTGGACCCAAAGCCTTCACTCCAAACCTGGGAGTTAATGAATTTAACATGATCATCCAGCAAATGGCAAAGGTAAGGCCGTCAGGTTTAGTGAACAAAACTTATTTTCATTTTGGAGCATTTCACACTGCTTTAGTTGTTACATGTCTGGGAGCGTGGTGCCTCCTAACCAGGAGAGAGTCGAAGTGTTGAGAACTTTTCCCTGTGGAAGATAATGTCAGCAATAGGAAGTGGTTTGGTGGCTTGTTTTGTTTTTTTAGCTTTCTTTGCCAATTTTCTGTTTTACTTTCTACCAAACACACCAACGTAGTGAGGAAATTTCAGTTGCCAGGAAACATTTTTGGTATTTGATGACACTTAATTGAAAATGGACATTTTCAGCAGAAACTTGTTTTGATGGAGGCACTTGTTTATCAAGTACATTTTAAATTGGACACGTACCAACTTTATGAACAGTGCAAAGGATTAAAAGAACTAGCATGTAATATTTAATTTAACTCTTTATTTAGCATGTCTTAAGTTTGCCAGACAGATGCAGATTTTAAAAACTTGTAGCGTGTACCAAATTCCCTAAGAATTTGTACAGGTGCAGACATCCACCCCTGTGGGATTGGCATTTATACCACAAATGTATTGTTCTGTGTTATTTTGAACCATTCATTTAATTGCTTAGTTGTGCCTTTCTATATTAAGTAACTGTTGCTAATTGACTACCTTAATGTAGCTGTAATATTTTGAGCATTACTCTTCTCATTAGTGTGTCGTTAACTCATCAGAGATAAGATTTAGCAGCAAAGGCTGCACGTTATTTGGAACAAAAGAGCTGTGATAGCAGTGCATTCTCCCAGTAATATTTCCCAGTAAAAAAAAAAAACAGCAGTCTTGCATTAGAACTGAAAAACAGGCAGTTGCAAAAGCAAACTTTTTTTTAGCATTAAGTGTGAAGCTGCAGGGAGGGGGGGGGAGGAAATTAATTTCTTTATTTAAAAGCTGCAGTCTTTTGAATGCACACCTTAAAATCAGCGTTAAAAGCAAGGGGAGCCAAAAGACAAGTAATTTAGTTCAGCTATACAGCATTTCCAGAAATCCCAAATATATTGCTCTAGACAGCACTTGGTTCATAGTTTTCATCCAGTTTGGAATTCATCTCATAATGTGAATGAAGTGTGAAAGCAGCTCTTAAATTCCCTGAGGTTTCAGAACCTCAGAGTTCTTGCATATCCAATACGTTGCTATATTAAAAATAATAAATGGAGGAGCTTTTATAGAAATAACATATTCACTATTTTGCCTTTTCTTAGTCTTAGGAGGAGAATAATTCTCCCAGTGTTCATAAATTTTAACCTAGCTCGTTCTGTTGCGTTGAAAATGAGTAAATCATTTTATTTTCTGTTTTATTAGGGAAGACAACTAGAATCAATAACGATTGATAAACCTTCTGTTGGAGGTCTTGGATTTAGTGTGGTTGCCCTTAAAAATCCCAGTCTGGGAGAAGTTGGTATCTTTGTCAAGGAAGTCCAGCCAGGAAGCATAGCTGACAGGTGAGATCTTCATAATTGGGCTGGAAAATTGTATTTTCCATGGAGGGAAAAGTCATGACCTTCACGTTGAAAACTCTATCAGAATAACATGTTTGTCTGGGTTATCTGCTGGGATATTTTGGTGTTGGTATCTTGAATTCTGGCTTTTCAGCTGAAGGGACTCATTTTTGAGGATCATGTTTTCAGATGGGTTTTAAATATCGGAGCCATTCATAAATGAAATTTCCAGAAATCATGACTCACTTTAGAGAATCTTGAGTCCTGAGTAAAAAAACAAAAGAAAACTCAGAAAAGAATACAAAGAAAATAAAAATTAGATTAGCTTTTAATTTTTATGCATCGTGTCCCTGAAAGATTTTTTTTTTCTCCCCCTTTTTCCTTTATTTATGTGCCTCTGACAATGCCCTATTTATAGCTGGTTTTACTGTTTGTTTCCTGTGTAAATTTAGATCCACTCCTCCCAACAGATCCCTGCGCAGATGTCATCATAGAATCGAGGCTTCAGGCAGTTTCTTCCTGTATTGTCTGTGGGTTTTCGCCCAACAACAAAAGGCAGAGCAGTCCTTTAAAAATAAAATGCAATTGCAAAACCACAAGAGTTGGCATGAGACAAATGCAGTGCTCGGAATTATGTTTCAAGAAAATGTGTCTAGATTTCAAGTCACTGGTGTCACTTTTTAAATAACACATGTCAGGAAGTGCCAACACAGGATGACAAAAAGAGTGGGGAGAGGTTGGAATGATAATGGCGATGGGCCTGCAGAGAACACAGCAGAGAACACTTAAAGAAAAGCATATTAAGGCTCTTTCAAAGTGGAGACAGATGGACTGATCTGGATGTCAAAGGAGGGTGAATATCTCACTTTAGGATTTGATGACCTGCTGCTCACTTTCTTTGATGAGAGAATCTGAAATATGGTTAGTGCTGCAAGAAAGTAATTTCTGGGAAACATCTTAAACATGGCACGATAAAAAAGGAAGTTTCAAATGCCTTAGTTAAGATGTGCAGTTATATTGTTTCGGAGTTTATAAATTTCCCCCAGCATGCTTCCCATTTTGCTTCTGAGACAAGATCTCCTGGAGACTTTTTTGGATTCCGACAGAGCTTTGAAGGCAGTGTCTGTCTATGTAACAGTTTGGTCTCGTGCTCAGAATGAATATTTAACAAAGGAGATGAGTGATGGTTTCTCTCTTGTCACAAATCGAAATTCATCACTGGGGTGAATTAACTGTGAAATTTATATTATCTCAAGGTAGCAACTGAACTGTGTGTTGCTCCAGGAAAGTTTCATGTCTGAAGCTTGATACTATACATTTTAAGTAAAATATAAATATGCAGCACATCAATCTTTAGATTAAATAACGGTACAGAACAGCATCAAAGCCTGAGTTTTGTGGGTACTTAGAGATGGCATCATGTAGTGCTAAACATAATGAAGAATAGTTCCTAGTTTATTGTGTAACTACAAAAATACTTTTTTTTCTGCTTTGTAGTTCAATGTCATGAAGAAAGGATGAGGGAATTGCAATTAAATTTTGAATAGAAGCAAAGTAAAGAATTGAGCAAACTTCTGTACCATGACAAAGCTGGAACAAAATGTGGCTGGGCAGTTCAGAACAGTGTGCATTGCATGTAGTTTGTAAGCTGGTGAAGGCACCCTAATAAGCAGATTTTTAAAATACATAAACATTTAACCTTGCACAACTCTGTGTTTTCCGCGTTCACATTTCAGTTACACAAGCCTGATGCGAAGTCACTGTGCTGCATTAAAAAAATTGCTTTCAATGTTTTGTTAAGGGATCAAAGACTGAGGGAAAATGACCACATACTGGCCATTAATTGCACGCCATTGGATCAGAACATTTCCCATCAGCACGCCATTGCCCTCCTCCAGCAATCCACAGGATCCCTGCATCTGGTGGTGGCTCGGGAGCCACTTCAAGGGAACAGCAGAGCTGCCTTATTAAGTGATGTAAATCCACCTGAGACTGTGAGTTGTTGTAATACTGTCAAAATCAGATTGTGAGCTGGGCTGGATATTTTTTTTTTTTCTTTTTTTTTCCCCGTGGTTCTTAAATGTTTTGTGTTAGCAAGTTTTACATGGAGGGATTTCTTCCTTTAATCAGGTTTTCTGTGTGATGACATTTCATTCAGACTCACCGTGCAGTAAGCACAGGGCTTCCATTGCAAAGCTGCACGGAGTTGTTATAAAACAGATCCTGGGTTTCTATGGGATAGCAGGAGCTTTAGTAGATCACCACGTTCTTATCAGCAGGGTCTGCTCAGCACAGGCTGCATGAAGCATTTTATGAGTATACCCAGCTGAAACCTACTTATGCTCAGCAATTAAAGATGCTCTGATTACCTCTAAAAAGAGAGTAAACATAACCTGCCGTGAGCACTGCTTGAAACAGCCCTACCAATTTAAACTGGCACTGCTCACACCAAAAAGCCTTGTCTTTGTTTCAAAAAACAAACACAATTTATCTGCTAGAGAACCTCTCGATCCCTCTTTATTTATCAGCTTGTTTTGGTTGGGTTTTTTTGTTTCTTTTTTTTTTCCATCTGCAAATTTCAGTGATTGGGAAGCCTTTGTTTTTGTGGCAAAAGGAGAGCTTGTCACTGGGACATGTAATAAACCAGGGCTGAACTTCCATCTGTGTTCCACCCATATGGTCCAGGTGGTGGCTTCCCTGAATTCGGTCAAACTGCACACCTAAGTCCAGGGATTGCAATATTGGAATCTAAATTTATTATGCTAGTAGATTGTGATGAAAACCTGGGTAAAAGCAGTGCTTTTCCTTTTTCTTAGTAATTATTTCCCTCATGATTATTACAGAGGTAGTGAAATCTGAAGGTTTTAGTGGATAATCAATATTGTTTATTGCACTGAAAATTTTAAAGAATTAAATTTTAACTGCTTTTTCATTGAAAGTTCTGCACGGAACAGACTAACAAAATAAAATACAAATATATATCTCTGCAGGGGGTCTTTAAACTTCTTTTATGATATTTAACTGGCTTTGGCAAAGATTTTCAGTATGCTAATAAATCCTTTATTCGCAGAAGACTTAAATCTGCCTACTTTGCTCCATTTGGGCCTGTATGAGAGATTAATCTGACAGAAACATTGGCTGGGTTTGGGTTGCTTAACAGCTTTGTTATTTTCAGATTGTCTTGTAGAACATAAGGTCATGGTACAGTGTAGCTTAGAAATTTGCTTCCAATCCAGTATGGCAGAATATTGCGCTGTGCTATTAATTCAGTGCTGAATGGTGGTGTTCAGAGTGTGCAAGTGAAATAACAGAAATAAGAATTTGGGCAACGCTGAGTGAAAACTGGGCCAGTGCCTCTGTTTTTCCCTCTTGTTTGCAGTACTCTGGATTTATGAAAAACTAAAAGGATACTTTTCGTTTTGGCAGGAAAATCTTAAAATTGCTTTTTCTTAGTCAAGCTTTTTCCTAGTATCCTGTTATCCTGAAAGTGGAGGACAAAATGTGTGTTTAAAAACAGATGAGAAATCCCACTGCGTGTTTATAAGGAAATGGAGCTGAGTGAACAAAATCCCACAGATCTCCAGTATGTGGAGTGGAGACAGAAAATTGCTCTGATTAATTCTCCTCCTTCCTGCTACACGTGAAAGTGAGAAACGTTAACGATGGTCCGAAATTAAAATCTCCTCTTTTTATTAATTGCAGATTCACTGGGGCCACATTGAAGACGTTGAGCTGATTAACGATGGTTCAGGATTAGGCTTTGGAATTGTAGGAGGAAAGTCGAGTGGAGTAGTTGTAAGAACAATTGTTCCTGGGGGATTAGCAGATCGGGTAATTTGTTATATTATGTCACTTCTTGTTTGATTGCAAAGTATAATTAACCGCTTTTGACAGTCTTAAAATAAACTAATATACTTAAACAAAAGGAAGCTGATAGCATCAAAGTCTGAATGCCAACACATGCTTTATAAATAAATACGTTGAAGGTATGATTGAGGAAGAAGTCAGCACCTGATATAAATTAAATTGTTTCTCAGACAAGCTTTGGCTCTTGTAACGTTGTTGAACATGCAGAAATTCTGAAAAGTTGCCTGATATTTTTCATACTTCTGGTATTTTCAGTCTTTGGTCAGTCTGGGGCAGGACAAATACTCTGTGGAATTTGGCAGCATCTACAGGGACAAACTCTCCAACTGAATTGTCAGGCAAGAGAATCTGCCCTACCAAAGTCACTGCATTGCAAGATTCGGTTTAGAGGTTGAAAATGTCCCGTTTTCAGTGGGTTTCAGTGAAGGGGGGTTTGATCTCTGCCTTGCAGCCTGACCAGTTCAAGGAGACACGTAGGTTTGATGCAAAGCCTTTTGAAGTTGCCCAGGCTCAGTTTGCACCTTTGATTATTTGTCTTTAAAGACTGGGTGCTGAGTGTTGCTGCATTTCAGGAGTAGAACACTTGCAGTAACAAAACAGATTTTCAGGTTCTTAAAGTGAATTTGATCATGACGAGTTACAATATCTGAGGATTGGAACCCATGCAGATAAAAGGGAGAGGCAAAAGTACTTCCTCTAGTACAGGATGAAAATAAAGGCTGGAAATTCGGAGAAAATCTTGGCGTTTTCTTGGCTGTCTCCCTCTGAACCTGCCATGTATAAATGAGTATTTTTAAATTTTTGTCTAACACCTGTTTTGCTGTAAGGAATAAAGTGTTTTGGCTACCAATGAAGCATGTAAGCTAAGAACTCACCACATCATTCTCAGCTGAATGAGGTATCATTAAGAACATGTGAAATAATGAGGCATGTGCGTGTTAAAATGGGATGAGTTTGTAAATGAGTTTGAGTTGGTTCTGGGAATAACTCTGTGATTGCTGCATAGATCAGTGCACCAAAGGTGGTAGAGCTGTGCTGATCAATGCCAGCTGAGGATTTGGTGCTAGGAATTCTTGCTTATAATGGAAATGATGATGTAGGTCATGAATCACAATTACCAGGTAAAAAATGTGTTGTGTGGAGTCTTGTTACCTTCAGTAGAGTTACTCACTCGAGTTGGAGCTGGTCACATGAGAAAAAAAATTGCCAGGCTAATACAGAAATAGAAGGGAAAAACTCTAAAAAGCCCTAAATCAAAATGCTGTGCTTTTATTCTAACCCCTGTCTGATGAGGAGTATTCTCTGAAACAGAACGCACAAGAATTGTGAGATTACAAAACATTGTTGCTGCCTGTTCTCTCCTAAATGAGCAAAACAGTGTAAAAAGCACCTCAGGACTGTGCAAAGGAGTCCTTGAATTACTTAAAATGTTGCCATGGTGGTCACTTTTCTGGCATTTTCTCACATTGTTTCTCATGACCTTGAAGATGCCCCTACACAGTTTCATGTTGTGATGGAACAGATACTTTCTGTACGGACTGGAAACACTTTTTGCCCTTTTATTTGTGTTTGAAGGACGGGAGGCTGCGGACAGGAGATCACATCCTGCAGATTGGAGGGACCAACGTGCAAGGCATGACCAGTGAGCAAGTGGCCCAAGTGCTGAGGAACTGTGGGAATTCTGTCAGGATGATTGTTGCAAGGGACCCCAAGTGTGGAGTCATGGAGGCTCCACCAGCTCCCATGAGCTGGCCAGTCAGCACGTTACCTTCCCTTCAGAATGGAAACGTGAGTATCTGCCGCTTTCTTGTGACATTTTTAAGGATGTTTGTGGCTTGTGATCAGAAAGGAAGGGGAGAACAGGCTGTTCTTGGGCCCTAAAGTGCTTCTCCTCTCTTGAGTTTCCAGGTATCATATGCTTGTGTTTAAGTGGTCATTATTACAGCCCTGCCTTCTATAATTTTTCACTTTTTCCTGTATCTTATTAATACCTATAATCTTGGGATTGGAATGACCAGCTTTACAGAATTTATTTCAGAGTGGATAATTTAATTACCAAAGCCATAAACATTATCAATAAGTGGTACTTTTAGTTCTTCTTAGCTCATTACATTTTTCCTAATCAATCACTTGTAAGTGGATTTAAAACTGGACTGTGAATTTCCCTAGTCTGAAATCCAGAGAGCCACGGCCACACCAGAATTATTCAGCACAATCATCTTTTTATGAAACATAAGTGTAATGTTTTCATAGTCTACGCTACTGCCTGTGATAGGAAATATATCTAAAAATTTTGAAACTTGTTTTAGCAAATCTTATCATGGTCATATCAAAGTCTCTTGTTTTTGAAGTCATTCTTTTCAGTTTTGAGTAATTAAAATCAACAAATGCTACACTAAGTGTACAGTAGGTCTCGAAACATAAACAAAGCTGTGCTTGTGTACCATCTGCTACTACTGTGCTGCTTAGATTTAGGTGTAGAATCTGAGTAGCCTTTTCTTTCTTGTTCAGTTTCTTGAATATGAGTGGAGAGAGCTGGGGGGTTTTTTTTTGAAGCACTGTTTTTAAAGGTCAGAGTAGAAGTCACTTTGCTACAAACTCACCTCTTTGCTCGCTGGGCACAGGCACTGCAAAGGCAGCTTTGTGTTTTACATCTCTGGGAAAGTGCTGTGGCTGTGTCAGTCGAGTATTTTGGGTCCTTGTTGAGCTCCTTTTCTCCTCAGGGGGATCCCCAGGAGGGATCAGTGCAGCAGGAAACTCAGTGTCCAGGAGATGGGAGGGGTGATCTATGTCCCAAATGTTGGACTCTGAAAATTGGGCTTCTCCAATACCCTGACAAAAAGCTTTCCAAGGGAATCAGCGTAGTATGAGGCCCTTCTTTCCTGACTGGATCATATTTTCCAGGGCCCATATTGGGGGCAAAATAACGTGGTCTTAGTTTTGTTTCCTCCACAAAATACTGTTTTTCTCCCTTCCTGTTGTCACTGATCAAGCCTGAACTCTGAAAATGCTGCAGCCTTTCAAAAATGTGATTCCTTCTGGATGTCTTTTCAGTGTCCTCCGTGTCCCTGCTATGCAGTTTAACAGGGGGAAAAATTATTTTCTGAACTAAATAGTGCCTTCATGTGTAGATTTGAAGAAACTCCTCTTTGAGAGGACAAAAGATTGGCTGAAGAAAAGATTCGTGATTAATCTGAATGTGTTTATTAATTTAATGATGATTTCAATGATCCACTGTTCAGTTTGTGTCAGATTTATAATGGAATTTATCCCTGTAGTCTAGTTTTTCTCTGGTTTCTGAGTACTTTCACTAGCTGTGAGCTTTGGAGTAGAAAATATTTTCCTCTTTTTTTGCAAACTAGCAGAAAGGCATTTTTAAGAGGTGGTTAGTTATTTTCAGCTTTATATTCATATTTAATTTTCTTTGAATTTCCTGCAGTAGAGAATAACTGAAACTACTTCTGTCTGTGTGTGGGCACAAGAAAACAATCTTATTATCTGTGCTGCCCAAGATAGTGACAGCAGTGTGAGCAGCCTGCTTGTGCTGACTGTATTCAGGACTTTGCACTTTGATTCTTCTGGACTCCATTTCAATTATTTTGCATTCTCCCAGGAACATTACTTAGAGAGAAATGTTTGTAGCCAGAGCACTGACTCTGAGGAGCTTTTGATTGTCGAAACAGCCGGGCTCTCAAGGCCACAGCTCCATTTCAGGTGTTGCTGTGGGCTTGTTTACTGTAGATAAGTGACAGCATCCAAACTTATCTTCATCTCCATCAGCCTCTCATGGAGCAGGGGAGTTGGAAGGCATTTAATGAGCGTAATGACTTTGCTGGTGGAGGGAGGTGTGTGTGCTGAGGAGATAGCTGCCCATCGATTTCTCTTCCATTGAGAACTGAAATAGGTATGGCTGGAGCTCTGTGCTGCTTTTAGTGTGGCTCCTTCCAAAGCTGATACTTGGCAAGCACTTGATTGAACTTCTCTTTTTTCACTCCCTTAAGAAATGTTTTCCATTTTCCCAGTCCATTTTTTGCTGTTGGCAGTGACAGTGTCCCTCTTGATTTCATCACTTTAACAGACCTTACTCTCATCATCTTCCTTTTGATCTCATTGCTCTGTATCTGATTACAGAAAGCAAGCAACTCTATGTATTTTAATTTATCCCTTGCAATCCCAGATTTATGTGCTTGATTGTTTTTCTCTTTTGGTCTTACCAGTGTCTTTACTGTTCCCTGTTTGAACTTCTTGCCTTGCAGTTCTGATTTTTACTGGTCAGAGGAGAGTTGCACAGACATCCCAGGGTCAGCTTTGTAGGGACTTTACAAATGATTTTACATTGCATTTAAACAAAAGGAAAAAGAAAATCGCTGCTCACTTCTGAAGGTCTTAATTAACCTGCAATATTGTAATGGCACTGGGAAATTACGAAATTTTTTTTACTGTCTTGTGCTTTATTTATAGGATAATGACAACTTTTTTGATACCTATGATGTTGAACTTATAAAAAAGAATGGGCAAAGCCTGGGAATAACAATTGTTGGATATGCTGGCACAAGTGATATAGGTGAGTTCTGCAGGATTTAGGAAAATATTGGACAGGGCCTTCTCAAATACCCTTTATTGACCACGTGGAAAAAGAATAGCTCCTGCCTGTGCTAAGATATGGAAACATGGAATCAGGGGGGTTTTTTCCTCAATTTTCTCTTTAAATCAGAGCTCTTAACTTGTCTTTCAAATATCGGTGGCACGAATGATAGGATCTTTACAATTGGCCCAGCTGAATATCTGGTTTTGTGCACAGTGGTTTTTACCCCTCCCCTTCCTCATGGGAGTCGAGGAAGTGTTCTGGGAATGTGGGGCAGCTGGGGTTGCTCTCCAAGCCTCTCTGTTGCCAGGAGGTCCTGGTGTGATGCCAGTCAGGAATGCCAGTGGCAGGGAAGGGGCATGGGCCAGGCACTGGGGAAAGGTGGGTTTGGAGCACCAGGGGAGGGGTTTGGCTGAGCACAGACAGACCCTGTTGGGCAGGGGTCTGAGGAGCCTCAGTGTCCAAAAAAAGGATGGATGAAGTGTCAAGAGTCTCTGGAATTACAGACCAGCATCTCAGAGTGGAAGTTTGTGAAAGGGAAGTGTTAGTGTTTCTGGGGTTTTTTAGGATTTTTTTTTCTTTGTCTTTATTTCCTTGTTCTCATTGGGAGTTAGAATTAATAATCAAACACCAAACATGACAAAGGACAGCTTTTCTGATTCCCATGTTTCTCTTTTCTTTTTTTTTTTCTCTTTTTAAGAAAAATCCTTTTTCATTAAGATTTAAAGTACTAAATTCTTCAGCTGTAAGATGATTGAAGTCCTGATCAAAGTCCTTAAGCACTTACTTTACTTTTAGCTTAGTTAGTCCTATTGAAATCAAATGCAGCATGGATTTAAGTGATTGTGCTTTAAAGCCTGGGTAAGCACAAGGATGAATCCATGGAGGAGGTGGCCTTTTGTGAGCCATTTTAAGGAAAAAAATGTGAGGTCAGTGTACAGGTGGTTGTGTCAGTGCTGGTTTTTCCACCAGAGATCCTCAGTTTTGTGTCAGGCTGTGGGAGTGGTAACGTGCAGACAGTGGTGGTTTACAGAATCATCACTTTATGGACAGAAGGAAGCGTGTGAAAAAGAATTAAAAATCTTAATAAGGAAAGAAACAAATTAGGTTAATGCAGTGACTTGTTTCTCTTTCCCTCCCAACAGAACCGTCAGGGATTTTTGTGAAAAATATAATACCTGGTAGTGCTGCTGACCACAATGGCCAAATTCGTGTTCATGACAAAATTGTTGCTGTAAGTAAAATACTGTGTTTATATTTTGCTGTGGAACTAATACATTTCACAGCTCTGTTAAAAGAACAACGTAGTAAATACTTTCTAAAATTAATTAAACCTCCTCTGCTTTGAAGAAGATATAATTTGGTGGTTCGTGTTTGTTTAGGTAGACTTGTGACAGAAACGAGCTTTGGCTTGCTGTGGTTAAAGTATTATTTTCTATTCAAAGAAGTAGTAAATAGTAGTTAACTATGAAAGAGGCAAGCATTTGGATTAAAGTGTTTCAGAGTGGAGAATCTTGGCTTTTGGCCTGCAGTAAAGATGAGCAGCATTAACTTCTACTTGAATTGAATGTGATTCGAGGATTGTTAAGATTCTGCAAGATGTGGCACATTGTTTGTGTGCCTTAATGGCTGTGTAGTGTGTGGATACAATCAAAATGTTAATGGTCACAATTTAGGTTTAAAAGCCCAAGCTTTATGTGTAGAAAAATGGAAAAACCATTGAATAATAGTGAATTGAATAATAGCCAATTTTGCATTCACAGCACAAGCAGGAATGAATCCCACAGTCTTTTTAAGAGATAATATTTATAGAGATACGATTTTGAATTACTTTTAAAATGTGTGCCATGCCAGACCTTCCAAAGTCAGCTTCTTTTCTGTGAGAGCAAAAACTAATATAACCTTTTATCTGCAGGAAAGGTTTTATTGATGCGTGATCTGACAGTGAGGTGAACAGAGTGTTTTGGGTGCAAATTAAAATATCTGAAAATATAAGAATTGGGCAGTTCAGGGTGGATTATACAAACAGTTGTTTGTAGAGGCTTGTGTGGGGCATGTTAGAAATCCATGAGAACACCAGCAGTGATAATGAACCGAGCAGAGTTCGAAGTTGGATGCTCTGCCTGGAACCTTCACCCACAGTCCTTGTCAAGCTGGTTTTGCTAAGCAAAAAAATTTAAGGAAAAAAATCTGTGCATACTTGTAGCTGATTAGTAAATTCTATTTTGTGGTTGTCCCCATGAAAACAGAAAGAAGAAATTACCGTTTTGTTTCCTTTTAAAACGCATTTTTGGAAATAAATTCTCATCAGTGAAATGTAGCAGATTTAATGAGATTGTTTAGCAAATAGTGCTGTCTTGGGAGAGCAACCCTGTAATTCCTGCAGTAAATGATGTGGCTGTTGCTTACAGCCTGTGGCACTCCACAACATAGCTAGGAATGCAGCACAATTACTGTTATTTGGTACAAATTTCTTGTTTTAGGTTGATGGAATCAACATACAGGATTTTACCAACCAAGAAGTGGTAGAGGCGCTGCGAAACACGGGGCAGACTGTACGCCTCACCTTGCTGAGAAGGAAACCTGCCTTTACTGTTTCTTCAGAAGCACCTTCAGATAGAGGTGATTTATTTTTTTTTTTTTTTCTAGCAACTGCTTTTATCTTTCACTCAATTTACAGTTACCTCATTTAACAGTTTATGACTGGTTACCACACGATCTCGATATTTTTAAAGGCATACTGTGGAAAATTTGGATGCTTAAAGGAGGAATGGAAAGAAAGTAAAACGAGAGATTCAGGAAAATTCAGTGCAAAACTCCTGTGTAGCCATCCCACCAAAAAAAAAAAAAAAGAAGGAATTAGTGAGGTGGTGTTACTACTTCCTGTAGCTTGCAGCATATGATTTGGGGATTTTTTTTTATATCTGTTTTCACGGTGCAGCCAGCTGTTCCAATGTTTGTGTCCCCTGGATCTGTAGGGACTGAAATTAGTGTGGCCACTAAGGGAAAACAAGAAGAGAAGGATAATCTCCACAATGAAAAGCAGCAGAGTCTACATCGAGCAGGTAGATAGGGTGTCTCGCAGTGCCTCTTCTGAGTCTGGTTAAAGGCCACTGTCCTTAATCCATTTTTAACACTGCTGGCTGTCATGGCTTACTCCAGCTTTAGCTTTTGCCCTGCAATTCTTTCTGAAGTGAAGCTCTAACCATTGGATCTACCAACGCTTTCACCCCACCCTGTCCCCAAAATGTAGCACTGTCCACAGGTCTGGGAGTGGGTTCTGTGGTAACTCAGGGCCTGTAATTCTCTGGATCTTCTTCCTTGCCTACAATTTGCCCTTTTCCAGTCAGCAGTGATCCCCTTTTTTTTTTGGGAAGGTTTTTTTAAGGCTACAGTCAGTGGAGGTGCAGCCCTTTCAATACTCAGGAATGACTCTCATTAACTCTGTAGAGGTGAAAGCCTCCAGGTCAGTAATACCTCTTTCTGTTCCTGGTCCTGCACTGATGACCTGAGCTGTCCTGCCTGCAGTTTTCTGCTGAGAGAGACTTTGTCATCCTCCTTTACTGCCAGGGCCCTGCACCAGCCTCAAGAGCAGCATCAGGAGATGGAACTCCAGGGAATTCATATTTATTTCCCGATCCAGCGTTACCTCAGTCATACCCATCTTTATGGTTGGCTTCGATGATCTTAGAGATCTTTTTCTGCTTTAATGATTCCGTGATCTCCTTGCCCTCACACATCTTAGACTCCTGCAGAGTATTTTCATAATATTATTCTGATTTCCTGTACATCTCTGATGCCCATTTTCTGCAGTTTCCTCTTCGGGCACTGCAGTGACTTCATCAGGACTTGTTTCTTGGGTGTAAAGACCCCATAGCTGGAGTTCAGAAAAGGCATTTTTGTAACAAAAGGCATTCAGACACAGGGGCAGGTCACAAAGGCATGGGCTGCTCTGGGTTTTAGCTGACTTTGGAACCAAGGCTGGAGGTCTTTCCAGAATCTTCAATTCCCCCACAGGTTTCTGGGCTCCTCTACAGGAACTTCTGGGTGAATTTATACAGCTTGTGTTAAAGTCAGCATAAATTATCCTTATGCCTTGTAGTTTCTAAGACATGTAGATGTAATAGAGGATTCTAAATTACGGCTGTCAATGAATAGCAATTTTGCTGTGATTGCTGAAGATCTGTCAGTATTAAAGACAACCTGGAAACGAGAGAAATGTTGCAGTTCCTATATTCCATTCTGTCTTACTTTTCTGTCCAAGCCTTGTAACCAGACATCCTTTGTTGTGACTTTTGCATGTTCCCAGGAATAGGAAGCCAGAACAGAGGTGGTTGAGTAGCTGAGAGTTGAGGTTCTCAAAGCATTGTTGTGCTATGGCAGAGGCTGGAAAAGAGCAACACTTTGTCTGTCCTGTGCCACTTACCCCGTTTTTTTTTTTACTGTGGGACTTCCATGCATATTTTACTCCTGCAGAAATACGATGTATGAGATTTCACCTTGGAATAGAATTTAATGGCCAAGCTTAAATTCCAAAGATAGGTGCTTATTTTGGATGTGGTGATGGGCACTTGGTTATAATGGTGCTAAAGTAAATACTGCTAATTTAAGGCTCTGACTAAACTCTGGAAACGCCTTTGGAAGCTTAATGTGAAAGGTATGCTTTATAAAACGCGTATTACTTCCCTTTAAGCCTGGTTGTGTGAAATTCTTATTAAGCTGTGTTTCCTGGGGAGGTATTAAATAGTAATTCTGGCCAGGCAAAGCCATGCTTAGGTACAAAGGCAACAGGGTTTGGGCTGCACGAGGCCTGAAACGCTGTGCTAGCAGAGAGCAGGCAGTGAACTTAGGCAGCTGCCTCCGCAAGGCTGCAGACTGGGCAGAACTGCTCCATCCTGCCTGGCAGGAGTGCTCAGAACCCAGAGGGACAATGCTGGGAGTCAGGAGCTTAAGAGGAGGGAAGAAAACCCCAGCAGTAGGGCAGGTAAAGGTAAGGCTTTAGTGAAGAGCACAGTGCACACGCCCTTGCGGGGTAACTTTGTGAGAGCAGGAGGAAGCCGCAAGGAAAAAAGGTCCCAGTTTTGAAGAAGCTGGCAATTTTTGACCAGAAAAGATGGTTTTTGCGATGTGGTTTCTTCTTCGTGCTTGCTAATTAGAGATGAAAAACTGCCTGGAAGCGCAGGCAGAAGGACAGGCTAAATATGCTGAAAAGTTGTTGCTAATGAAAGCTGTCCCTGGGAAGTGTTTTCATTTCAGAGGCCTTGCACATTATAGAAGACATGGTACATATGTCAGGTCATGAGGAATTCAGCTGGAGGAGAGACTGGAAAGAAATTTCCTATTAGCTGCCATGTGGAAAAAGCTGTTTGGGGAAAAAGGAACATTGTAAGTGAATTGAGTGATGCCACTGGAATTGAATATATTTAATCCAAATCCCTTCAGCCTACATTTCCACAGTTCTAAGGAAGTTACAAGCAGAGACTTCAAAGTGTATTTGAAAGAAAGAAAGGGGAAAACTTCCAATGGAGACGTGCATCAGCACCTGCTCCGAACATCTTGTAGATTTTGGTAAAGTGTTTTGGAAGTGACAAAAAAATCTGTATTCAGCCAGCTGAACACAGCTTACAGTTGCTGAACTGAACTTTGAGCTTGACCCTGAGATTCATTACTCCTGGTGAACCTTAAAATCTATATTTGGCTGCACAGGGGATTGCAGGTGCTTAGGTCCTGTGTGTTCACACTGTTGTAACTCTGTAATAGCAGAAAAAGAGACTCGGGGATTTCTGTCCCTGTGTTTTGCTGCAAATGGAAGGAGCAGAAGAAGGCACTGGTGTTCTGGTTTCGATCCAGTTGGGAAGTAAAGACAGTGATCATCCTGTGCTTGATAATAAGTCTCACATTAGAAACTTTAATTTCCAATTAAGTTAAAAAACCTTAACTGGCAGCTGAGAATTTTAGAACAATTTGTCTTCCTTTTTTTTTTTCTTTTTTTTTTTTTTTTTTTTTTTTTTAAGGAGATAATTTATTTCAGAGAGAACTGTGGCCTGTATTTACAAACCCAAGTTTTTAATCCTGGTGAGTTGTGTTTTTGGTAGCAGAAAATAGCTATCAGGGTTGCTGGAATTCTCAGGTATCTGTGTCTGCTCGAGGCTGTAGGTTGAAGATCCTCTGGATATTTCCAAGTGACACCTCAGTTGTTAGGCTCTGAGCAGTGTGGTTTCTCAGTGCAGGTCAGACAGAATTTGCCTGTCTGGCATGGCTGAAAGTGAGCTGGAGAGATACAGGGGTGGGTTTGTCTTGCAGAGAAGTAAACTTCAATCTTTGTTTTTATTGAGTGGAAAACTTCAAAGTTATAGAAGTTTGTAATGAGGATTGTATTGCAGAGCTTTATCTTTGCAGTCTGGGAAGGTGTTGAAAGCAGAGGCAGCTTGACATGATATTTGTGCAGGCTTTTGCTCCTAGGTGGGCTCTGAGCTCCTCGTGGTGTCTCCACAATCTGCCCCCCCCCCAAGGCATTTTCCTCACTGCTGGTGTGCAAAACGTGTGCTTTACATTCGGAATTTCAGGGCAATGCTGCAGCAGTCTGTGCCTTGTCTAGACATCTGACAAACTACTGCAGCCATTCAGGGGGGGAAAAAAACCCCCAGATTTTGGTAATTCAGCCCCCAGATGCTGCTGCTGTCGCTGCTGGATGGAATTTGCTGTAGAGCTTGATTCTTACCAGTTACACATTGCTCCAGCTTGGAACTTTATATGTGAGCTGAGCTTCTGGCTGAGGTCAAACACAGGGCAGCCAGTCATTTTCTGCTGTCTAGCTCTGTCAAATTGTCTTACAGGACTGTAACACTGCCTTGGTTGCATAAGTAAGAAAGCTGAAAAGATATAAATGTCAAGATAGCCAAGTTCCCACGGAAGACTGGTTTAGAACTGGAGCTTATATTAAAGCTCATGTTACTTACTGGCCTAATTAAAGCAGACAAGCCTTTATACCTGCCAAATGTATAAATAAAGTCTGTGGCTGCATTGTGCTGACACAGCCCCTCGATAACAGCAATATCTTGTCAGGTGTTTTCCTTCTTAAGGGGGCTCATTCGGGTGGGAGATGATGCTTGCCTGGAGTGGGAAGCATTTTTATGGCAACAAATGATGAAGTCGTGTGAAATTTGTTTTGCAGCCTGAAAGAATGATTTATTTACAGTACTGGATGGTACAGAACTCACATCTCATCATCAGGCATCACCTCTTCTGCCTCTCAGCTGAATAAATGACACTTCTACAGGAGCTGACATTTTGCATTGTTTTCCTAAGAAAGACATTTTTGATTTACGCTGTTTGATAGACTCAGCTTAATGCACTTCCCTTTTGGGGATTATTCCCTCTAATCTTTTATTTACACTGAATTTTTATTGGAGTATTTAGAAGTAAATGTACTTCTGAATGTACAATATGCTTGTAAATTTAATATTCACTTTCATATTTAGGAAGAGTCCCCCTCCCTCCAGCACATGCGCTGAAATCCAAGTGGGAAAACCTGCTGGGACCAGAATACGAAGTTATGGTATGTTTTGTTTCAATAAACTACATTCATGGATGTTATTTCTTTAAATTACAGTTCTGTGAGCTTAGCATTACAGGCTGTTTATAGAACAGTTCAGTATTTGGAACAGATCAGTAACATCAGGTTTTCTTTCCTGTAACATCAGGGCTGAAATGTATGTCATAATGAGTTGGGGGATTTGTTGCCCTTTTATTTTATTCTGTTTATATAGGTACTACTGTTATACAAATACAAGACAGGAACAGTGATTTAAGGAATCAACTGTCCTGTTAAATCTGCATCACAGCAGCCACTTAAAATATATGGCATTTTTATTATTTCATTCATGATCTATTTGTTTTACTGGGCACTGAATTAAAAAAAGGCTCAGGATAGAGCTTCTGTTTTCACAAGAATCTTACAATTTTATCTGAAGAATGAAAGAATGATTTTCAAACATGCTGGGAAAATACGAAGTAATTCTCAGTAGTGTAACTTTGTGGTGCCAGTGTCTAGTAGATATTTCTTCACTTCATATTAAATAATTGCCTAGCGAGAGATTGTTTTGATGAATTGTCACGAGGAGTTGATGGAAATTGTAATTCACTTGTGCTTCTCAGTGCTGGGTGAGCCAGCGAGTACAGATAAAAGACTCTGGACAGTGTTCTTTCCGAAGCCTTCACAAACTCTCACCACCACCAAGAAAATGCCCTGTTCGTCTTTGCAATGCTTGTCCAGTTGATTTAGAGACACTTTATTTTTACTACTTGGAGTAGCCGTCGTTCCAGTCACTCGCTGGGAGATTTAAAGTAGCTCTAAGAATTACCTCGAGAAACTCGCTTCCCTTCTTTCCATTAGCACTCCTTTAAGATCCGAAGCTCGTGTGAGATCGTGTACGTGATGCAATAAATCTGTTTGGCTGCCCACTCCAGTTGCTTGGTATTCCCACCCTTGCATTTCCAGAGGCTGCTATTACCTCCCTGAGCACTATCACACTTCCCACAGAGGACCAAAACCTGCTTAGTTGGTGAATCCAACCATCCCCAATCCTTCTTCAGCCGCCGCCGGTGAAATGTCAGCGGTGGAAATGTTAACGGTGGGGCCTCTTGAATAATAGAAGGGAACTCTTCTGGCATCCTGTTTTGAAAGTCATTTTTTGGTTCTGGCCTCCTGTGTTCAGCAGCAGTGTTCAGTTTGAGTGCAGCCCGTGACACCCCCAGTGCCTGTGTCACACCATCCTCGCTCAGCTCCCAGAAGGTCAGCCCCAAAAAAGGTTCCTACAGGAGTATTTATCTTGGGAGGGAATAGCTGCTTGAAGAGAGGAATTGGTGGCCCTTGTGGCTTCTGTGCTGCTGCTGGTCCTTGGTGGTGCCAGTGGAAGGAGACCCCAGGCAGGGACCGTGTGGTGTCACCCAGGCTGAGGAGTTACCAGCCATAAATCCATGTGGTTCGTTACATGCACGGATATGAAATGGCTTCTGTCTGTCAGGGAAAACACCCTGAGTACTGGAAAACAACATCCTGTTTAAAATTAATCCAAAAGAAAAGTCTAATCTTTATTAAACTAGAAGTTTTCAAAGAAAAGTTACCTTATTTTTTTGCAAGGCTCTGTTTTTTTCAGATCTACCCAGTGTAGCTTTCCTTCAAACATTCATCTTCACTGTTCTAAATTCCAACCCTGGGCCATAGGCTGGAACTAAATGACCTTTAAGGTCTCTTCCAACCCAAACCGTTCTATGATTTTGTCTTAATTACATTTAAAATTGGAGTAAATAACCTTCTAAGGTTACAGATAGATCTGTTATGTTAGGGAGGGACAATACAAGAATAACGGTGGTGAACACAGTCATATTATTAATCTTAAAAAAAGGCACCGAAAGGATTTCCTGTCCCTGGTTTAAATAACCCGCTTTCCATTCCAATTTGGTAATCAAAGTTATGTATTTCAAGCCATGTTAGCAGCAGAAGTTGGTGGGTTAGTCTGGATGTGAGATGGCTGCCCTATAGCCCGAGGTAACAACTTAAGCTGTCATACTTTCAAATTCTGATTGGCAAGTCCGGGTGGGTATTTGTGTCAAACATAATGGCATTTTGTGCTTACACAGGATTACTGAACTTGACTAAAATTGGCATTTGGGCTCCGGGAATAGGATAATATTGGAGTCTGCTAATAGTGCATAATCACCACATTCCTACTTGTAAACGTTCCGTGCCTGAAAGATTTTTCTAACATTTGTTTAAAATTATTTTGCATCAATGTGACTTTGTTTAAGTACGGTTTATTCTGCTCGTGAGTGGTTTTTTTTGCCAGAATTTCATCGTTCTGGTAAAGTCTTCGTTGTCCTGCTGCTGAAAAATGTTCCGACGTCCAATTTTTAGGTTGTGAACATGGATATGCCCTTTAAAGACGATTCAGAGCTCCAGAAGTACTCAAAGGTAAGAATTCCATGGTGGTTTCCTTCATGGTATATTTTGGCAGAGTTGTCCTGGGAGCACATGACACAATTCCAGAAGTGTTTCAGGAATTTAGTGGTTTTGTGGCTCTATATTTTCCAAAAAAAGGCTGCCAATATTCTGCTTATCTCTTGGACTGATCCAATACCTTTTCATAGCACAGGCAAATGAACCTTTTAACAGTTCGTTACCAAACCCCCACACAACAAAAAAACACACTCAAACCATGCACATAAACCCTAAATTTTGGGGTACTTAATTGCACAGAGTGGAGCAGGGATTGCAACTGCTAAACAACTTCATTGTCCCACAAAGGATTTTGTTACAGTTATCCTGGCTCAGGGAAAGGGAGGTGTAATTAATTTAAATTGTCAGAGCTTAAATTAATTTCACTTCCAAGAGATTTTCAAGATAGGTATGTTAACATTGTAGAAAAGAGGTTTTTAGAGGTGATGCATTTACGTATTTGTGGGGGCACCTCAGTGGGGAAGGGCCATAAAATTATAATCAGACATGGCTGTGAAGGAATGCTGTGGATCAGTGGATTTCTCCTTTTAATTAAATATCCAGAATAATTTGGGAAGCAGGACAGTCAGTGTTTGAACTCCAGCAATAAAAAGCCAGAAAGTGTCCAAACTGAAAGAGCAGCTCCTGCTGATCATCTCTTCTCTCCAGGTTGCTGTGATTCCTGCTGCCTTGTCTGGATAGTGTATCACTTTTATTCTAGTTTTTCCAACATTAGCAGGCTTAAGGCTCTGGGGGTTGGAGTCTCCTTAGAGAAAAATTCCAAATTAAGGAGACCCAGTGGGAAAAGGCTGACACGAAATCAGTGATTTCCCCTTGCAGAAAAAGAATGTCAGTTTTAGTAGGTCCTTGCAGAGAACAATTCGTGGCTATTTCTTCTACCTCAAAGTAGTGCAGCTCCCAGAGGAGTAAGACTGCTGATCTTGTTGTGAGATTTTATGGTAATTATGGAATTTATTTTATTCCTTTATTTATTTTCATTTCTTTTATTTTTGTTTTGCTCCAACTCCATTGAAGAGGGATTGGAACTGGATGATGTCTAAAGTCCCTTCCAACTCAAACTTCTCTGGGATTTGATGACAACTCACCTTTTGGGTGGGATGGACTTTAGCTAGTACTTCTCTCTTCATGTTTCTCAATAAGTTTAATTATTTGAGAATACAGGTCAAATTGCCTTTTGTCCCAAAGAGCAGACTGGTTGTTTTTATTTGTGCAAACAGTTTGTAAAGAGAAGTTATGGGCAGTTGTGCTGTAACCCAGGTGAGGTCACTGTGAATATTTAATCATCTCACCGTGTGTTTGGTTCAGTTTGGCGAGCTACTGAATCCTAAATCTGTTTTTGTCGTGGTAGATAAAGATTTATGCTTAAATATATACTTATATTTATCTTTTGGCAGCTGTTGCCCATCCACACTCTGAGATTAGGAGTTGAGCTGGACACGTTTGATGGCCATCATTATATCTCATCCATTGCTTCTGATGGCCCAGCTGCAGCACTTGGTCTTCTGCAACTGGAGGATGAGCTTCTGGAGGTAAAAAAATAAAACAGAACCCCCACAAAAATAAAAATTACCTATTTCCTGTCTGTTTGGCCATCTTAAGTTCAAGTTTGGCTGCTGCGTGTGCAATAATAGTGTTCCAGATTAGTTGTGGAAGCAGAGTTGTGCTTTGGAATTCACATTCATTTTCTTCACTGCTCCCTTCCACATTTATGCACAAAATGTCAAATTCTTGTGACCTCTCAGTGACTTCATGAGGTTTTTTTTCTGAAACGTTTTAACATGAGTATCAAGAGTTACAAGGGCAGAGATAATATTTGTGTTGAATTATTTGTAGTCCAGTGGCTCAGTCTTTTGCACAATTTGGCTTTAGCTTTTGTGGTGGATAATCTTTCTGAATATTTGTCACTCCTAAAAAATTTACAACAGTCTTAGGAATAGTGGTTTCAGTTACACAATAAAATGTTTTTGTTGAGTGTTGAAAGATAGTTGTGTGTATGAGCAAATACATCAGTTTAAATGTGTATAAAGAGGTATTGGGGCAGCTTTGGAGTTATCAGAGTCACACCAGACCTATTTTCTCTGGAAAAATAATTATTTGATAATATTAAAATAATTCCTTTTTTGTGTATGTGTGTGTACACGTATCCATTAGTATCTCAGCCTGCAAGTGAAAAGACATTAATTTCCTACTGAATGCCTGCTCCTTGTGGAATATTTTGATATTTGAACCTTTTTTTAGTGGAGGTAGAGAACATTTAATGGAAACAGAATTAGGCCTTCTGAAAGATTGATTTGTTAGGTGTACAGCTATTTTGCTTTTACTTCTTCACCCTCTAACATCAAAAATTCATACTGATATCACTAAGACCTAAAACATTTTCTTATTGCTTAATGGAGGAAATCTTGATTCCTGAAGGAAGGGATTAATGGAATGCTGGAAGTGTTGTTTAAATTGCTTGGCCACTAAACAGAAAAATTTATACAAAAAGCAATAATGCAGTGCTGTAGAGTAACTTAGGAAACTTGAATTGTATATATTTAAGTTTTATATATTACTCTGTACTTAGAATGAAGTTCACAGGTATGTCCAGACCTAGTGAGTGTAAATTTTTTGCTACTCTGTAGTTGGGGAAAAAACCCCCAACAAAATAAAAATGTGCTCTGGGGCTAAAGCTATAAGTGCCAGGTTTAGCCCTGGCTATGTTTTTGCAGCCAAGTTATAAATCCCCTTAAAGAGGGGTTTGCAGTGGAAAAAGTGACAGCCCCATTCCCTAAACAAGCAGCCTTACCTGGGATTGAAATATGATCAGCAAGGATTTCTTTTTTTTTTTTTTCAATATACAGCGAGGCTGAATGTTGATTATTTTTACTGATGTGTTTGAATTACGACAGAAAGCACCACACCCCTCCCCTGCCCTTCATTTTAGCTAATTCCATTGGGTTTTTTTTTTTTAGTAGTAAATTGCTTCTTTGTGCCCTTTGGTTGTACCATTTCCCTGCTATTTGAGGGCTGCCTGGAGGATGTGCTGAATGAGTGGGTGTAGGGCACCTTGCCTGCTCAGAGCTGATTTCTGGCAGCTGCCGGAGGAGAAATGGGAGTCCCCAGGTCTGCTGGGGGTGCACAGTAGCTCTTCCCCATCCATCACGGGGTGCTGAGAAGTGCTGGGAGCTTTCCACCACCTTGCCACTCTCCAAGCATTAAAAAATCCTTACTCGTAGATCCTTCTGCTTAAATAATTAACTAATGGACGAGGCTGATAGCTCAGCACTTGCTGTAATTCTTGCAGAAAAAGCCCAGAGCAGTTTGTCTCACCGTGGTGCAGGCCACTTCCACCGCTCTCAATTTTTCTGCTTGGCTGGGAATGTGGAATGTGAGAGGAACTCTGTGTTTCCCAGCAGCACAAACTATATTTACACTGCAAAAAGCACCAAGTGGGGGTAAGAATAGAAGAGATCAGGGAGCAAATGTTGGCTAATGTGGGATTGCTGTGGAGCCTTGCAGGAGATTGAGCCCCTCTAATCCGCAAGATGTGGGAGGAGCGTGGAGAGGCTCTGCCTCAGGTGCACACGTGGACAGAGGTGTGTCCATGTCAGGTGAATGTTTCCGTGCTCTCTTTTCTTGGATCAGGTGTGGGTTCCTTTGCAGTGTGGGTAAGGAGGGAGGTACTGAAGGTAATTTTCAGTTATCCCCACTTGCTGTGCCTTGGTTCCTGTTGTGCAGTGACCTGGATGAGCTGCTGGATTCCCAAAGCAGTGACTGCACTCCAGTGTGGACATTTGGTCGTGGGAGAGGCTTGAGGCAGCCTGAAAGAAATCCCTGGAACACACGAGGTGTTGGGATTGAGTCCACAGCACTAACTGGGTTAAACCTCTGCTCTTTTGGGGCTGCAGGGCTGGTTAACACAGGTGATCCATGGCACCTGCTGACATCCTGCTTTCTTTGTGTTTGGGGACACCTCTGTGGTGCAAAGAGAGAACCCTCGGGATGGGAAGGTTATAAAATAGGTAAAAGAGGATGAATCACTTTTTTTTTCCTGCAGAAGCAGAATCATAGAGTGGCAGGGAGGGGACATTGAAGCCCCCTCAGTCCCACCCCTGCCAGGGTCCCAGGTTGTTCCAGGTCCTGTCAAACCTTGCCTTGGACACTTCCAGGGATGGGGCAGCTACAAAAAAAGTGCAACTGCAGCATCCCATTTTTGAAGCACCATTATCTATCTAATCTATCTATCTATCTATCTATCTATCTATCTATCTATCTATCTGTTTTGGGTTTTTTTCTGTTCCAAAGTCTGTGGTCTAGAACATCCATTAACAATGATCTGCTGTTATCACTCCCAATCTTGAGTTTATGGTGTGATAAGCTTTGATCCTTGTCAGGGCTTTCTGGTTAATTGCTTACTGTCATTGGTTTCTTTCCTACTGAGTCAACGTTCCCGCCTGTTTTCTGTAGGATCTGTTTTAGTTTCAGCCACTTTGTTACATTTTAAACTGGCAAAATTAGAATCACAGAATGGTTAGAGTTGGAAAATACCTCCAAGGTCATCGAGCCGAATTTTTAAACTAGTTGTGGTAGTTCTGACTTTCAGGTTTTTGATTGGAGCTCAGGCCCTGTGTTTGCTTAAAACATTGTGGGAAAATTCAACTTTTTATCTTTTTAAATTCAAACACGTTAGCCTAATGCTGAAGAAAGATCCCCAACAAAGAAACGGGTGAGGAAGAAATAAGAATTTTAGGAAAGGTTTAGGCTTGGAAAAGTGGTGAGCAGAAAAGAAGTTAAAGGAAGCTGGAGAGATATGATTCAGCAGTCAGTAGTCACAAGATCTTGGAGATGAAGTTTTACAACAATGTATATATTCTTCAGAAGCAAACATTAATCAAACCATGCAAGCTGTGCCAGAATCCCGAGGTAAAATCAGACTTTCTCACTCAGGTGGGGAAAAATATATGCCAAAAAAAAAAAAAAAATTAAATTAAATAATCTGGTGGATATCCTTTAATTCTCTTTGTGGGGACGTGTGTTGCTGTTCCCTGCAGGTAAATGGGGTGCAGCTGTATGGAAGATCCCGGCGTGAGGCTGTCACGTTCCTCAAGGAGGTGCCACCCCCGTTCACCCTGGTGTGCTGCCGGCGGCTCTTCGGCGACGGCACCGAGTCCCTCGTGGATGAGCCCCCCGTGGCAGCTCCCCCTCCAGAGCACAAGGTAACACTTCTCCTGTCTCCCACCCGTGCCAAAGCACAGTAACCTTTCGGAAATTCCATGTATTTCTGGGTTTACGCGGGTTGGGCTCGAGACACGTCACTGTCCTGGCAAGACGAGGTGGGTAAATCAGCGAGCTGCTTTGCTGACTGTACATCCCATCCATCATCCCCACGCTTAATAGGTGAGTGAGAGCTCTGAATTACACTAAATCACATCCTTGCCACCATTAGCTGATTGCTTCCATGTTCTGAGTAGGTTTTTATAGGACTGGGGAAAAAAAAAAAAAATTGAAACTTAAAAAGTTTCTTTCCGTCACAGGAGCTTTAAAGTCTCAAACTAAAGCTTGGCACTTGTGGTTGCTCCTGTTTGCAAAAGTATTTACAGCTTGGCTTCTCATCTTTTCTGATTGTCTGGCCTTTCTATTAGCTGTCTGTGGTTAAATCTTTTATGCTGTTTATTTTTCCTTTATGCATCTAATGGGACAGCTGAAGTTCATCAACATGTAGCAGGTTAGTAATATTCTAACAATTAATTAGACTAGTACACGGGTATTTGTGTGCCAGGTTGGGCTCTGATGCTCAAAACGTGTAGGCCTGGTCTCAGGGGAGTACTCAGGGCAGCAAGCTGGAGAAAACTCTATTCATAATGCTCAGTGAAGTTTTAATTCCATGAAAGGTCGCATTTTAGGGCATGTATGCACCATTAATAATCAAAATATTGAAGGAATAGTGTTTGCAAAGAACTGAGAGAATGGTATTTGAACCAGAGCTTTTATTTTCCAGGTGAAACCTGAGGAAGACTTTAATCCTGAGGAGGAAGAAGGGGAATTGGCATTATGGTCTCCTGATGTGAAGGTTATTGAGCTGGAGAAAGACAAAAATGGTTTAGGATTCAGCATTTTAGACTATCAGGTACACTTTTCTGTATAAATGCTAAAAATCCCTTTGATCCTTTATCTTGCATGGTGCCTTAAAAAGTTGTGTGATGTTGATCCTTGGGCAATGGACTTGACACTTGGGCCTGGAAACTTTAGGGAAAAGTAATGTATTTTGAGGCCAACTCTTCAAAGTATGGAGTGTTCTAAACCTCTGATGATTGGACATGATAAAATGCAAAACATTTAATCAAGCATTTAATCACCCCATAACTCTGAGTTTAATGACTGAATGTTGAGCAAGGTTGGCTTTTTGTTGTGTTTTGTCTTAACTTGGAATGACTTCTCGGCTGTGAGAGTGGCAAGGGAATGTTCCTGGGTATTCGTTGGAGTTGATTATATTCTTAATTGTTAAACTCCTTAGAAACTAGCAGACAAGTCTTTAATTGGAGGGAAATCCTACTAAAATTAATGAATCCTTCTTTCCAGAATACTGGCTTCAATTAAATATGTAGTAACTCTCAAAATCTGTAGTCAGAATGAAATGTTCTTCATGTTTCTAGTCAACATGGTATATTTTTTTAAACCTCTAGTCATCATATTTATAAGGAAATAAAATAGCTGGATCACTCTTTATAATAATATACACATCACATTTGAGTGCTGCCTAAACATTGTAGTTTAATGAAATGTGTTCAACTGTTGTACATAAATGTCAAGTGATATAAAACTCACTTTTTGATACAATAAGGCAGGAATTGGGAGTGAATTAGAAGGAAAAAAATATTTGAAGTATTATGCAAAGCCATTAATTCTATATTTTACCAGTGCGATTTAAGATTACTGAAAATAGATCCTGTTAGCCATTTTAGCTGACACATGTTGTGTTGCAGTGCCAGCTCTACTCTAGACTTGCTGGGAGTCTTTACAGAGCAGTAATACACAGATTTGCTTTTAAGTTCTCATATAATCAGAATTAATGAAGGCTTTAATAGCAGGCTTTTTATTTACTTATTCGCAGATGCAAATACACGAGCAATGTTGTGGTACTTCCAGCTAAATTTAAATGCATTCTAATCAATTCTAAATGAGTGGCAAACCACTTAATCTCAGATCTTTATAATTTCAAGATATTTATGTATAAAGTGTGTTCTTTTGTTTGGGATTTGCCTCTTAGATCTTTTACACTTTTCATCATCTGCAGATTAATTTTTATAGAGAGATATCTGTGGCTGTGTGTGTGTTTATGTAAATACATCCATCACATCCTTGAGTGCAAGGCAAAGAAAATAAATAATTGTCCATGCTACAGTGGAGGCAAGGAAAAAGAAAAAAAAAAAAACCTGTGTGTGATTCCTGGGAGAGTGTTTGGAATTCTTAGCACAGATTTGCTGGGAAGCACAGAATTACAGCAGTGTTTAATTGTGCCTTGAAGGACCTGGAGACCCCTCTTTAAAACATGAAAGGTGTTTTTTTAGGCACATACTCTTTGTTTTACAAGAGAAAATTCAAGCCTTATAATGGGAAACGATACTGCTTGTGGTGTGTATCCACTGCTGGTTTTGCTTCTTTTGAGGAATATGATTTTTAAATTTTTTTTTAGGTATTTTTCAATGAAGATGGGTCTTCCCATGGCCCATCTTCATCATCAGTGAGTGACCATCCTTTCTAGGGTCCCACAGTGTTGGTGGAGGTAGAGTGGGGAGGAAAATGCTTTGGAAGGGGAGATTTTGAGCAGGAGGCCTTTTTGTGATGCTGGTAATTAACACACAAGGACTGGCTCTGTCCATTACAGGAATTTAAGGAAAGTTTTGTGTTATGTACCCAGCTTAGAGGAGGTGATGTGACTCTCCTGGCTTTTTAAGATCCAGTTACTTCTGTAGCTGTTGGTTGAAATGACACATCAGGAATGCTGGGAGGGCTTCAGGAAGCTCAGTGGGAACAGGGAAGTGGTGTCAGGGTTAAGAAGGGGTGATGCTCTGCTATCCCAGCTCACCTTCCCCCAGACCAAGGGGTGACAGCACCTTGGGAAAGTGGATCCCAGCCCTAGGGAGGGACTGGGGCTGTTCCCTGCAGTGTTTAAGGAGCCTTGGAGCCCTGCTCTTACATTTCTGACAGTGAGAGATGCCAGACACTCTGCAGAAGCTCAAGAATGCTCAGCAATTACAGACCAGGCTGCTCCCAGTGCTCTGGAAGTTTCTTCCCACAGCTTCCCACTCCTCTTTGGTACTTGTTTTCAAGCAAAAGCCTTTTTAACCTCCTTTCCATCTTAATTTTGATTGTAGAATTAGATGTTGTGCTGAACATTCCTGTGGTATACATTTTATGATATTTGCCATTTTGTCTCTCAAAACTGGCTGCATGCTCAGCATAAAGGGTGCTGTGCCTCAGTTGTCCTGAATGCTGTGCTTCCCAAGTCATGCTCTGGAAAACAGAATTAATAAAAACTCTTTGTGAGGCAGAATAGGAGTCTGAGTATTTGGAAAACTGAATGCTGAGATTGAGAAAATTATTACTCTGGCATATTAATTTTTAATGGGATGTCTTTCTAATAATGTTTCATCTATCAAATAAATGATAAGCGCATCCCAAGTGACTTGCAGGATATTCCCAGAAATGTACAAGCATAATTCCAATGCCTATATATTTTAATGAACTAATTACAAATTAATTATACCAATTATGCATAATCAATAGTATTTCTACTTTGTCCTGTGTTTTCTTTTGATTGTCTTTAGGGATTTTTAAAAGCTTAAAACAGAGCCACCTTCCTTTGTTTTTTAGTAAGGTTTGTGCAAATGTTCTTAAAACTTTGGGGAAGAGTTACCCCTTTTGCTTTGACAGGATAGTATTTATGTAGGATATTCTTCATCTTCCTGTGGTCTCTATGTATTTTAAAAAAACTTTTTATCCCTTTTGAATGTTATAATTTGTAATTATGTAGTAGGAAATATGCTCTGCTGGCAGCAAGGTCAGTGCTTGGTGAGAGTGGAGGTGGATGGGAAGCAGATCCTGTGGATTGTTGAAATGATGGAATTTTTTTTTTTGTCTTTTATTTAAGTAAGAAACACTGGAGACATCTTAAAATGAAATCTGTGGTTTTTTCCTATTGTCATCCCTGTGTTGGGACCTGGTCAAAGCTCCTGGGCCAGGCACTGCTTTTTCTTGATGGTGCTTCGATGGGAAGGCTGCAGAGATCTCCTGGCAATTAAACAGCTGTGCTGCTCAGCCTTCTGGCCAACCCCTCCATGAAGTAACACCCTCAGCCTCCCTTCATTTCCCTCTAGTTTCACTTGGAGGGGTTGCTCTCCCTTTCACCTCTTCATTAACCTTTATGTGGTGCTGCTGGCACGGGGAGTGCCAAGTGTGCTCTGACGGTGGGGGAGGGACCCGGGACGCTGCTGGTGGAGGGATTTGGGATCACCTGGGGTGCAAGGGGCTGCACTCAGTGTTCTTTGTCAACAGGCCTGAGAGTATCCAGCTGAACAGTCAATTTGTCTAGCCTGGAACTAATCACAGAATCCCACAATGGTTTGGGTTGGAAGGGATCTCGACTCTCATCCGGTTCCAAACCCTGCACCTTCCACTAGACCAGGTTGCTCCAAGCCCCATGAAGCCTCCTGGCCAGCAAGTCAAGAGCTAAGCCATTGTTTTTGAGACCAATCCCGTTTTCTTAGAAAGAAATTTAAAGATACACTATCAGGTTAAAATAGAGTAGAAATGCTGTCTAAAAACGCTCGTGATCCCGGGGAATCAGAGCAAGAGGAAAGAAAAATCCCACAAGACTTCCAGAGAAAAAGGAGAATAGGATAGAAGGTTCTTTGAGCCCTGAAACAGTGTTTACCAAAGACCTGATGCATTGCAGGCCAACAGATTCTGTCAGTAATGTTTTACAGAAATATTGGAAAAACCACAGGTAGCTGAATTGCAGATTTCTTGAGGCAGTATTGACCAGAAGGTAACTTGAATGGTCTGATGAGCTTTTATCAAATTAAACAAAAAGCTGAACGGACTTTATGTGGAGCTTAATTTACCGTGCTTTGAAGTCAGAGTCTTTTTAAAGCAGCTGTTTCGGAGTGTATGAAACTGGAGAGGGCGAGGGCTGGAACGGGGAGGTTTGGCATTTTACATAACTCTGGGGAAGGGCTGTGAGATGCTGTTTCTCCCTGTCTGTGCTGAGAGATAAGTCCCCAGTGCCTGCTTGGGCACAGTCCAGCTGCCCTGGAGAGCTGTCAGGCCGTGGGAGCTCGTGGACTCACCTGCTCCAAGTGATCCATGGGAGCAGAAAGAGGCATTTCATCACTGCAGGAGCCTCAGGTTACCCTGAGCTGGAGAAGCAGCGTGACTTGTGCCTGCCTGGGTCAGTGCTCCGGGGATTTTCCTGTGCTCTAGCAACAGGGACCCCACAGCTGCCTTATTCCTGGCTTCCCTTTATTATCAGTAGCAGTTTTTCGTGCTGTTGAACTGAAGTCTCTTTTGCTGCACATTCAGCAGGTTATGTTTTTGTCCTTCTCCCAGGGAGCATGGGAAACAATTGTTTTCTCTTTTCTAACAAAATCACTGCATAGTCATTCACGGCAGGAAGTGAAGCAATTTAAGTGTCTCCAAATATCTTTCCTCTTTTCTTTATGCCCCAAACAGGCTCCAGATGTAGAGTTACAAAAAAGCAAACTGACTTCTTATTTGTAGAAGGTGGTATTCAAGTAGATTATGTTTTTGTTTTTTTTTTTTCTACTTTCTTGGTCTGTTCAGCAGTGAGATGCAGGCTGGAATGCTTTGACAAGTTGCTGGCTAAACGTTTGCCCTCTTGTGATAATTTGAGCTTTGTCTGTTCTTGTGATAAGTTTGTTATGAACAAAGAAGCATATTCACGTCTTTGTTAAGCACATTTTCACCTGATCATGTGATGGAAACCTGTGGCTTGCTGGCAAAAGCTGCACAGCTGTATTAAAAAGCAGTTTTACAATGGCTATCAGCTTGGTACTGGGAAAAATGATAAAGGCAGCTTTTCTCCCATCTCTACAACCCATCCACATTCATTAACATCAAAGTTCTGTAAGCCTCAGTACCAACTGTGTTGGTACTCATCTCACGGAGGATTTGCTTCTCTCCCCCTATGGGAAAGTTCTACATCCTTTAAATCATATTAAGCTGCTTCATGTGTAAAATAATTCTTAATAGTGCGTCATGAATTGAATTCAGTGTAGCTTTTTGAAAAATTCTCTTGGAGTTCAGCTTAAAAACTACTTTTCAGGACCTAAGAGCTGGTGAATGCAGCTGAGCACATTCCTGGAGAAGTTTCTGAGGTGTTCATGATTAGTGGATTCCAAAACCTCAGTACTAATGCGCTGGGAGAGCAGAGGCCACTTTAATAAGAAATCAAAGAGACTGTGAATCTCACACGAAGATACAGACAGAGCCACGGGAACAGCTTGATGAGGGAGAGATCTGGAGAACCTGGAGGCAGGAAATCACATTAGGGGTTGGGTTTTCCCTGGTACTGGGCTGGAGGGGGTCATCAGTCTGACTCTAAATGAGAACTTAGGGAGGAATCTCACAGAATCATGGAATTATTTAGATTGGGAAAGTCCTCTGAGACCTTTGAGTCCAGCTGTTCACCCCAGCACTGCCAGGGCCACGACTGACCCATGTCCCCAAGTGCCACATGTCCAGGGCTTTTAAATCCCTCCAGGGATGGAGACTCCACCACTGCCCTGGACAACCCTTTCCATGAAGAAATTCCCCCAAATATCCAATCTAAACTTTCCCTGGCCCAGCCTGAGGCCGTTCCCTCTCCTCCTGTCCCTGTTCCCTGTTCCCAGAGCCCGACCCCCCCTCAGTGCCCCTCCTGGCAGGGAGTTGTGCAGAGCCACAAGGTCCCCCCTGATCCCCCTTTTCTCCAGGCTGAGCTCCTTTCCCAGCTCCCTCAGCTTTTCCTGGTGCTTCAGACCCTTCCCCAGCTCCGTTCCTTTCCCTGGACACGTTCCAGCCCCTCGGTGTCCTTCTTGTTGTGACCTCAGGGTTCCAGGTGCCCCAGCAGTGCCCAGCACAGGGGACAGCCACTGCCCTGGTCCTGCTGCCACACCAGTGCTGACAAAAGCCGGGTGCCATCGGCCATCCGAGCCATGCACAGCCGGTTTTTCCAGGAGAAACTGCGGGAAACGGCGTCCAAGGCTTCACAGGAGTCCAGGTAGACACATCCACAGCCTGTCCCTCATCCACTAAGCAGTTGTTGTGGTTTTGGCTGGCATAGAGTTAATTTCCCTCCCAGTAGCTGGTGCGGTGCTGTGTTTTGGATTTAGCATGAGAAAAATGTTGATAACAGGGTGGTGTTTTAGTTGTTACTAAGTAGCGAGTACTCGGAGTCAAGGACTTCTCAGTTTCCCATGCGCTGCCAGTGAGGAGGAGCACCAGAAGCCAGGGGAGCTGATCTGAACTAGCCAGAGGGATATTCCATACTGTTGGATATCATGCTCAGTATATAAATGGGGGGACTTGGCCAGCAGGGGTGAATCACTGCTCAGGAACAGGCTGAGCATCAGGACTGTGCATCACTTGTTTTCCTCAGGTTTTATTCCTCTCTCTCTTTTTCTGATGTCCCTTTTCATTATATTTGTTAGTATTAGCATTGCTATTATCTTTCACTTTATTCAGTTCTTACACTGTTCTTACCTCAGCCGTGGGTTACCCCAGCCAAAACCAGAGCAGCAGGTTTTGGTCGAGCAGGACCTGCCTTTCACAAAGCTGTGCTGATCCCCAGGCTGTCCTGCATTCAGTAAAGGACAGAGATTTTCCTTAACCCTCCCTTTGCTGTCTTGTAGAGCAAATTCTAGGAGCATCCCTCAATACCTGAGTTTGCAGAGAAACTGGAGCATTACTGAGAACATCTGTTTTTCTTTGCTTTGTCGCATATCCTTGAAATAAATGCTGAGCAGTATTATTACTATTAACCTTTAGAAATGTTTTCCCTCCTTCCCCCAAATTCTCCAATCTGGTTGTTCTTTTTCATTTCCTGCTAGAAAGAATAGCTTTTAATAAAAACAAAAAACCCCAAACCAAAGAAATTCATTATTATTCCACAGATGTCTTCTGCCTGCGAGAGAAGGCGAGAATTTAAAGGGGCAAAACTGTAGCTGGGTTTTCTGTTAAGCACTTGGCAAATCTCAGAAAGGCTGAGACGATGTAGATGAGGCTGGAGGGAGCTGTGCTGGCCTGCCAGTGGGCATGTGGAGATGATGGAGCAGTGGGTGTGGGAGAGCTCGGCCCAGGCAGCTCCAAATCTGCCCTGAAATGATGAGATTTGAGGTGCCTGTTGGTGCTGATGGATAAGCATGGAGTATCTTGAAAACTCATGGAAGTTATGAGGTGTTCTGTTTTCTTAGTACCTCACCCTGCTGGAAGATGCTGCTCCCCAAATCCAAGGAGTCCTGGAATTTTCTGTCTGTTCTCGGTGTTTCACTGTAGACTTAAAGTTCTCTGCAACCTTTCTGCCAGCCCTTCTGTCTGCTCCCCTGGCCACCCTGTTCCTCATCCCTGGAAGTGTTCAAGGCTAGACTGGATGGAGCTCTGAGCAACCTGGGATAGGGGAAGCTGTCCCTGCCCATGCAGGGGGTGGAACGAGATGATCTTTAAGTTCCCTTTAAACCCAACCCAGTCTGGGATTCTGTGATTCTTTGGGCCAAGTCACTGTTTGCAGATCCTTGTTGCATAAAACCCAGCCTGTTCTGTGTCCCCACTTTTATTTTGCAGCTTTTCCTGCAGCAAGTCTTCCATAATTCATGTGTTTGCTGTTTGTAAAGCAAGGTTTCCATGCAGAGGAGAGCTCTGGTTTGTGTGAAAACACATCCTGCACTTCCACAGACTTAGCAGTGCTGGGGCCAGCTCAGCTCACTGGTGGAAGTGCTGCTGGGCTCTCTGGTTGGATTTTTAGTTCAAGAATTCTTTGAATCTGAAAGCTGATCAAACTCACAACCTGTGTTAAAGCCCACTGAGCACAGGCTGTGCAGGTGATACCATTTATACTTTTTCCCTTGGCTTGTTGGTACTTTTTTTCTTCTTTCCCACACATCTCTATCCCTTCTTTATCTCATCACACAGTGGCTTTCTTCCACTTCCTTATGAGTCCAGGGATTTTTATTTTTTTCTTATCTCTTTGGCTTTTCCCTGTAGTCAGCACTCAGTGTGTTTTTAGTGGAGCTGGAAAGTCTGAAAGTCTAACATATTAAGAGAGTCTAATGAATGTAATCCCTGTGACTTTAGCTCTGTCGAGAGCAAATATGAAAGGCGGATAAAACCTCAGATGGATTGAGAAGTTTGATAAATTAAAAGATAGTGGCAGGCACCTGAGTCCAGCACACAGTGACACTGAAAACGCCCAGAGCTGGGCCTATCTTTGATCTTTTTGTTGGGGATGAGCAGTAGTGTGTGAGGTCTTTTCCCTTGGCTTTTTCCCTGGGGTCCCTGGGCCAGAGCAGAGGGGTGGGACTGAGCTGTGCTCTCCAGCCCTGCCAGGCCCACACGGCTCTGAGTCACTGCTGGCCACCGTGTTCCTTCTTGCTGGAGAAGCCTGATAGGATTTCAGATCCCAGATGATGAAAGCCTGGTGTGGGAAACCCATTGTGCCACCTCCTCCTCTTATTTTGCTGTTCCCTCTCCTCCTCTGGGTGGGGCTCTGTGTGGTTTGTTTCTGGTTTGTTTTTTTTTTTTCCCCCCTTCCCTGCGAATTCCTGTTTCTTTGCTGACATTTCCCACAACAGAAGTTTTGATTAATGCTGGCTGCACAGCAGAGCTTCTGAAATTCATTGCTTTATTCCCTCACTGCAGATCAATAAATAGTAATGTTTTATTTCCAGTGCTTTGCCTTACATCACAGCAAAGTTCAGCGTTCCTCCTTGAATACCACTCTGTATTTAAGTTTGTGTTGCTTCAGCACATCAGCCTGCAGTTTATTTCTCTGGTACAGCCAGGGGCTGTGCGTTGTGCAATCTCCTTCCTGAGCAGCCCTGCTGCCTGCAGTCTGAGTGGAAGAGGCAGAAACAGGTCTGAAATGCTTCGAATTTCACTCCAGTGCAGTGGATCTAACAAAAACCAGTTGAGCACTTTCTCAGGGATGTTTTTCCAGGCTTTAGAGTGCCTTTGGCAGTTCCTACAGCCAACTGCTGTAAACATGTTGGAGTGAGTGAACAGAAGGTTTGGACCTTGAGTCTCAACCCTGAAGTGAGGCCACCTTAAGGAGGGAATCAGACCTCACTCACAGCAGGCTCTCCCTCTCTTCCCTGTCTGTTGGGAGGCACTTTGTGCTTTGAAAAAGCACAAAAAAGGGTTCTTGTCAGTCTTGACGCCTGCATCCCACTGGCATTGTTGGTGCCGCTGTGGAAGGTGGCTCTGCAAAGGGCACTTCACAAAATGAGAGCGTGGATGAGCATTTTGAGTAATTTCACAACGCTGAGCATACAGGTACATCACTCATGTGCACTGCCACCTTTGTTCTACATAGCAGTGAGACAAACATGAAATGCCTCTGGTTCTTTTCATTGCTGATGGGTGTCTTTTCCTTGTTCAGCATCAAAAGTGTTGTGTCTAAGACTCTTCCAGCCTGGTATCTTATTCACTGAAGAGTTTTAAATATGGATTTGTGTGTTAGACCTGGAAGTGGTCCCATGCAAAATGTAATGAAGCTGGGCTGCTCTGACCTCTGAGCTCCAGAGCGTTTGTTTTGGCTCCCTCACAGAAACCTGCGCTATACAAACTGGCACTTGTGAAAATGTTCAGATAAATCAAAAAATGGCACGGGGGGGGGGAAAAAATGTTTCAAACTGTTTCTTTTGGGATCCTTTGCCATGCTGTTTTGTCTGTGTGTTTTTGTGGCAGCAGGCAGTTTGTTGCTTGAAGAAAGCTGAAATATTCTAGGAAGTCGGGCTAGCTGGATTTAGATCTCAAGTGATGCCAAAACTAATATAGCCTGTAACTAAGTGAGGGTGACTTTGCACAGGGAATGTCAGTCACCCGCAGCTTTGTCTTACATTTTCATAGGAGCCTTTAAAAAAAGCCAAACACAAACAAAAAGCCCAGCAAACGTGGGAGCTGCTCCCATCCAGTGGAGCTGTAGTTTCAGTGCTCCTCATCCTCAGCCCAGGGAGGGTCTGCTGGGGCTGGATGGATGGATGGAAGGAAGGATGGGGTTGTCAGAGCAGGGAATGCCTGCGGTGCTGGGAGCTGGCCTGGCCTGGAGTGCCCTCTCTTGGCTGCTGCTCACCTCAGCTTTTGGGAAGGACAAGGGAACAGCCAGCCTGGTTTATCACTTTAATTTCCCAGCAGGATGGACGGAGCTCAGCTGCACTGCTTCTGTCTCCAGATTTGGTTCCTAAAGCCCCCCTGAGTCGGGGGTTTGGTGCCCGTGGCAATCAAAGCCACGATAAAGTTGCAGCTCCAGCGTTGCTCTGAACTCCTGGGACTCTGAACATTTTGGCAGAGCTCAGGTTTTTAAGAGGTTTCATTCTGCCCCAAACCCAGGCATCCCAGAGGCAGCCACTGCAGTGGCCCCTGCCTGACTCTCCGCTGCTAAATGAATCCAGAACAAACGAGGCTCTGGAAATAAGGGGGAAAATTTGACACCTGGACTCCGGGCAACATTTGTGGGTTTTGATGAGGAGCAGGGGGGAAGGGAAAACCTACGGTTCAGCACAGTTAAATATATGGTGTGCTAAGTATGAATAAATTGTGGCTATTTTAAACAAGTCCACGGAATCCCTGGCTGGCTCGGGCGCAAAGGGAAGGAGGGACAGCAGCTACAACACCAGTTCCAAAGGGTTACCTGGAGGCCACTGGCCTGGGCTGCTGCTGCTGCTGCATGGCAGGGGGCAGCTCTCAGCGTTTACACAAGTGGCAAATGCTCTCACGTCTAACTCTTCTCTTAAAAAAAAAAAAGAGCTTTTGAGTTAAGGGGGTTTGTCTCCTCACAGCCCTGCTTTGCAGTCTGATTCCTTTCCTCGCTGCTCATAAATGATTCATTGGTGCAAAGGAATCCTTCAGGAAAGGTAAAAGTTCCTCTTTAAAAATGTGCCAAGGCCCGTTGCTGACGATCTTGGAGGTCTTTTCCAATCTTAATATTTGGTATGATTTGTGCTTGTTTTAACATGGCCAGCTTGCATGGGATTGTCCGTTGCAGTCTCCTTGTGCTCTGATGCAAAGCCATGTGATAATTTCTTGAAATACTGAAATTGTATCACTTCTGGGTTTGGGGAGGGAGTTTCTCCCCAGCTGGCAAACTCCATCCCAGTAAATGAGCGCTCACTTTAAAGCAGAGGCTGAAATCTGGTCCTGCCTGCTGGTGACTAAAAATCACTATTATCTGGCTTAACATGAGCCACATAAAATGAGTCTGGAGCCTCAGGGTAGGTGTGCAGTCACACTGGTGCTCTTTAGTAACTTGGAAAGGTTCTAGCTGCCCTGCTAACATGGAGGCAACCCTGAAATCCCACTGTGGGAGTGAACTTGCCTTTTAACTGTACTAACTATATACAAACTGTACCTTTTGCACTTAGTGTAGAAGGAAAGGATCTGTTTTTCATCCTGCTGCAAGCACTGCTTTCTTTCAAAAACAAGACAACAGCCCTCACGGCCCAGTTGCACTCACCATGTAGAAAATGTGAGTTTGGTGAATTTGGTGTTTGCCACCTTGTTTTTGCAGGTGGCTTTTTAGGGTGTGCGTGGGGTCGAGGGTAAATCACGAGGGAAAGTTTGAAAAAAAAAAAAATCCCCGTGTTCCCTTGGCTTAGATAAGGAAAGCACAGTGCAATTGTGATAGAATATTAAATTACAGAGAATGTGGATACGTGATTATACCTCGAAATCCAGTGGGTCTGTGGCTTCTCGTGCAGCTTTTGTTGCATTCCTTGCGGCAGTCACGTCGTGGTTCAGCCACTGGTGAGCTCTGAGGTTCTGAGCACTGCTGGTGCTGCTGCTGAGCTCTCACCGTGCACTTCATCCCGCTCTTCTCTCCCTGTGCAATAGCTCCCTCTGCTTGAAATCAGCAGTGGAATTGTTTTCCACTCTCCTGGACAGCAGTTTCCAGCACGGGCCCCCTTTTTTAAGATTTCTGCTGCCCTTCATGGAGCAATCCCAGCGCATGGCTTGTGCTCGTGTGTGTTGTGGAGCAGGGAAAATAACCACATTGTCCTCAAAACTTCTCTGCCCAGGAGCTGTTTCTTTGCAGGAACTCTCTTCCCTTTTTCACATCAGGATTAAAGCCGCTTGGAACATTTCTTTCAGCTAAATTCTCTCGTACCAAAACATGATGATTTATTGAGCAAAACTGTTTTTATTTCAGTGGTGAGTTGAAACAGGACTGTTTCTCATCAGAAATGTGGTAGTTAGGCCACTGACCCTGCATGGAAACAGCTAATGGTGAGATTCCCATGTCTTGCTTCAGTGGTTCTGATCCAGAACCCAAAACAGAACAGATTTAGGTCAGACAGAGCAGGGATTTGAACCAGGTTCTGCCCCATCCTCAGCCAGCACCTTAATTACTGGGCCAGTCCTTCAGTCACAGAATTTTGTCAGCTTATCTGCATGGGTTGGGGTGAGTGCTGCCTTTGTTTTGTTCATTTTTTATCAATATAGCTAAGCCAGCAAAAATCATATTATAAAAGCTGTTGTGTCAGCAAAGGTATAGTTTTGCTGAGAGAGCAGTCACCCATTCAGGGAACCAGCATAAACCTCCCTGGCCACGGCAAGATGAGCCCATGAGAGGAAAACTTTCAGGTTTAGTCCTCCAGCAAAGCCTCCCTGATGTGGACAGTGCTTTGGTTGCTGGAAAGTGGCTGCCTGGGCTGGATCCTGGCTCTGCAGAGATGTCCAGAAGGTTATTTCTAATTTGCAGTGCAGCAAACCCCCAGATTAAAACCACCTCAGAGGTCTGTGTTGGTTCCAGGGTCGTTGGGCTGGTTGGGGTTTGCTGGCAAGAGCAAAGGGCAGCAGTAACTTCAATTTTCTACATTCAACACTTAAAGCAAAGCTCTCTTTTTTTGGGTTTTTTTGTTTTGTTTTGTTTTGTTTTTGTTTTTGTTTTTTCACATTTTGGAATCCCTTTGGATTCTTCTTCTGAGCTTGCTGGGCTTTGGTTTGTTGCTGAAAATCCCCCGAGGGGATGCTGTTGGAAGCCCAGGGAAGCCTCCCTTCTGCACCAGGTGCAGCAGGGTTGGGCACAGACACTCAGGCAGCACGGGCACCTTGGCACAGGAGGCAAACACAGGGAGCCTGCTGGGCTTGGCTGCCAAGGTGTGACACTCCTGAGGAAACCTCTCCCATGTGCTGCAGATAAATTATAAAATTGTAAAGTTATAAAATTATAAAATTGGAAAGTTGTAAAAGAGCAGGATCAAGTAGCAAAACAGGAGAGAATTGTTGCTAATCTTTATTTATTTGAATCCAGCTCCAGCGTGGCTCTTCCCGCTGAACCCTAATTTCACTTCTCTAATTTCAGCCTTTTACAGATATTACAGGCATTGCCTCGTGTGTTTGCACGTACCTTAAAATACATGTGCCCTTGGAAAGC
Source organism: Picathartes gymnocephalus (assembly GCA_013390045.1). Lineage (NCBI taxonomy): Eukaryota > Metazoa > Chordata > Aves > Passeriformes > Picathartidae > Picathartes > Picathartes gymnocephalus. The sequence goes on along the minus strand of WEKY01019246.1, from coordinate 525,064 downwards.
AGTGTATGGTCATATAAAAAAATAAAGAGCTTAAAAAGCATTCCTGTTTTCAAATTAACACTGAGGTGCTGAATTCATGGTGGTCTTTGTGATTTGAATTTTGCCCTTTTTTTATCCCTCCCATGCCCTGAATAAGATGCAAGTCCGGAGGGAAAAATAGTCCATGATTATGCATTTGGAGACCCAGTTCATGCAAGGAGCATTTCTGAATTTTATGAGCCCTTACTAAGGGGGAGAAAGGCTAATTGCAATCTTAGAAAAACAAATGAGGAAACAAAAATTTTAAAAAATTAAACCACCATACATTTGCTTTGTACATCTTTCTGCCAATATATAATAATTTATAATTTTAGTGGATTGAGAATAATTTTTTTAATGAGTGAAGGCATGAGAGAAATGGTACAGGACACGAAGCAAAGGCTAACACTGCTAAAAGATTAAGTGAAGTGGATATCTTTGCATCAGGTTACGATATGTTTAATATTTTGTGCTTGACACACTCTGTATCGACCACTACAGTGTTCCTTGTTTTCAGTAATAATCTTAGTTACTCCTCTGTTGCTGTCTCCTGTTCCCTGTTGAGGTGGAGAAAATGTCTCTTCTAAGTTGTCACGTGGAGTTGACAAAGCAGAAACGCCGCGGTAACCCAGCACACATAACCTGCTATTTCTTCAGTATTTGGGGGTTTCCTTTGAACTGAACATTTGGAATTAAATTTCTGACGTTGCAGTGATTTTTTTTTTTTTTACCATCATTTTTGCTGCCCTGGAGCCCTGGGGTGACGTGCAGAGTGGTTATTTTCTGTGACATTAGCGCGTCCCAGGCTGGATGGAGGCTGGTGGAAGGCTGCCAGTGTTGTTGTTCTCTTTGCAGGTTGGCCTGGCTGTGTCTGTGTGTGTGTGTGTGTGTGAGGAGAGGGCAGCCAGGGCATCAGTCACCTTTCAGACCTTCACATTTCCTAACGGATCGGGCAAGTGGTGGAATATCTTCCCTTTTGCACACTGTAAGCCTTGGCAGTGTTAGCAGACGGTGTTTTTTGGACGTCTCAGCAGGCTCCGGTCCTGTAGCGTTAGAGGATGAACTGGAGTGCTCTTTACACACTCTGAACAAACTCATCTTTCAAGGCCTTCACTTGGGGGTGGTTTTTTTTTGGTTTTTCCCCCCAGGACCCCCTGGATCCAGCAGGAACAGCCATTGTGATCAGCTCCCTGGTGGCAGGCGGGGTGGCCGAGCGCCGGGGACAGATTTTGCCCGGTGACCGCTTGGTGTTCGTGAATGAGAAGCACTTGGACGGTGCCACCTTGGCAGAGGCAGTGGAAGTGCTGAAATCTGTGCCCCCAGGTACAGTTTCCCTTGGAATCTGCAAGCCTCTGGTGGTAAGAACTGATTTTAGCTATTTTTTTTCCTGTTTGATCCCATGGCGTGTGTACGTGGGGTGGTTGTGTTCGTGGGGAGAATTCGGGGTGCATTTGGGAAACAACTGAGTTGCTGTGCCTTGAGAGGGCCAAAAATTCTGGCAAATGGGCAGCTCAGTGTCCAGAAGGTCTGACTGGAAAAGCAGCATCCTCAAGTTCCTCCTTGAAGCACGTCCACGTGGAGCTGGGAGATGTGCCTGGGCAGACCCGTGGGCACTGAGCACAGGTGTAACGAGGTTCCAGCAATTCAGCAAGCCAGTTAAACGTGTCCTGGAGCCCATTTCTCTCTGAGAGACACTGTTAAGTGCTTGCTTGAGCTCCATTGACATCAAAGAAAGTTGCTCTGTTTGAAGTCAAGACTGTAAATTCAAGCAGAATCTCCCTTTTCTGGAATCAGGGCTTTGGAACAGTGGTTTACTGGGGAATGCTGCAGTATTGTTCATCAAGGGCACCCAGGCAAAATTAATTAAAGCCCCAGTTAATAGAAAGTGCTTGTAATTCAAAGTGGTAGAGCAGTTGTGAAATAGGAATTATAGGAAAGCTGTTAAATATATCCTTCCCTTTTCTAAAAATTGGTATTTTGTTGCTCACATCCTTGTATTTGCCTTTCGTTCCTACACATCTCTTTGGGTTTTAGTGAATCTGAACCAATATCTTCAAAGAATAAAAGCTGTTGACTTCATCTTCCCCATTTTTGACTTTCTGTTTTTATAGTTCTTTAACCTTTCCCTGTCTCTTTTCTAATGGCTGGTTCTCCTTCTCTCTTTTAATTTTTTGGAAAATGTGGGAAATTTTTTTTGTTGTTTTCCTGATTCATTGTTTGGATTACCTTTTTCAGGGAGAAAGCAGAGAGGAGGAGAACATGCACGGTATGGATACCAGCAGCATCAAAAGCAGCCCTGGGTCTCCTGAACCAATAGATAACACTAATTTCTCAGTAATACTTGAAGCACCACAGGTATTTGGTTCCTTTTTTTGGTTCAACTCCAGTTTATACAGACAGGAAATTATGTTTTAAAGTAAAAAATACAGTATGTTTTTCAGATAAGACTGAAAGTATTGGATTCCCTCTGAAAAAGCCTTTAAGAGCAAACTGTGCCAAGTGCATTGTGAGCACTTACCAATGCAGTTCCCAGACTGCCTTATCAAATTTATTATGTCATTAAAATACCTTGGGTTACCTTGGATATGAAATAGGAATGCTGTGTTGTTATTATAATCAGAAGTGGTGGGCTCAGCTTTGCAGAGAAAGTAAGGTCTGGAAGCAGAATGCTTTTAATTATCATGAAGCAAAACAAGAAAAGTAGTTTAGAGTATAAGGCACTCTTGAAATATTTTCTTCTTCATAGCCTTCTAATGTTCTGTGGAGTGATTTCTTTACTTTTGCCTCATCTCTCTCTTCTTTCTTCCTATCTGAGAAATAATTCTGTTTATTGTGGGAGGATGTGGCACTAAAGATAGTGAGAAACTCAGACACCAGGGTAATTGGCAATAATATTGCAGTTCTCACCAGTGCAGAGCTGGAGAGATGTGGATATCTTTTAACTTTCATCTGTTCTTGAGTGCTGTGCAAAATTCGTGCTGGGAAATGTATTCTTTTTAGACCAGAAAATACAACACATAAAGGATCATCCAGAACTGCAGCACAGGAAGAAAAATAAATTCCAGATTTTCATGTAGCTAAACATGTGTACCTGTCTCTGGATACAAACCTATTTCTAATGCTGAAATGCTAGATTAGAAGCACCAAAAGGAGCAATATTATGGGGTAGATGTGGGTATACTGGGAAGAAATTAGCCTGGATGATGGTAAATTATATTTACTGATTTTCCCGATGTAAAATGGCATATTTTGTTTTCCAGGGATGTGGGGAAGGGTTGCAGATAATTTTTCCTCTGCCAGCTCAGATTGGTTTTCTACTTCCTAAATAAAACCAATGTCATTAAGTGTTTTTAAAGAAAGTATTTTATCTTAAAGTCCTGAAACTGGAATGATCAATTTGGTCAAAACGCCCACAGAGGAATTTACTTGCATTTTGTTTTACCTCATGTGTGACAGCTTTGGTAGTCACTAAAATGCCCATCCATTTATTTTCTTCCTTGCTCTCACAGGAGCCAGGAGTGGTGGCTCCCGCTCTGAGGCACTGGCAACCAAAATTTCAGCCCCAACCAAAATTTGAGCCCCAAAATGATGGAATTTGAGGGTTTCATTTGCTGCCACTGTGGACTTCAGTCACGTTTGCAGCGTTCCCTGTGCTGTTGGTGGTGTGTGGTGCTGCAGTGCAGCAGTCAGGGATGGTACGGAGCAAACTGCTGGGTCAGGGACACAAACCCCGCGTGGTGCTGGGCAGATCCAGCGGATTTATGTGCCCTGGGCTTGGGGGAGTGATGGGAGAAGGATGCTGCAGGAGCGAAGGGAAGTGAAGTGATAATGGAGAGGATTTAGGATCTCTTCAGGCTGGGCGTTTTGTGAGATCGAGGTACAGGGATCGAATGGATTAAAGGGAGACTTAATGCTAATTAAGTGGATAAAATGGGCTGATTTCTGTATTGCTGGTGTTCTGCTCTCGTGCCAGCTATTGGCTGCATTGTTTCCTTATGCTCCTGCCTCTTTCTTGTTTTCTCTCCTGCCTCTCACTTGAATTATACAAACATCTTGGCCGTGTCTGGGGGCTTTCCCTCTGTATTTGTACAAATGTAACAAAACAGGATCCTGACTCCGAAGGTCAGAAGTGGTGCAGTGCCGTGGGGAGTCTGGGAAGGGGCAGGAAGCAGAAACAAAAACATTTTCTCCAGGAAGGAGCCCTGGATCTGTCCATGGCTTTCGGAGTCTGGGGGCTTCGGGGTGTTGAAGTTGGGTTTGGGGTTTTTTCGGGCCACAGGGACTTGGTGGCCTGAAGAAAAGAGGGGAAAAGCTCTCAGTGTGTGTGGCAAAATTCTGGGATAAGTGCAGGGCATAAAACCCCAGCTGCCTGTGCAGTCTCACTGTGAGCCAGTGAATATTACCCCATTCCGTTTGGGAGAAGCAGGAGCTGTTGGAAGTTGGAGAAGCACGTGACAAATCCCAGAAAAAGAACTGTTGAGTGAGATCTTTCAGAGTGGGTTTTAATACCTTTTCCCTCGGTTTTTGTTGTTTGGTTTTTTTTGGTTTGTTGCTCTGTGGTTTGAGTTTGGTAGAAAGGTGAGCACTGTTCTCTTTAAAACAGGAAGGTAATGAACAGTCATTTATATCCCTTTTTTTTTGGGTCTGTGGGCCATCCATTTCCCCTCTGCCCCAGGTTAAAAGTTGGATGGAATATCCAAGGTAGGGACAGGCAAGTATGGCTTTTATTTGGGGTTTTTGGGGGGCTTTTTAAGTTGCTGACACTGTCGCATAAGCAAACTCTTAGGCTGTTTATTCAGCTGATAGTATTTTAAGAAATGTTCGTGCATTCATAAAGCAACAGCAGATATGTCTGAAGCACAAAGATACTTTAACTAGATTTATATGTACTTCTTCTTGGGGTTTTTTTTAGTGTTAATTAATAATTTCATTCCCTAACTTCAGTCCAGATTGGTTTTTCCAAATGGCTGGAGCACTATCTTAGCTGTGCGACTTAAATTTCTTTATATTAAAAAAAAAAAAAAAATAATTGCACTGTCTACTTTCAGTGTTAAAATCATAAGTCAGAGAGTCTATTTTCTTTTAGAGAATGCAAGAGGCAGAAGATTTGCACTTTAAAAATCAAGATGTACTTTTAACATGGGCAAAAAATAAAGCCTAACTTTAAAAGAGTTGGGAGGAAACACGGTGTAAAGTCTATATTCCTTTAATATCTTTGCAGGGTTTCAGAGATGAGGCACCTTTTAAAGAAGAACTCGTTGATGAGCCTTCCCATTTGGACTTGGGAAGGTCATTTCAGCTTTCTCAGAAGGAGGATGAGTATGGGAAGGAGTCCTGGGAGATGTGTGAATTTCTGAAACCCAGAGCAGAGGCCGTGCAAGAGGAGCGGGAAATGTTGGTGGATGAGGAGTATGAAGAGGATTCAGACTTCCTGAAATGCGGTGGCTCGGGTGGAGAGAAGGCAACTTCAGACAGGAACCTGGATACACAGCCATGGGCAAAGCAGCTGGGGGCTGCTGAAATACAAGATTTAAGATCCAGTGTCAGCCTCAGTCCCAAAGAGTCCCTGGAATATTCATTCAGTAAAGAACAAACGGTGAGGAAGGCTGTGCTGGTCTCCATGCTGAGCACACATCCCTCAGGGCAGACTCCAAAACTGAACTCTGAGGAGTCTCTCTAATGTTTTAATTACTACAATTAAACTCATTTATTTTCTTGTGTACCTCTAGCAGACACCAGTCCATCCTTTTGTACATTTTGGAAGGTTTTTGGGTTACTTATTGTCTGTATATTTACCTGCTGAAATGAAATACATGATTGGTGTATTTACAGGCATCCTGAATTTGTCATTTTACCCAAAAACTTGTGAGTTTGTTGGGGTTTTTTTTTTTTGGAAGCTGTGCTGATATGGGGTGTGTCAGTAACAGCAGAATGTCACTTCATGGGTTTGATAGTCCAGGGGCTTCAGTGGAAGAAACTCCCTCTTTTCCTCATTATTTTTTTAAACTCAAACCAGTTCCTTCAGCCAGATTGTGTACTTGAGCAAAAAGTGATTTGGAGGAAGGAATTGTGGCAAGGATACTGGTGGATAAAGGAGTAGGAGGAGATAGGTTCAGGTAAATTGCAAAACTCTTATTTATACATCTTTCTCCAGTATTCTGAGAATTATTTATTTCTTCTGATTCTTTGTTCATCCCCTTACCAAACAAAAAAGTGATATTATCAGCCTCCCATACACCAGCTTCCAGGGTGTGTGCTTCTATATTAAAAAAATGGAGTGGAAGAGGATTTGACATCACAGCCACAGAGAATCTCTGGTTTTGTTTGGCCTGTCCCCTTTAAGCAGTATGTGTATAAACAGATAAAATGAAGTTTCTACTGAGAGTTTCATACCAGAGTGCGCAATATTAAATTTATACATTTGTTAATTGTGAAAAAACAAATGAGCAAGAGTAAAGAAATTTTTGTCTGAATTACAGGTGAGGAGAAAGATACAGCTGCTTTATATTTCAATTGCATATAACATTTTTCATGCCTCTTCTTAATGCAGTGCATAAATGAGCAGTTAGTATTTAAATGAGCAGTTAGTATTTCATAGTTACCTGAATAAATATGAAGGTAGCTGAGGAAATGTGTATGTTTGCTGTACAAATTAATGTTCCTGTCAAATACCCCTGTGTAAGTTAATACCATTGCTTTCTAACTTTAATTACTTATTTTCTCCTTCTGTGAAGTGTGAAGAGAATGCTACAAGGTCAAACTTTTCTGGAACCACAGCACGCAGCAGCTACCAAAAAGACATATTTGATACTGAAACAACCCAGTCAGAAGTGAAAACTGAGACGGATTTAGGTTTGTATGAAGGTTTTTCTTGATCTCGTAATTTCGTATTTACAAATCTAAATTGTTTTTTACCAAAACACAAATACTTCTGAATGATAGAATATTCAAATGAAGATTTCTGCAGGCTCAGGGAAGTCTGGCTTTAAATGAGTTTCAGCTTTATAATCCTGCTTCCCTCCTCCAAATCTGGTCAGTGATAAGTAAATACAGAAATAAAGTGACAGGCTCTGGAGGGGAATTCAGCACAACCAAAAACTTGCAGGTTGTCTCTGTGGTAGATAATTGCACCATATTTTGGGTTTGTGATCTGTGTTTCTCCTTGTCAGATGGCCAGAGATGCATGGTTAGAGTTTGGTAGATTCATCAGGGAAATAAATTTACCAACCTGCCTGAAGTGGCACTCCCTGCTCGGGAGGAAGCAGCTCCAAACCCCATCCAGCCTGGCCTTGAACACATTGGGAACCTGGTGGGATAAAGGGTTTCATTCCAAGGGTGAAGTAATTGGTGGGTGCCTGGACAGAGGAAGCAAAAGTTCCCATCTGCCCCTTTTTTTCCTTCAGGGACAAAGCTTCAGAGTGGCTCCAAAGGACCTGGGCTTGCTGTGGATTCAGAAGCTGTTGGAAAGGAAGCACAAAAAGAGGAGAATTATGTTTTTCCCAAGAACCAGGAATCTGGGAGAGGAACCACCTTAGCTCCACCTAGAGCAGCATCATGCAGGTGTGGAGGAGGATTTCAGGTTTTGACAGACACTCAGTTAAAGAACTTAGCTGTCCTCTTGCTGAATCATTAAAGGGTGTGTGGAATGCTCAGGTCGACGTAGAGGTAATTTTTACCTCAGGAGATGGAGTTTGGCTTAAAACCTTAAAACTTCCCACATTTCCTCCTCTGAGGACTGGGGCAGAAACGTGCAAAAGGCTCTGCCACCACTTCACTTCCTCCACAGTGAGGGGAGTGTGGATGCAGCCTGGAGGAGAGGGATGTAGCTTTGGCTCCTCAAGAAGCTCTCCTCTTGGTTTTGCCTCTCCTTTGCTCTTGCTTTTGGGAAGAGCAGTTCAGCCAGGGCTCTCAGGGCTCTGCAGGACACTTCAGTCCTGCCAGCGGTGCCGAGGAACCCTGAGCTGGCACTGGCTGTGGATATTTGCCTTACCTGTCCCAGTCTCTCCCCACCAGTTTGGGGTCACTGGGTAGTGGAGCTTTTGGGTCCTGTTGATTCCAATCCTCAGCACTTCCCTAGTTTCATCTGCAGTCTTCTCTCAGAGGGAAAGCAGCTCAGCAATAAGGTGAGAGGATTATTCTGCAGGGTTTAATGGAACACACAGGATCTGTTCTCCCACTTGGATCGTGATCTGCTTACTGGTTTTGGCATGTTTATGTCCCTCTCCAAGCATCACAGCATATTTATCAGAAAGTAAATGTTAATTGCCTAAATAGTCATTTCCAATGAGTAAATGCAGTGCAGATTTGTGTATCGCAGAGCAGCTTATAAATTTAGTCTGCCCATCATGTTTATTTCTGGAGCATTCCTTAAGTACATTTAAACCTAAATACAAAAATTCCTGTCTGGTCTGTTGACTCTGTACATTGGCTTTAAACTGGGCAGTGTGAGAAGGTGCTGCTGTCTCGCTGCCAGATACAAAATATGTGAGGAACTGTGAGCTGGCATGGGTGATGCCTCTTATATTTTTTTATTCCTCCCCTCCCCTCTACCCCGAATTAGTGAATTACCCGAGAGAGAAGAAGGAGAAGGAGAAGAAACTCCAAACTTCAGCCACTGGGGACCACCACGGACGTATGTTCATGTGGTTACATTGTTCCTTGCCATCTACCTTATGTCTTTTTTTCTGTGAGCCACATTAGTTCTTGTTGGGTGGGTTTTTTTCTCTCCTCCTCTGCCAGTAACTTCAGGGTACCTGTGTACCTTGGGTTTTCCTGAAGACAGGGAATTTTTAACAGATGTTCAGCAGAATTTTGCCTTCTATTTATACAGCTGACTTGGGAAGGCTTGGCTGGTTTGGGTTGTGGATGACCTGCAAGTTCTTGCTCATTTAATAACTATTAGGTGTGAACAATGCTCGTAGTGCTGTGCTGTCTCCCTTTCCGTGAGTTCCCTGCTCAACCCCGTGGCAGGATTCCAAATTGCCAAGCCAGCCTTTTAGCCACATCCTTGTTGTATTGTTAACATTTTTAGGTGAATTGTTTTTATGGTCCCGAGTAAAATATGATCAGAAAGTTCCTGCTTGAGCTGGTGGATATGCCCTGAAGTCAGTGCTCAGAAAGTTGTATGAAATACTTCATTATTTGTCTGGAGTGCCACTTGCAGGGCTTCCCTTTCCCAGACACTTTGCTCAAGCTGAAAGAGGATGAGTGTTTACTTGAAGATCTGACTTTCTCTGAAATAAAAGCCTCTGCCCAGTGGGCATGGATTGGCAGCAGAATTCTCTTCTTTTTTGTGGGGTGAGATCTGCTCAGGGTGAAAACTCAACTCTGTTGAGAGCATTCTCAGGGCTTCTGACTTTCTCTCTTTACTCTGTTAAATCTTCTTGAAAGACCAGGAGCTTACATTTATTTAAGGCTTTGCATTTGTAGTTAAAAAAAAAAACAAAACCTGTTTGAAGCTGTTAAAACTACCATGTATTTTTTTCAGAGTTGAGATCTTCAGAGACCCTCACGTGTCTCTTGGAATCAGCATTGTTGGTGGACAAACTGTCATAAAGCGCCTGAAGAATGGGGAAGAACTTAAAGGGATCTTTATCAAACAAGTTTTGGAAGACAGCCCAGCAGGAAGGACAAGGGCTTTAAAAACTGGAGATAAAATACTTGAGGTAAATGGAGATAAACCTTCCTTTTTAGTCTAAGGAATAAAAATTGCCTCAAACGGCTTTGGGTGGAGAGAGGAACAAAATACTGCCTCCACTTCATGAGGTATTGACAACGCTGGGTGTTGAAAACCAAAGGGAACCTCTGGCGGTGTTTCTTTTTTTTGAGCTTTGACTATGGAGCTCTTTTAACATTCTCCTCTGTATTTAAGAAAAGATGTGTCCTGGTGTCTGAAGGGGGAAGTGAAGAAAATGGGAGTGGCCTCCTCCCATACAAATGAGGAATAAGTTATAGCATATCTGCAAGCATAAATTTAATATATACAAGGACACAGACTGTTCATACTGAATTATGGGCTGTTATTTTGTGTGTGTGGATTTAGAGTAGTTAACTGATAACCACTGTTTGGGATAAATCCCTGATTCTGGCAGGTGCTGTGGGGGAAAATGTCATTCCTGCCTCCCCCTCTGGTTGGTTTTTTTACTCATTTTTCTGCAAATTAATACTTCAGAATCTGGGGTGCTGTTCAGGTTTAGTTGACAAGCAGGTAAAACCTGAAGGAGTTAGATCTAACATTATGTAACACTCTGACAAGCTTATTCCTCATGTTTTTATCTAAATGAATTATTTTGGGCAACATATGGCCATCTTTTAATTATGAATACCAAGTAAGGCACTTTTCTTCAAACCATCATCTAAACATACTTTACAAATAATTACTTTTGACTGTTTTTGATGCCTTCCTCAGATACACTAATCTCCTGCAAGTGTGTGTGATGCCTTGTAATGACTCTGTACTTAATAAAAATAAACATTGTTTGCCAGGTTTCTGGGGTAGACCTACAAAATGCCACCCACGAGGAAGCAGTAGAAGCCATCAAGAACTCAGGAAATCCTGTGGTGTTTGTAGTCCAGGGCTTGGCTAATGTACCAAAAGTAAGTTTATTCCTATTTTTATTCCAAAACTTAATAAATGTGTAATATGCGTCTGATTTTAAACTTGGCTAAGTTGCTTTCAGCCAGTTCTGTCAATTTTTTTGTCCCAGGATGGATGCTTTCAGTCAGTTACAGACCAATTGATTGATTGATTACTTCTCTGGCCTGATTGGAAACCTCATTTCTCTGATTTACACGGAGTAGATGTAAATCTGTTGACTGGGTGTTCATTCAGCTTTCCCACCTGTGTAATAGGAGCCTGGCCCTCTGCATTTTAACTTGTCCATATTTCACAATCTAAAGATAAACTCTGTTATCCAGAGGAACAAAGGTGTAATTAAAATTAGTCAGATTCACACCAGCAGCTCTTGTGGAATGCATCACCAGAGGAACCTGAAATATTTACCTGGGAGCAAGTTGATCTCCAAGAGATTTGAGGCATCTCCTCATCTTCGAGGCCAAGGCAAGAAACTTTTTAAAGCCTTAGTAAGAGCAGACGTAAAACTCTGCCTGCCTAAAGTACACACACAAACCCCAAACTCTTGATGTGAGAATGTAATTCAGTAAATTCAGTGCAAGAATGTAATTTATAGACTGCGCTGCGGTGCCCTTCTACATAGGGCAAAATGCAGCGTGGACTGGGGAGCTTTGTCGTTGTCAGGAACTGATTTTGAATGTTTGTTTTGCATCTGTAATGCCCTAATGGGTATTAGTACACATTGTTTTTCAGGTGGTTTCTCCTCCTCAGCCCAAGGGAATCAAAGTCAGCAAAAATCAGAATGCAGACAAAGAAAGTAAGAGTGATAAGGTATTTATTCCTTTCAGTGCTATAAAACCCAGGTTTTACTAAATTAAGTGGTATAATAGCATGTATTCTAACTCTATGATAAGCTTCCCCTGAAGTCTAAAATTAAATTTGAAGTGTTTTGTTGAAATATCTTTGATTCTATGACTTTTTGCCAAATTCCTGCCAAATATTCTGACATTTTTTCTGTGGGTGTCTGCTGGGTGCTGAAACCCTGTACTTAGCACAGCTCCTCACTGTCGTCTGTCTGAGGTACCTGTTTTGCTCAAACCGATTCCCTTTGTTCAGCAGAAACAGAGAAATGACATCATGTACACAAATAATATCCTTAACGTGAGGCTGCCTGAAATTCAGTGAAATCACTTTAGGGGATGATGAAATCCACAGAGTCTCCTGCATTTCCCACAGCTGTGCGAAACGAGGCAATGACCGAGGGATCTGTGACTGCTCCGCTCATTGTGAGGCAGTTACTGCACGGTGACTTCCAAATAACTTCACAGCAGCTTTGGAAGAGAAAAAAGTCTATTTGGTAGAAAACAGGGAATTTGTTTTAATAAGGGAATAAGGGAAAAATTTAATTTTTCATTTTCAGCCCTATCACTCTCATGGCCTTGGGTGTTTTCCTCTGGGATTTGCCCTGGCTGAGGAGTGTAGTTCGGGTGCTTTGAGGGTGTGAGAGCAGCAGGAGCAGGGGACAGAATTAATGCAGACAATAAGTTTTGCCTAGTGCATTTTAACTACAAATGGGATGAAATTTCCATTTGATGCTACTCAGCACTCTGGTGTTTGCTGGGTACTTGAGAAGACCCTTTTACCTCCAAAAGTTTTTGTAAGACTCCTTTCAGATCCTGTCGGGGACAGGAGCAGCGAGGCTCAGTTATCACAAAAGGTGTTGAAGACATGCTTTCATGCCAGAGGATAATACTTCCAGTGAAGCACTTACAATCCCCTTTTCTTGTGATTTTTTTTATCTCTATTTCTAATCTCAAAAGCTCTCATCCTCTGGCAACGTGCTGCCTTTAATCTCCAGCACTCCGGTGTGTCGCGTTCTGCGGCGTTCCGAGGTTAAAGAGGGAGCCTCATCTTTTTCAGACCTTTTTCATCTATTGGTGCTATAAACTGGTGGGTGGAATATAGAAGAGCTTCAGTGCATAAATACGTAGCTGCTTTTTGGCTTTGAACACGGGCTCACAAAGCAGTCGTGCTGCACTTCTGTGGGGCCGGCTCCGAGTTGGGAAGAGTTGCTATGAGTGGATTATTAGTCCACGTCCCTATGGGGAACCAGTGATATTTCCAGTCCAGTCTTCAGAGAGTCACAAAAGAGTTTGGTTTGAAAGCAGCCACATCCAGCAGGAAAATCTGCCTTTTCTTGCATCTTTTCTGAAGGTTTTCTCTGACTTGTTGGCGTTTATCCTCCTCTATTGAGCTGTTTGTTTCAAAGTGATCACTTTAATTTGTATAAAACCACTTAAAACAATAGTGGACGAACCGAACGACAACATTATTTTGCTGATTGGCTGCGTGAGCTGTGCTTTTGCCCCTGTGTTAATACAGAAATGTGGTGTAATGGAGTGGCCAGGCACAATCTTCTCATCTGGCCTTTCAGTGGGACAGGAGGGATAAGAGATATTTGTCCCTCTGAGCCATAGAAAACTGCTGGGTAAGCCTGGGTGCCTCGTGTGATTTCACACAGATTTTCTCACAAATGTTTCAGGTCTTTAAGAAGCCAAAGGGTCAGCATTTAGACTGCAAGTTATTACTAAATTACAGCGATAATAAAGTGACTCATTTGTCATAGGCAGCCGAGAGTGAGGCTGCAGATTTTCCATCTCTACCTGCTCAGTAAAGTAGAACCCAAGTCCTCCCATGGTTCCTGGATCATCTGGATTTTGCACAGTTCTGTCTGTGTCGGTTTCAAGAAAAAAGTGGGAGGCACCTTAAGTGTCTTACATCCTTTCAGGAAACAGCTGTTGTGCTTCCAGGTGCTCTCACTATACACTTTTGCTACTGGTGGATTGAATTAATTCCGTTTATTATGGTTTTCTGTGCTCAGTGCAGCACTTTCCTGTTATGTTTTTTTTTTTTTTTAATGGATGAGATGACAGATATCTTTACCTCACAAAATCTTCCCCATATTGCAGCTCACTGCTTCCACCATTCTATACAAATTCAACTTCAGGAATTTAAAAATCAATACACAGGTTCAGCTTTCATTGCACACAGTGGAGGAAAAAAAAAAAAAAAAAAAAAACCAAACAAAAAAACCCACATTATCCTGGGCTTGATGTGTTTGGGTGTTGTGTCATATTTCCCAGCCACAGAAGGAATTAATTACAGGAATTCTGGGTGCTCTAATGGCATCTCCTCCCTGGTGCTCCCTCTCCAAAGTGCATCCTGCTATTAGCAGTGGGCTTGCAAGGGATGCAGCTGAGCATCCTTTAGAGGAGTCGTGGTGCAAACCAAGGCAGGACCCAGTTCCTTGGAGCTGTAAAACCAAGTGCTGAGCTGAGCCAGTGCCTCCTCCAGCCTCAGAACCTGCTCTGTATTCCTGCCATGCATCGCTATATGCATCATTATAGGAGCTGCCTGTATTTATGTGAGGTAATAGAATTTTATTGGGAGGTATAATTCAAAATCTTTATTAAATTTACGCCAAAATAGGGACGGAGTGTGACGTTTAAATATTCATGTATGGACTAAGAGGATTGAGTTCTTATTTTATATTTTTTCAAAATTGATGTTTATCAGCACCAGACAGTTTTGTTATGGGGTGTAATAAGAAACAGGGTATAATTTAATGTTTGTTTTTAACCCTTGATTAATGCTCGCACTTTGATGTTGATGACAATGCACAAGGATTTTATCAACAAGTAAATGTGCATGCACAATTGTGTTTTAGTTTCTTTTTCTCGATGTTCAGTGTCACTTCTTGGCTCTGCTTTCTTGCACGAAAAGCCTTTGCTGCAGAGTTTAGCATTGTAATTAAGTGCTGTGCCTGTGCACATTCAGTGCAACAGACAATGGGGTTTTTTTTTTATTCGTGTTCTCAGAGGTTACAAAACATGTAACTCTCTGTCTTTGAATCCATCAGAGAAAATATGGGGCTCCACCTCCCATGAAGCTGCCACCTCCTTACAGAGCACTCGAAAGGCATCGTGCAGAGGAGGCTGCCCTGGGTGAAGAGGAGGATGAGGATGCTTGTGCAGGGGGTGAGTAGTGCTCCAATCACTGCATCAGATCCCATTTGTGGGACACAGCCAGGTGCTGAGAACCCTTAATGCCATTTATTGCCTGTGGGAAGTGGTGCTCGGCGTGGGCACAGCACCAATGCTCAGCCTGGTTTGTGGCTTAGATGGTTCTTCTCCCCAGCCAGGCTCCCAGAGCTCGGCTCTCCTGAGGGGGTACAGGAAGGGCTGTGCTTATTTTCAGTCCCAGAACATCTAAGCTGTGTCTGGAGGAGTTGCTGGGGCACAGATGTCAGCAGTGGCAGGAGATGTTGTGTTTTACTGCTGAAATTGCAGTGGTAGTGCAGCAGTTGTAGGTTGAGGACCACTGGTGCAAAAAACCAGAAAACCTGCTGCTGATCCCAGGCAACGCTGTTCAAGATGGATTCCTTTGAAAAGACAAATCTGCTAGTTTGTTGTTTCAGTGCTCTGCTGAAGAAAGAATCCCCTGGTTTTGTAGCACTGTGCACGGGAAAGGTTCTGCAGTTGTCCCGTTTTGGTTTGGCAGTGGTGTGTGGTGATGATCACTGTGGAAGAGCAGGGATCTGAGGAGCAGGAAGCAGTACAAGTGGAGAGAGCTCCTGGCAGCACAATTTAGATTCCAGCTGCTTTTGAATTACAACTTCGGTTAATTACAACTGTGGTTAAATGGAAAATTATTATCCATAGCTTATCTTGCAGTAAAATATTTAGGAACACTGACTTTGCAATTAGGAGTCCTAAATTACTTTCCAACATCAGTTGCCTTTTCTTTTTTTTATATATATATTTATGCTCTTTTGTACCAAATCAGCAAAATTGAGGCCTTGACCAACCTGGTCTAGTGGAAAGTGCCCCTGCCTGTGGCAGGGGGTGGAATGAGATGATCTTTAGTGTCCCATCCATCCCTGTAACCTTCTGTGATTCTGTGTGGGCTTTTGCTGGGGTTGAGTTTGTACTTTTTTGCTACAGTGGTTTTTCTCATCATCTTGAGCTCTCGAAACAACTCAGTAAAGCTCCAATTGTAACAAACTCATTCCAGCTCGTTATTAAAGTCGTAATTCCCAGTTAAAGGATAGGTGTGATAAGTAGGCTGACACCTGAGTTATCTAATTAGGATATGCCTCAATCCAAGTGCTTGCTGGACCTGAGTTAATACTTTGCACAGAAGTAATTCCTTATCCATGGGCTTGGCCATTTTTTAGCTCTCCTGCCATCCCTAATGATATTGCTGGCTGAGGCTGGAAGCTGAAAGGGTAAAGCTGCTGCTGATATTAAATCCATCAATCCTACCAGGCTTGGCAGCAGCACACAGATTTGTTCAGGGGAATCTCCTTCTCTCTCCCCTTTTTACTGGCTGAAGTTGAATGCTTTGCTGTAGCCATCTTTTCCATGAATCTTGGAAAACACTGATAGATTCTTCCTCACCTCATTCTGTTCCTTCAAAAAATTAGTACAGGCCAAGGAAGCTTAAACTAAGTTTGTGCCTCGGCCCTTGCAGTAAAAAACGTGTTAGAAATGATCCAACTGTACTTAATGACATTAAGCATCTTGGCAGCTGTGGAATGGGCTTTTACACAGTCCCTGCTCTGTGATCTCTTAAAAAATAAAGTTTTCCCTGAAAATTCCAGTACAGAATTGTTTTTGTGAACTACTGGATGCTCATAACTTCTCTCCTGATTGTTAAGCACCTTTCCCAGAAATCCCAACCCAGGCAAGAACTTGTCTTTCTTAATTGCCCATTTATATGTCTGCATTGATCTGTTCCTTACCCACTTACCCAGCTAATTCTGCTGGGTTTGTAACCTTAGCTAAGAATAATCAACAGGAGAGTTGGATTTATTGTCTTCCTTATTTAGAAGATAAGCTATCTAGAAGGAAGATGTGGTGTTAGCCCAGGTAAATTCACATCATAACCTCTCATTTATTTGCTTCCTGTAGTTCTCAATCTCTGTCATAGCATGGAAAGCCATAAGAGGGCATTTTGAGGTGGGACAGCTGTTAAATCTGTCCTCTTGTTTTGCTCCTGATGGATTTTACTTTATTTTTTAGCATTCTTATTAACACAGCTGCAGTGTCAGGAACCTTCTCATCAATTTCTTTCAAACTCCAGAAATACTTTATTTGCTCCACTTGACATTTCTTGTCCTTGCTTATCGCTTCTTTCAACCCTCCCTCTCATCTTTTTTCTCCACATCCTCCATCATTCCCAGACTGAAAAAGCAGAGCATTGTTAGTCTTCCTGCTGTACTTAGAGAATTTCTCTTTCCTTTCTGTGCCATCCGTCTTGCCTCATAGTCTCCGCATTTTGTCTGTTTTCCCCTTAAAGTGGCTGAATAACCTTTTGGTATGATTGAATTTCCCCTAAAATCTAAACCCACTTGCCTTTTGGCAATGCTCCTTTTTATTTCTGCTTTTCCCCCTGCTCAAACTGTACCTCTAATTGCTGATTGTTGGAACAGTCATTTCTTGTAGATGTTCTCCCTTTTCTTTCCAAGGGTTGGTTTTGATCCAAAGAGGGCAAATCCTTGTTGGGAATAGAACTGTGAGGTAGTTTTTGGTTTAGAGAAACTCCAGACATGTCCTCTGTGTTTCTGTGCTTTAAGGAGTTTGAAGTTCCAGGTGGTTTGGTTGTTTGGTTTTTTTCCAAATGTGACTTCTGGCACCTAAGACCTTTAGTTTCAGTTCTTCTTCTCTTTTGTTTCATGCCACCAGTACTTCCAGCGTGATTTCCCAAGTTCTTAGATAGCTTTTCCTAGACTTTGAAGGCAAGCTGAAAGTTGTATTTCCCCTTGTTTTATTTCCTGTTCTAGTGACACTGCCAAATCTTTATCAGTACCCAGCTCTAACCCTGCGTGTGGGTTTTGTTTTCCCTTTGCTTTGAGGTTGCTGGTTCAAGGCTTTCAGTTTATGCATGAGAAGAGTTTTGCAGAACTTGCAGTGTGTCCTTCCTGCTGCAAAAGGAGCTTTCAAAATTCATCATCCCCCAGACCTGAAACGTTACAACACAGATTTGGAGTTTTCCCTTCCCACACTTGCCTGTGGCAGAGTCTGTTTTGGAGAAAGAATTTTTTTTTTTTTTTTTTTTTTTTTTTATTTTTTCATATGAGCAAA
>WEKY01019246.1:428083-507296 GCA_013390045.1 Picathartes gymnocephalus | reverse complement strand
TTTTTTTTTTTTAATAATCAAAACAAGTGAAAGGAGGGGAGAGCAGACAAAGGAGCTGTTTGTGCTGGTGAGCAGCTGTGCTGCAGGCAGCATCAACAGGCACTGGTGTGCTTTCCTGGAGCGGGGATGGCTGGAGGTGTGCTCCCCCAGAACCTGCTAATGGACCTGTGTGCACCCCGTGGTGCCTTCTCGCCATAATGAGGGGTTGGTAGTAAAAAGCAGCAGAGGAAATGGATGGGCAGAGCAGTTTGTAATGGAATGTTTGGTGAGGTTTTCCTTGGGGGGATTCCTGGCTCTACAATTTGGATTATACTTTCGTGACCGAGTCGCAGCAAACATAAAATTGGATAGGAGAGAGCTGAAAAACCATTCTAGGAAAACTGAAAGGACAGCTGTTGAGAGAACTTGAAATCCTTAGTTTCAGTTGCTGTTGTGTTTTTTAGTGAAATCTTCTGTCAGTTAGTTGACTGAGCTCGATCTGGTTGGTTTCAAGTAAGTCTAAAATAATAAAAATAGATGGTAATAAAATATTTGTGGAAGGTGGCTTGGGTAATGGACTAAGCTACTGCTGTGCTCAGACTTCCTGTCTGCAAGGATATTTAACTGTATCTAATAAGGGGATAATAATGCCCCCTTCCTCTTATTTTGTCTCTAGATAATGCAGAAATCAATGAAGCTGTAAGAAAGCATAATGATTTCTCTTCCTAAGATGCCTTTTTGAGGAACGGTGGTTTCTCTGCTAAAACAAAAGATTTTAAAACTTCTTTGGTGTTTTGACTTTGCATTCTTGACTCAGAGGGTGGGGAGGCCCTGGCATGGAGAAGTTGTGGATTTCCCATCCCTGGAAGTGTCCAAGGCCAGGTTGGATGAGCTTTAAGGTCCCATCGGAACCATTCCATGATTCTGTGAGAAATCTGTGGGTGCAGGAGGGTTAGGTTGGGATTGGGCAGCTCTTAACACACCTGAGGTTTTCTAGCAGCATCCAGGTGCCTGTGATGTCTGTGATCAGTGAGAACACAGTGGCTTTCATTAAAAATAAAAGATGGAAAAAAAAAAAAAGGAATCAAGTTCAGTTGAGACTTTGAGGACGGTATGGTCGAGTTCCTGGGGTGAGCAGAAACAGGAGCTCTGCAAGTGTCTGTGCACTGCTGTGGATAAGGATGGCAACGTGATGATCAGCATTTTGGGAAAATGCCAGGATTATTAACAAATGACTAAATAAAAGCCAACCCACTCATAATTCCTGGGCGTCTCGCTGTTTGGAGTCTGGTTTAGGCAAAGTTGTGCTGAAGCAAAGGAAAAGCAGTCCTAACTTCCACTTTTCATTTTGGGGGGATCACTTGAAAATGTTGATCTTCAGTGGAGGCAGCTCGTGCAGCCAAACGCTGCCTCTCCAATAGATGTCACTGCAATCAACAGCAAACAGAGAGGATCCTCAGAGGGGAAGATGTGGCTTGGAAAAAGGCTCCAAGCCTTATGGCAATAAAATGTTGCAAAAGTAGTAATTGCAAGATTTAATGTTCTTAACTATAGTACCAAGTGCATTTAATGCGGTGTATTTCCTTAGATCGGGCAAGAGTCAGGATTAGACAGACAGAGCAGAGACTTTTCATTTTTCAGCCCTGCCTTAATCCCTGCTTAATGTGACTCTGTGCTGCTAATCTTCTTTTCCCATTCTTCTTCTGACCCATAATTAGCTCAAATACGTGGGGTTTGTAACCAGCCCTGGTATCAGATCCAGGAGGTGCTGGGCAGAGCCCCAAAGCTGCTGTGCCACAAGGGGTGGGTGAGGAGCTGTGTCACTGCCCTTGGAGGTCGTGGGTTCGTCTGGGGTTTTGTTACTCGAGCTGGTTTCTTCACTCTCTTTGTGAATCACACGCACAGTTATCGTCTGATGAAGTATTGCGAGAGGAAATTACATTTTTGATGAAGTAATAGTAAAATTGCAGCTGGGACTTCTTGTGGTTTTTACTGTGTGCTTGACATAATGCACCGAACAGATGGCTGTGTGTGTGCTGTGAGACATATTCTAAAGGAAGGACAATGAACTTTAAGAACGAACAAATTAATGATATTAACGAAATAAGCGAGTATTTTGAGTTGTTTTAAATGTAGCTTTTGGAAGAGAGCATTAGTAGGACTTCCCCAAATAACTGAGTATGTTTATAAATTCAGGGGGAGATTTCATCTTTGCTTTCTTTAATTACTAAATGAAGGATTTTGAGCCTTTTCAGTGTTTCAGTTCAGCATTCATTGCAGGGAAACTAATATTGCTTGTTTAAGGTTTCAGCAAAATACAAGTTATGATGAAGTTTGTGCCTTTTTATGCTTGTAATGACAGATCGGTTTTGTTTTCTGACATTAATAAAAAACCCCCAAAACAAAACAAGCAAACCCTATGCCACAAACACAAACCAGTGCTGGGGAAGACTGTAAGATATTTGCGGTGTCGGGGAATAAGGGATTTAATGAAGCCGTTTGTGGGAGAGAAATTAATTTTTAACCCCTGCAGCTTGCAGGGGAAAAAAAAAAAAAAAAAAAGGATGCTCAGATAAATAAGATTATTAACTGCTGCTTTGCCGTGCAGTGGGTCATTAAGCAGGAAGGTACCTGCAGCTGCCAGCCACACAGCCAGGCTGGGGGTGACTCCTGCTTGGGGATGGAGATGGAGATGTCATTCGGATGCTGGCAGAGCACAAACAGCAGCTGGGAGCATCCGTGGGTCAGATGTGGGAATCCAGGGATCTGCTGCTCCCCGTGTGCTTCCACAGGCAGCTCTCCTCTGCTGGCAGATGTGACTGGGAGCTTGTGGGCAGCCCGAAATTAATCTAATTGATGGCATCTCGTAATAGAAACAGACAGACGGTTTGCCCTTAAGGAGAGAAAAATCTCAGGAAAATAGGCCCAAGGTCGTCAGAAGAAAGACAAGCCCTGAGCCTGTGTGTGATGAGGATTTGAGCTGCTTACAGCCCTGAATGTTTGTCAGGAATGCAGATTTCCTGAGTACATGCTGGTACAGCAATGGTACAAGGGGGTTTCCCAGGTAAGGATTCACATCTCTCTCTATGTCGTGTTTGTTTCCAGCAAGTCATTTTTAAGCTTTTTTTGTGATAATTTAGAACTAGTGAAGTGCTGGAGAAAGAAAATAATAGCAGAGATTTTTTTTTTTTTTCCTTCAGTTTGAAGCATGGACATATAGCATGATTGGAATATTGAATGCATTCAATATCTTTAAAATATTTTCCTCTTGTGCTTGCTTGTAAATCATTGCTTCTGTGTATGCCAGTGCTCAACATTCTTATATACAAAACTGACTGGAGTACACAGTGCTTCAAGTATAAGAATTCGTAGCATTAAATTTCTTGCTGTATAGAATAATCTACTCTTCCATAACTGTTATTGTAATGCAGAGACAGATGGCTGAATTTTCTTCACTTTGCTTGTTAAGAATGTGTTAGGTAAATGTTTTTAGACTAAAATAAAAAGCTGCTGGGAATCTAAACTGAATATTCAGCATTTTCATGGTAGAAGGAGGAGAAGCAAGAATAAAGCAATGTGGTGGTAAACAAATGAGCTATTTGCAATGAAGGATAATCTAATCTTTAAATATTGCCTGAGATTGCATTTGTTCTTAGGTAAGATCTTTTCTTCCAACACCAGCCAGGTACCCAGAGAACAGCAGTGAAATACTCGGCATGAAATACGCTGATTTGATGTTCTAAGGTTATTGCATTGTCTGGGGCTTGGTGCAGGTGGCTGATGTTGTTTGGGATCTTTGATCTCGCTCCGGTGCTACAGATAAGTAATTTCAGATAGAAGATAATGTCTGTGGTACAAATCTGTAAACACAGGTACAAACTTGCTGAGAGAGGATGATCCAAGTAGGTCTTTGTATTGCTCCCACCAAAGTGCTCTGAATATCACTGCAATGACTTGCAACTAAAAATATGTTAAAAGGATGTAAATATTTAAATAGACAAATGAAAGGCAGACACCGGCTCGTAAAAGGTGGTTATGTGTTTATATTCTTGACTAATAACCTGATTTTTAGATGGGAAGATATCTTTCATCATTACCACCGTAAATGATGTTGCTCCAATGCACAGAGAAAAAAAAAAAATTAAAAAGAAAACTCCACAGTGCCTCATGTCTTGCCCAGACTAGCACAGCATTGCTTCTAGTTAGAATACAGAGCAGATTATTTGCATAACAGCTCTGTTGCAAAATTATCTGCTCAGTTTAAGCTGTAGCTGCTCCCAACATGTAGTGGAAGTCGGGCTCTAACAGAAGGGAAATATAAAAAAATGTTGAATGACAATAATTTTGTTCTTTACAGACATTACCTAGTTTTGCACAGTATTGTAGCAATTGAGGCAGCTGTCCAGAATCACTTCTTGAACTGTCAGGAGAAAGTTGGAGTTTTTTTTTTTTTTGCTTCTCAGTCTGAAGACTTGATCCCCCTTTATTCCCTGTCGTGGCTTAGGGGCAGCTCACCACCGTGAGCAGGTGTGTAATTGCTCTTTATCAGGGTAGGTGGCATTTAAAGAGCAATGCAGAGTATTTATCTCTAGGTGTGCTGGCTACAGTACACTGTGACAGACCGGTGAAAATTTGCTTTATGCCTTGTAGTGGCCACATGTGTATTGAAAACTGATTGCAAGCTAAAGACATTAGGAGGGAAATCTATATGCAGGTACATTTCTGTGTGTGTGTGCTGGCTGCATCAGATGAGTGTCTCTATTTTATCACCAAATTCAGAGCACTTTTGCCACATTGGCTTTAGAGGAGATGTGGCAGCTGGCTGAAGGGCAGGTGGTTCTTTCTGCTGCCCCAGAAGCAATAATGAACCTTCTATAATCAGTGTGATGATGTGCATGTCTGTTTTCTTCATCAGTGCTTGAAGATCCTGACTTCTGCTTCTCTCTCTCTGCTTTCCCAAGAAGTTATTAGAGGAAGTGTTATAATCTGAGGTTTCCAAAGAAGCTGTGGCTGCCCGTGGATCCCTGGAAGTGTCCCAGGCCGGGTTGGATGGGGCTTGGAGCATTCTGGGACAGTGGAAAGTGGCCCTGCCCATGGCAGGAATGAGATGAACTTCAAGGTCTTTTCCAGCCCAAACCACTCCATGGTTCTGTCATCAAGGAAACAGCAAATTTTGGCTGCTGTGGCTGGGAAGGGAGGGGGCTCTGCTCCCCAGAGGCAGGGGGTCAGCACCTCCATGCAGACACCCCTTAATCCAGGCCAGCTGGGCAATGGGAAAGGCTTTCCAGCAGCTGCATGGCACATCAGGTACCACTGAGCAGGGGCTCCTGGTGCTGGGAGCTGCCAGCCCTGCCCTTGCCCTGCCCTCCAGCTGCTGCCAGGGTCCACAGCTGGAGCTCGAGATCCAAGGGCAGAGCTCCTGTTCCATCAGACCCTGGGGTTGTTTTGGGAGTGAAAGGGAGGAGGGAGCCGAGTGGAGCCGTGGGGTTCCCGAGTCAGGAGGCAGAGCAGGAGCTGGGGGCAGGTGAGGGGACTGGTTCTGGTTGTGATCTTGGGGGGGAAGGACCCTGCTCCTCTCCATGTCTTTGTGCAGATAGGCCAGCACAGAGCCAGGAGCCATCCCAGCTGAGCCAGATGAACTTGAGACCTCCTGCTCAGGTGATGACAGAGCTGCAGGTGAATTAGAAACGCTGGCTGAAGCTGGGAGTGGTGAACCTTGACTTTGCCAGATCATTTGTGATTGTTTTATAGGTACTAGGTTCTTTTAACAGTGGCTTTATCTGTTTTGTTTCGATGCATTAGGTCGTTTCAGGGGGGTTTTGTGTCCTTTTAACTGAAAAGCATGTTAGTTATCACAGATTTATAAATTCAGGTGTGTTTTTTCTGCAGTCTCAGAATTGTAACCCTAAGTAGGTTTTTTTTAACCTGTCAATGTTATGCTTGTGTAGTATCCTGAACTCTGTATCTCTAGAGAAGTACAGACTTCCCACTCCTTAGGGTGAGGTGGGAAATCATCATTTCCATGCTGTGATGGTCCTGGGAATATTACAAGATACTGAAGATAAGTTCCCATATTTGTAAACTGCTGCCACTGAGTGATGAACCACGTACCTAAACTGGGAGGGATTTGGATGGAAAAGCCAGAGGGTGGGAAGGCACAAGGCATTTTCTCGTGTGAGCACTTGCATGGGGAGCTGAATTGTGGCTCTTAACGCTGTGCTGTGAGAGCAGAGAAGGATTTCACCTCCCAGATGGCTTTTAGAGGCCTTGTGCTGCTGAGCCTCCATCCCTCCAGGAGCTCTGGGAGCAAACAGCACTCCCTGTATGCTGAAACATCTCCAAAGTGTTTATCCTGTACCACCACAGTGTGTGACGGTCCTGGCATCTGCCTGGCAGAGCTGTGGCTGTTCCATGCTGCAGTCACTGCTCAGCCTCAGCAGAGGAAGGAGAAAGGATGAGATTCCCTTGGTGCTGGGCCTCCTGCTCCCTGTGCCAGCCTCACCTGCAGCCTGGACCTTCAGGTCTTGACATTTTCCTGCACTGAACTGTAAACCTTAATGCAAGGTTCTGAACCAGAAACTATTTTTTTCCCCAGGTGTTTGGCAAAAAAATCTGGTTTAAACCCATAAGGTTTGGCTGTAATTTCCTCCATCCGTAAGGTTTGGCTGTAATTTTCCTCCATCCATTTTGTAACCTGTTATTCTTTTAGGGATATGACAGATTATTTAAGGATTAATACCGTATCACTTCGTTGTGCATCATTAATGGATTTAAGCAGACAATGCTGTAATTTTACAGCAAGAGTTCACTTCAGGATTGAGTTGTTAGAAGTGGAGAGCATGTGATTTCTAAAATCCTGTTTGTATAGATGATGTGGTTTTTTTAAACATTGTTTCTCAAGGGCAGAAAGCCACTGAGGGACCAACCTGCCAGCGTGGGTCCTAGTGAGGTATCTCTGAAGGGCTGGGAGAAGAGTGGAAGGGGAAAAAATGGGATGAGACAGGGATGGATGAGGGAGCAGGGAGAACTCTATGCAAGGATGAGCACGGGCAGCTTGTGAGGAGGGCCAGGAAGGAGGTGGGGGAAGGCATTTTGTGGAGCTCAGGGAAGCCTTTTGGGGCCAGAAGGATGTGGCTGTTGCTGGTGTGTGCAGGAGGGATGTGGAGGATGGGGATGGGCAGGCCTTGCACCCACAAACAGCAGCTTCATCCTTCTGGCCCCAAAAGGCTTCGCTGGGCTCCCCATTCCTCACAAAATCAGGAGAGCCCAGGTGAGGCAGGGCAGGGGCAGGAGCCTCCAGCCAGCACTCCAGAGCAGAGCTGTGGGGGGTTTAATGAGTGCTGCTGTCATTGCTGCAGCTAATGAACGTGGATTCCTACAGATCCCTGTCCCCCATTGCCTGGCTGGGGTGTTGAGGAAGGTGTGAGCTCCATTTTTTAAGCTTCTCCTGTGGCTGGAGCCTTCCTGAGGCTTTCCCTCGAGAGAATTCTCTGGCTTTAATAAAGTGTGAGCTCACACCGAAGCCTTTCCCCCAGTCAGGGTATTTATCAGGTTTCTCTCCTGCCTATTTCCATGAACCTTTTACAGCACCTTTGAGAGCCCTACTCCACCATGAGATTTGCTGCCTAGTGCAGAGGTTTGGTGGCAGGAGCTTGGATTGCACAGGGGGTGGTTTCATACGCTGCGTTCCTGTGGAAAAACAGGATAAAATTAGCTACCCTATTAGAGCTCAGCTTAATTTCTATTAAGAGACTAAAATATAATTAATAAACATTGGAGCCTGACCCCTGGAGTGCATTTGGGAAGAGCTGGCATCTCCTTGGTCGGTTGCCATCTGTTGGATGTCTTGCTTGGCCATCTGTCATGAGAGACACGAAGCATCTTGAGACTTGTGGAGCTCCACGCCACAGTTCCCAGAGCTCAGGTGGCCATGGACATCAAAAAATAAAATAAAATAGAAAGAAGGACCCATGGAGTTCCAGCTTACCCAAAAGACAGTGTTTATTGGTGAAGAGTAAGTCGTAGATGCATCTGAATCATCTGATTTGAAGGCTAAATTCCATAAGAGGGGGGGAAAAAAAAATCAATTGAATATCAAGCCAAAAGAACTACAGTAAAAATTACCATACCCCACTCTTATTTTTCCCTCAGGCATTTATTTTTTAACTTTCTCTTAGTTGATTTCCTCCTCCAGTCAGAGTGGAAAAAGTGAGTCTATTTAATATAGTAAAGTTTATCCATTTAGCTCTTCCTCCTGGATTAATCCTTGGAGATGGATTTCTTTAGCCAGAAGGAAAAAGAGAGAGTGCTTGACATATTGCAAGTCTCTGCTCGCATACATCATCAATTTCCTGATTATAATTATGTTCATTTCAAAAATGCCCAAAGCTTAATGCATTAATATCTTTATTTCATTAAATACACTAGGAGAGAAGCTATTTGTTGTCTAATAACGTATTTTGATGCTAAAAAAAAAAAAGAAATCATCTCTTCAAATACTCTTCACTTCTTTGTGATACAATTTTTCTTCTGCAGAAAAATGAATTTCTTGCTTAGCACCTTTTATTTGAAGGAAAGGTATCTGACCCTGGCACTTTTATTGTACTCTTTCATGGAAGACAAAACAGATCTGCCAGGCTCCATCCTTTGGAGAGCTTAAAAATAATCAGAATAGAATTTCTAATACAAAATACTGTTTTATTTAATCAAATCTGTCAAGTGTTATGATGTCATAAGTGCAGCACAAACCTGATTAACTTCTCCTATAGACTCTCAAGACAGCTTTTTAAATAAGATGTATGGCTTATTTAGGGAGAGTGTGCAACTGCTGCATGATTTCACAGGATTATTCAGGGGGGGATTTGTGGGCAGAGGAATTGTTATGCATTCCTCTGTCCAGGTTCCTCTGCCTCACCTGATGGGAGAGGAATTTGGCAGCTGTAAAGGCAGGAGTTGCTGCCTGGCTGACACTTGCAGTGCTAGAAAAAGCTCTGTGTTCTCATTAGCATTGGGTGCCCACTTATTTTCAATTTATGTCACATAGGACAGTTGAAAATTCTTCCTAAAACTCTTGCTGTCTCATTTCAAGATCTCAAGAAGAGACCTTTGAGTGAATTCTTCATTTGGTTGGTGCCTTTCTCTTTTGGAAAAGCAGCCATAATCCAGCAGTGTGTTTTCAGCCTGGAAGTTTGTGTTTTAGTGGTTTATCTGTGTGAGAAATGTTCGCTTTATCATCCTCTCTAAGGTTCTGCTGAAAACCTCCTCCTCCAGGGAGGAGGGATGGATTTGCAGGAGTCTGGCACAAGAGCTGACTTGGACAGAGGAGGGAGGAAGGACCTTCTCCTTCATCTCCACTTCTCCTGGGCTAAAGCATCATCTAAAATCAGAGTGCTGGGCTGTGATTAACACACTGGACACCATAAATTGGGACATCACAGCTGGAGACACAGAAATACATAGTGCAAGAATGATGATTGTGTGTTCACGAACAGAAGAAGCTTCCAAGTGGAACTGTAGGTGTGTATTTGTTTTGTTCCAAGGCACAGCAATCTGCAGCAGTGCCAGGTGTCGCAGTCATTTTTCACTCATGTTTCATTTTACCTCAGCAAT
Source organism: Picathartes gymnocephalus (assembly GCA_013390045.1). Taxonomy (NCBI): domain Eukaryota; kingdom Metazoa; phylum Chordata; class Aves; order Passeriformes; family Picathartidae; genus Picathartes; species Picathartes gymnocephalus. Next base: position 497,708 of record WEKY01019246.1, on the reverse strand, counting down.
CAAAGGCAAGCCATGACATTGGGACACTCAGGATTGTACCCGAACAAAGCCTGATGGCTCAAGTACAGTTTGATAGCTCCAAACTCAGAAGTCATCCGGCAGTTTGTAACTGTTTCAGGAGCTGTAATCAGTTTGATGGAAGACAAAGCAGTTACGAACCTAAGAAAATACTGATAGCTGCCTAAATTTTAAAAAAATATGAGGAGATAAACCATCTAAACAGCATTGAGGGGCTAGCCAGGTCTTTTCCATAAGTGAACTCACTGTCACCTCATGTCCTCTAAAAGCTAGATACGCAGCTTTTAAAATGTTTGGCTGATTTTTAATTTAAATTGGCTTTGCAGTTCATTTAAATCAAACATTTTCTTCTTTCAACATGCATTGGAAGTTTTAAAAGGCAATCTGCATAGAGATCTGAGCACACTCTAACCCATTAGCATAATTTTCCTGAACAGCTTTTTTCACATAAAGTATGTGGGCACCCAGAGAATTGAGCGGAATCTGGACCCAGCACTGACCGTAGTAAAAATCTAGCTTTTGCCTTTTTTCCTCAGCAGCCTGAAACAAAGAGCTTTTCTCTTCACAACTCCTTCAGCGGGAATGAAAACAGCTTATCAAACCTGAGCAACTTGTTAGGGGCTGGGAGAGGATATTTTTCTCTGCTGGCCTGCAAATAAAAGCTGGGAGTGTGAAGCTGAGAGAATTGTGGAAGCGTTTGTGGCCGTGGTGTGGTGGCAGAGCCTCCTCTGAGGTCCCTGCACAACGAGCTGTGTGTGAAACCCAGACAAGAGGGAAACCCTGGCAAAGTGGAAATTAGATCATTTAAAAAAACAGGTTTGATCACCACAGAACCGCCATTATCTGCCAGGAGAATAACGATGCTTCTGTTAAATATCCCAGTTTTAAGGGAAAACGTGGCAGGAAGGAGATTTTTTTTTTTTTTTCTTGTATTAATCATAATTGGCAGGTTTGTGTTCAGCGTTTTTGTTACGAAGCTGTTGTTTGTGTTTTAATTACATTCTCATTTCTGTCCAAATGCGAACAGTATATGTTGCTAGGAAAAATATAAAGTATAGAAGGAAAGTTGTTCACAATGTCTGACGTGATTAATTAATTAACCAAATGTATGATAAATTTTATATTTCCTTAAATTTTTATATACCTTATTTTTATGTATACTTACAATACTTAGATCCCCATAGCAGGCCTGAAAAAGGAACTTGCAACGTTAATACAATATTTTGGTGCAAGTAAATCTATTTTGTAGCAACTAGCTTGACAGTTACAATCAATCTTCAGCAAAACAACTAAAACCTAAAAATAGTAAAGAGGATTAAAATTTATCATTAAGATTGCCATTGAATTAATTCACAGCTGAAGTAGCTGATCATGATCAATCTTCTTTAGGGCTTCTTGCTGTTAAGGCTCTCAATGTAATTCCCAGCCCAGCTCTGTGGGCATTTTCCTGGGCTTTGCAGTCCCAGTGATTCATCCAGCTTTTATCTGTTTAATCACTGTCACAGCATATTTAAAAACTGCTGTGCAAGCAAACTTAGGCTTCTGGGGTGGGAGGTTTTAATCCAAAAGTTTGATTTAGTCATTGTCAAGTCACTGTGACGTGGCTTTGTTGTGTCACAGGGCTGTGCTGGCACAGCAAAGACAGGGTTGGGACTCTCCACCATCTATCCCAGAGCCCGGTGTCATTTCCTGCTCTTCACCTGCTCTTCCCAAATCAGCTCCCTAGTATTTTTTTTTTTTTTTTTTAAGGTCTTTTTAATGCAACTGTTCTGATTTTATGTGAAGTTTTACATTGTTTGAGTTCTTTCCTACGTTTCACAAGGGGCGGCAGTTCACCTGGAGACCTTCTCGAAGAACGTTTTGTAGATCTTTGGACTCATCAACACAGGCTGTGTTTGCTGCTCAAAAATTCTTTCATTATTAAATCCAAATTTCTCTAGTCCCACTCTAGATGGAGGAGGCCCAGGCTCTTCCTGCAGGTTCTTAAATTAATTGAATTAAATGAATCACTAAGCGAAATATGTCCCATCACTTCAACTTCTGAGAGGTGTGCTCTGTGCTGCCTCTTACAGATACTTATCACTGGGCCCCTAAAAATCTTCATTAGGTAGCAAACTCTCAGTTTCTGACAAGAGTCTGACACAGTTCTCTTTAATTAGAATCCATGCAGAAAGATTCCAAGATAATGGCTGTGCCAGTCACTTTGTGGGAACATCATCTTTAATAAGATGAAACACTGTCAGGATCAACTTACACTATTCCTGTCAGGAGAGGAAGAATTTAAATGTTCACAATATTCATTTGTTTGCATTGAGACCAAGTGGGGAAAGCAATGGATTAGAATTCCCAATATTCACACTCATCAAATGAACGGACAGCTTTCAAATCCAAAAGTGGGGAATAAGCCAGATCCTACCAGAGCAAAATGAGCAGGAGCAAGCCAGAAAACTTGGAAGCTGGGCTTGGATGAGCCTTGTGGGTCCTTCCAGCTCCGGGGATTCTATGAGAATAGGTTAGGAAAGACATTTCTGTCCCAGTTGGGAGCTGTTTTCCAGAACCGAGTTGTAAAAGGGGTCGTTAGAGCATCATCTGTTGTGGCATCTGGGAGTCTGCTGCCGGTGCATCCTTACGGATCCCCGATGCTCAGTGCCAGGTGAAAGCTGGAATTTCCTTGGGACTTTGCAGTGTTTCCTAACGTTCCTGCCCTGTTCTCCCACCCAGGCTTCCCACCCAGAGAGCTGTACACGGCTGTTTTCCTCGGGGAGCTGCAGCAGAGATAACTGAGCCTTATCTCCAGGGTGCTCCCGGGCTGGGGAGCTCTGGAGAGTGCAGGGCGTTGGCCTCAGGTGACTTCAGCTGCCACAAAATACACGGGGATATTTACAGTAGAGTGTTTTGATGGGATTTTTCTCTTAAAAACAGGGTCTACAGCAGCAGTCATTGGAGCCTGCCTCACATTTTAAGGATTTAATTACTCCAAAATGCCTTCAGTCTGGCATTTCACGGCCCGGGCACAACCACAGTGTATTTTTACATACCATTTGTGTCCTCACAGAGGATTTTATCAAAAGGAGGGAAAAAACCAAGAAGTTTGTTGCTATTTGACTGTGTTTAAGCAGCAGAGTGATGCTCCAGCAGCCTGTCTCCTATCTAGAGGAAACACCCAGTATCCCAGGATTGCCAGTGGGAGGATCAGCTGGAGCAGGGGCACTCCCAGCTCAGCTGCAGAGACTGCCACAGCACAGCACCCAGAGGAGGTCACTTCTGGGGAAACCCAAGTGCTTTCATGGGGGTTAATGCCTCATTTGAAAGGCGAATGAGTGGAAGGATTGTGTGCAGGGGAAGGCAGATTCCCTTATAATCACCAATTATTAGCATCAGGATGCTCTACTTACCACACTCCCAGTAAATCTTCTTTTAAAAGATCCCGGATAAACATGGGCATGAATAGACTCATCACGGCCTTCTCATCTAATTAAAAAAAAACCATACAAAATCTCGTCGTAGTCGGACTTAAATGTTGTGTAATGGAAGTGCAGCCTTAGAATGAAGCTTTGGGCCTGAATAAGGAAAAAAATTGTTGGCAAAAACTCTGTGTGAAATGGTGCAAGGACTGGAGGTGTTCTCTGATATTATGGAACACAGTTACCCTTGCTGTGGTTTTTCAGCCTCTTTTCTCTCTGCTGTTGTCTTTGGGGGTGTGATAGTTCCCTTGATTATAGGAAGAAGTAATTAATGGTAACAGTTTCCAAATGCCACCTGCTCAGGCTGAAATGGTACTTGAAGGGGATTGTGGAGGCTCTCATTATCCCCTTCTTCCTGGATGGGTTAACAAGCACCGGCAGAAATTTCCACCTTCCGCTGTAAAAAGTGATGTGAGCGACAAGTGGGGCTTAAGGAGAGCGTTGGGAGAGAAGGAAAGTTTCCTTTTGTGAGCTGAGAGTGAGAGGAGCAAAGCGGAATTGGAACCTTGGCTGGAGGCAGCAGTGAGAAGAAACTTGGAGATCCCGGATAAGAGCCCGGATCCTTCACACAGAACAAGAAAAGAGGGAACCTTCAGCTTAGGGTAGGAATATTGGCTCAGGAGAGTTTAATGCCAGCTTGTTTTTCACTTGAGGTCAGCTGTGTAGCCCACAGCTGAGCTGTCTGTGGCACCTGGTGCACGTTCTCTCCCTCATGGAGTTAAAGTAACGTTAGAGTGTTTTGGCTGACAGTATTTTGGGGAGGAAGGGGCCGTGGAGCTCTTTTTCTTCAATGGGAGATTGAACTGAAGTCTGCCGAAGGGGAAAATAGGAATGCTGAGGTTTGTTTTGCTCTGCAAATCGTCACTTCAGGTTTGGTAAATGATTTCCAAATGGAGCACACGAAGCCAAGTGCTGCCAAAGGGGTGGCAGGGGGAGATTGTTGGGGATGCTGAGTCTCTGGGTCAGGTGGGGAACTCTCTCTGCCCCCGGGTTTGGAGACAGCAGCGCTTCGAGGATGCGTCTTCTCTCATCATCTGAGGGAGGAGGACTGGTCAGAACAGGATCTCTGGCTATTGCATTTAGATTTTTGAATACAACTGCCCTATTTTTCTTATGCTTGCTGTCACTGAGAGAAGAATTGCAGTGGTTTAATGGAATTTAGGAAGGCATTACAGAAATTCTCTCTATTTTTCAGTTTAAAGCTTACGAAAACAGACGAGTGCATCACTTTTTTGAGATAAGGTTTGAAGAACTGTCTGCCTCCTTGGAGCTGAATAGAGGGCTAGTGGGAAGATTAAAAACAATAAGCTTATTATATTATTAGTAGTGGGAGAATTCTAAACCCCATTTGTTCAATTATGGTCCCTTCAACGTGCTTATTTAGGTTCTTGTAAATTGTAATCAGTAAATTAGACGTGCTGCCCTCACAGCTCTAGGGTTAGCTTTCAAGGGACTCCCTACATTAATTTTTTTTAATGTTTGTAGTGAAACCAAGATGGGAATTGGTTGCTTGGTATGCAAGGATGGCTCTGTGCAGTGGATGCTGCCTGCATTCTGATGTCTGTCATCACCCAGTGACAGCGGTGGCCGTGATGCTGCAGCTCTGCTGCCCGAGCTGTGCTGGGAAGGGCCAGGGCTGAAACCACGTTTTGTGCTGTGGGATAAAAAATGCGAGTTAAATGCATTAGAACGAGCACAGGCTGATAAATGACATCTCCCAAAGCCAGCATATGCTGCTAATAGAGATCTGAGGCGACACAAGAGGGATGTAAAATCCTCAGCATCACCTTCTGTATTCGGGTATCAGCTGTTGTCTCTCTTTGTGGTCTTTTTCCCCCTTCCTTTTCTTTATATTTTGCTTTGACATTTTTAATATTGAGCATTTGGTACTGAACCCAGTCACCTCGCTGAGTCATCCAGAGCTTTTTCTTTCCTCTCTTTGCCTTTTCTAGATGGACTCTCATTTGCATCACGCAGAGACACCTCTTCCCTTTCAGCTCATTTAACTGGAGATTTCAGCAGGTTTGGGAAACAGGCTCCTCAGCCCTTTGCAAGTGCTTTATGTATCTGTCATTTAAAGAGCTTTTTGCCTTCCTGAGAAGTGCTGTCTGCTTTTGCTGTTGCAGATAAATTGTGCATTTGTTGCAGTACTAGATCTTGCAAACTCCAATATCCTGACCACATTGTCCCCATTTATTTCTTTTATCTCTCTGTTTAATATAATAGGAATAGTGGCTGAGGCAAGGAAACATATGCAGCAGCGTAATAATAGATTGTTTGAGAGCAGTTGTCTTCCATTTCCAGGGTTTCCCTTTGAAATGTAATTGTCTGCTGATATAACTGTGAAAAATCATTGCAGGAGTGATCACTAAAGCGTTTCCTCCTGCTTTTGGTTCATGCTACATCTGTGTGGTATTTCTAAGAGAAGCTGGCTGCAGTATTAGCTGCTGAAATACCCTTGTTGAGATGTGTTTGCAGGAGTGGTGATGGGCATGTTGTCACAGAGTGCGGGAGCAGCCCCGTGCGGTGCCAAAACAAGAACTGCCGTGTCCCGTGGGTGAGGCAGCAACAACAGAATCACAATTGCCTCGTGTGAAGTATCTGGTAATGAAGGCAGATAATGGAATTCGTTGCAAAAGCAGATGCTAACTGGCTCCCCAACCCTAGGCAGGGAGCTGAAAACTGATACCAGCTGGAGGGGAGAAAAAACAGCTGAAAAAGGCATTAAAAAGAAGATGCCTTAGGTGCAGGTTTGTTTAAGCAGTAAATACTTGGTTAAGATAATCTAGTGAGATTCTTACTAAGAGGCAAAGTGAGACTGCCATGTCAGTGCTGTAGGAAGTCAGCTGGATGCCCAGAGGATATTTGCATGCAGGTTGGATGAGTAAGGCAGCACCGCTGGGAATTTGTTGTCATTTATTGCCTGGCCAGGACAGCCCTTCCAGGGGCTGAACTGCAGGAGATGGGACTGGGGAGAGCCAGAACCTTCTGCTGGCCGGGGAGGAGGCAGCCCGAGCTGGGGGAGGGCTGATTTTAAAAGCAGGGGTGTCTCTGCTTGTCCCTTCTCCAGGACAGAGGTGCCTCCTGCCAGGATGGAAACGGCGCTGGCACGGAGCATCCTCGTGCCTCCCTGCTGCTCTCCCTCTATTTCACCTCTCAGTCACCTCAGCCATTTCAAACCACAGAACAGTTGCTTTGGAAGTGAATGTGATAATTTAGAACCAAGGTCTTGGTCCACCCAGAGGCTTCCTTCCGTTGTAAGGATTTTTTCTAACAAATAACACCATGGGGACGACACTTAGAAAAAAATTCAGAAGAAAACAACTCAACCCCTAACAAATAAAGCGACCAAGCCTGGAGTTGGTCTCTGCTTTTTGCCCAGGGAGATTTTTTTCTTTACCCAAAGATTTGTTCCCACAATGGGGGTTTTTGGCACAGCTGGAGCACAGAGCTGGGATCCAGCTCACCAGGTTTCCAGACCTGGCCCGGTGCAGGCAGACCAGGAACTTCAGCAGGGCTTTGTCCCATCCCAGGCAATTGCCCAAACTACTGATTTTTGAAGAAGTAAAACTCACTTTTAGTTGCAGCCCAGCTCAGATAGGAATATACACGTACTTCTGAACTGCCAGCATTTCTCCCAGGTGAGAAAACTCATTTTGGGGAGGAAACACTGTGGAATTACAGACTTACTGTTGGTCTCAGAGGCACTTTGTCTGCAGGCAGAGGCTGCAGCAGTGCGTGTTTGCAGTGCCACAGGGCTGCTCCTGCTGGGGAATTTCAAGTGCTTTTCCTGGCAAGCCAGAAATGAGTTTTGAGGCAGTCTCTGAAGATGTGCAGCTTCATCTGCACTGCATTTAAACGTGTGTGTGTGTGTTCCTTGCTCCTTCAGCTCCTGTCTGTGCAGCCGGCTGTGAGTTGTTAGAATTATGCTTTAGACATGTTCCTTGCTCCTGGCAAACAGAAGGGAGATGTGTTCCCCGTGTAGAACAAGCAGTGGAGGGAGCTGTGGCAGAGAGTGATGGACAGCAGCCCTCCAGCACCGATTCTTAGTTTTAGCCACAAAAATGCAATCAATAAGAAAAACCCTTTTCTGCTGGTGCCCTGTTCTGGGGTGTGCTGCTGCTCCTTGCTGTGCTCTAATGAGTTATTTGTCTAATTGTGGTGGGCTGCAAATGTCTTCGTGCTCTTCAGGTCCGGGCTTGGCTTTGTGGGCAAAGAAATTAAACCTCGGTGCTGTGAATAAACCAGGTGTGGCTGTGTGTGCCTGTCTGACCTTTGCTTTCAGAAACACCATTTTTCAGACCCTTCCTGCCTTACTAAGAAGAAAAAACAGTTTCCAAATCCGTGAGGCAAACCACACCTCTAATTATATGTTGACCCCATTAGTTAAGAAATGCCTTAAAGAACCATGCAGCATGGATTGCCATTTATTGCAGTCACATTAAATTTTTGGGGCATATAATTGATAGTAACAAATGAATTTTCTGATTTTTTTTTTTTTTTTTTGATCTCTGTCGGGCTTTAGCAGCTTTCCAGGGATATCATCTCACCCTTACTATGCACCTTGGGGATTGTAGGCTCAGGCACTGGGGATTTTGAGCATGGCAGGAAAATGCCAGCCTGTAAATACAGCGAGGGGAGAGCTGGTGGGTGCCTGTGTTGCTCTCAGTGTGGGTAATTCCTTGGGAGCAGCTGGGGCTGGACATGGGAAGCTGCTCTCCATGTCCCAGAGGGCTCTGCCAAGGCACAGGGGGCTGCTGGAGCTGGAGCAATTACCCAGGAAGGACCCTTGGAGAAAAGAGCCACTGGGAATGTCCCACGCTCAGCTAAATCACCCTGACAGCCCAGCAACATCTCTACCTCATCTTCTTTCTTCTCAGCAGTTTTTATTCACTTTTGGTTGCCTCCCTCTCACCTTCCCCAGCTCTTTTCCCTCTTTCTTGTTGTCATGGGAACATTCACTACAGCAGTTAAATCATACTATTAAAATATTCTTCCCCAGGAGAGTGGTTGTAGCTAATATTGATCCAGCTCCTGCTGCTGACTCAGGGATATGGTTGTACATATAATATCCCTTATTCCTCCTTTTCATGCATAATGCAGGAGCTTCCTTCACCTTGGGCTCTGTGCTAAAGGTGTCACCCAGCCACAGGGAATATACCTTGACTTGCTTTTTCAAACGTGTGGCCCAGCTGAAGGGTGCAGGTGGTGGTTTAAACTGCCTTTAAAATCCGAAGAGGGAAAGCAGACAGGAAAGAACTGCCCTCCCCAGCAGTGGTGATGGATGTTTGTATGCCAGTGGTGAAAGGACTTTCAGATGAACCTGTCAGCATCCCCAGCCCCGCTGTGTGCCCTGAATAACTTCGTAAATATACCCAGCTCTGTCACAGGAATGCTTGAAATGCAGATGAAAGATAAAATAACTACCTTAATATCAGGTGAGGCTGCATTTAAAAATGCAATCACTCATCTCCATTGTCACTGACATCTGCTCTGCCTGATCAGCCCGTGGAGTTAAGCAGAGCGTGCTGAGAAGATTCCTGAGTCACCAGGAGGAAGCAGAAGGTTTTACCTTCAGCTGTGAGCTTGCAGGAATGTTTGAGCCATTAAGTGCTTCAGTTTCCCCCGCAGTGGTTAATTAACCAGCTCGAACTTTACGAGAGTTTCCTGAATTTGATAGGTTTTGTAAGGTAAAGGTGCCTCTGGAATTTCCTTGTTTACCCTCCTTTCAGAAAAGTTTTGGTTTGGAACCAGGCTGTTGTAGAAATAATTAAAATAGTGTGGGTTTAATGTGAATAGTATTTGCAGCTGATGCTGCATTTTGCTGTGTGACTGATACACACAGAGCAAATGGTATTTTAGAGTCTGTGCTGAAAAACACTTATTTGTTACTGAGAAAAACACTTATTGTTACTCTGTTAAAAACACTTATTTGCTGAGGAGCCATCAATTTCTGGCATATTTGTGTGCATTGTGGAACATCTGCTTGTAACTCACTTTGTGTCCTAACTCCCTTTACGTTTGACCTTCCCAGAGAAAATCAGGCAGAGATATGCAGATCTCCCGGGAGAATTGCACATTATTGAGCTGGAGAAAGACAAGAATGGGCTGGGGCTCAGCCTGGCTGGCAACAAGGACCGCTCCAGGATGAGCATCTTCGTGGTTGGGATCAACCCCGACGGCCCCGCGGGACGGGACGGGCGGATGCACATCGGGGATGAGCTCCTGGAGGTAAAACCCTTTCCTGGATGCACACTGGGGATGAATTCCTGGAGGTAAAACCCTTTCCTGGATGCACACTGGGGATGAATTCCTGGAGGTAAAATCCTTTCCTAGATGCACACTGGGGATGAGCTCCTGGAGGTAAAACCCTTTCCTGGATGCACACTGGGGATGAATTCCTGGAGGTAAAACCCTTTCCTGGGTGCACACTGGGGATGAGCTCCTGGGGGTAAAACCCTTTCCTGGATGCTCACTGGGGATGAGCTCCTGGAGGTAAAACCCTTTCCTGGGTGCACACTGGGGATGAATTCCTGGAGGTAAAACCCTTTCCTGGGTGCACACTGGGGATGAATTCCTGGACGTAATAAGTTGTTTCCTGGGTGCACACTGGGGATGAATTCCTGGAGGTAAAACCCTTTCCTGGGTGCTCACTGGGGATGAGCTCCTGGGGGTAAAATTCTTTCCTGGATGCACATTAGGGATGAGCTCCTGGAGGTAAAACCCTTTCCTGGATGCTCACTGGGAATGAGCTCCTGGAGGTAAAACCCTTTCCTGGATGCTCACTGGGGATGAGCTCCTGGAGGTAAAACCCTTTCCTGGATGCACACTGGGGATGAATTCCTGGAGGTAATAAGTTCTTTCCTGGGTGCACATTGAGAATGAGCTCCTGGAGGTAAAATTCTATCCTGGATGCACACTGGGGATGAACCCCTCAAGGTAAATTTTTTTCCTGGATGCAACTTGGGGATGAATTCCTTGAGGTAATTTTTTTTTTTCCTGGGTGCATATTGGGGATGAACTCCTAGAGGTAAAAAATTCTTTCCTGGATGCACCTTGGGGATAAGCTCCTAGAAGTAAAAAATTTTTTCCTGGATACACATTGGGGATGAGCTCCTGGAGGTAAAATTCTTTCCTGGATGCACCTTGGGGATGAATTCCTCGAGGTAATTGCCCCCTTTAGCGTGTGCAGGGAGGCATCTTGAACCTTAAATAAAGCCTGCAAGTGGGAATTAGGTGGCTGAGTGAGGAGCTGTGCTGATTTATGCCAGCTGAGAGCTTGGCCTTTGGCAGGTAAATGTGTTTGCAGCGAAACAAAAATCACTGGCCTGTGTAAAGCAGTGTCCTGCCAGCAGAGCCTGTGCTCTCAGCATGTTCACAAGCTCTGCCTGGGGAGGGGCTGTTGAAAGGCAGGAAGGGGACAGTAAATCAAGCCTTGGAGTGCATGTGTGGTTTTACAGGGAAATTCACACCTTACGTTTAAAAAAAAAAGCCAAAACCCCCTCAACGTTGCCATATGTGTTTTTACAGATGACAGGGATACTCCCTATCCTGAAAATAAATTTCATGCTGTAATTTGTTTTGATCTGTTGCAACTTAAAACACTTACTTTCTTTAGTTGTGTCTGGCATGAGTTCACCCACAAGGCAAGAGAGCTCGTTAGCAAGTGGAGCATTTTGTCTTCACTTTTTCTCCAGTCTCCTTGCTTCACCTTCAGCCTGAAAATGCAGCTTTTCCCTCACTTCATCTGGGTTTTTGGGCTGTTGCAAAATGACATTTTGCTGCACTACCTGCAGTGATTCCCCACGTCATGATTGCTTCAGTGGTTTTAAAAAATCATCCATCCCTGGGGATCTTCCCCTTGGAGAGAGACTCTCAGTGAGGAGCAGGGATTTGCTGACCTGCTGCTCCCCGTGGGTGGTGATGCTTTGATCTTTCAGCAGCTTTCTGTGCAATCACAAAACCACCTATTTCTTCACATTTCTTGACTCGAGAAAGAGCAGTTTGACTGCCTAGGGAGACCCTGGGAACAGTCAGAATTGTCCAAGCATTTGTCCTTGTCAGTTCTGTAATTAGGGGGTTTCAATACACCCTGGGACAAGAAAGACTTTTTTTCTTTTTTCTTCCTTTTTTTTTTTCTTTTTTTTTTTTTCTTATAAAAACACCATCATCTGAAGTTGGTTTCATTTTAAGTGTGAGAGAAGGTATGAAGGTCTGTACCAGAACGGAGCAGGGTAGGAAAATTGCTTTCTCCTTCAGAATTATGCTTTCTCTGTCCCTCACACTGAATTCCAATGGTAAAAATAAAAGGAAAATTGTTCAATTTTGGGTGTGTTGAAAGAACTCATGGTACTGGTTTCCTCTGCATATCATAGGTAGTTCCTGGTAGAGCAGAGGATCTGATGTTAAGTGCTTGAAAGATGGCCCATCTGGGATTAATCACCTGTACCTCAAGGCTTGGAAGTTGCATGGATAAGCCATTATATATAGATATAATAGGTAGTTGATAGATAGTTAATAGATAATAGATATAGTTATAAAGAGCATTTCCCAAAGTGGTGGTGTTGCCCTCATTCCTCTCCCTCTTAAGTTGGAGATAAAATGATTTTTTTTTTCCCTTCAGTAGAAGGAAAGTTAGATTCTCCATCTCAAAAATGCCAGGCTTCAAATAAAAAAATTCAAGGAGACTTTAGTAACTACCTTTTTTATCTTTGCAATGCAATTTAAGATGTGCCACCAGTGGTCAGGAGTACAGTTCCTTACAGGAAAGGATAAATTCAAACATCCTGCATTCCAGAGGGGTGGGTTGTGCATTAGCCATGTGCAGTGAGATGACAGAACTCATGTCTGGTTCTCACCTAACTGCATGTTTGAAGTACATCTACATCTGCATCTTTAATTGCACCTCAGTTTTCAGTACTGGAACATTTCAGCAAGAGAAGGGATTCACATCTTGGGAAGCCTCTGACATTTCTGTGCTGTGCTGGGATTGCCCACTTGGGCAGTCTTGCTCCATTAAAGCAGAGGATGCCACTGCAGGGTGTGCAGATTGTTCCCTGGGCTTCTGGTGTAGTTAAGGATAATGGGATGGCCATTTAGACAGATAGATATTACCTGTTCATTTTCCTTTTGAGCTGGAGTTTGATTGGATTCAATTGAAGGATGTGGGAGCTGCCAGACTCTCTCAGCTCCTTATTCATAAAGTCTTTTGTTGCTGAACTAATGAAATACCAGCTCACTTCTAGCTTCTGCAAACAACAGTAGCCTTTGGAGGGGGATGGTCCTGGCTTGTTTTCACAACCTGGCATTGAGGGAAATGCAGGTCACATAAAAAACCTGCATGTGAGCATTACTTTTTGATACCTCTTCAGTGATGTATTTTGGATGGGTTTGTGGTCGGGAAAAACAGCTTTTTGAGGGAAGAAGGTCCTTTCATCCTACTTTTATACATGTGAGAAAACCACTTGGGTCAGAACTTGGTCCTTGTGCAGAAGAATATTTTTTTTTTTTACAGGACACAAGTTCTGCTTTTCCCTTTTTTTTCCAAGCAGGTGCTCCTGCCTTGCTCTCGTGCTGGTTTGGTGCAGGTGTCTGCACTGCTTGGTGTCTTGTTAGGCTGGGCTCAATCCTGAGGCTGATTGTGCCCAGCATGGCCCTCAGCAGCTTCACCTGGTGCTCTCCCTGTGCCTCCAGTCCTGCTGCTCCTCAGCCCTGTCCTGTCAGGAGCTTTTGTTCACACTGAATAATCCACCCTGCTATTATCATTATTAATGTTATCATCTCCCCATGAGAGAGGCAACTGGGTTCTATTAATAAATCTGTTCAGAGCCCTGTTACGCTGAATTACTGATGTTGGGGTGTTCTGCCATCTCCCCTTCTCTTGCTGAAGATGGGGCAGGATTTGTAAAGAAACTGCTTTTTTGGGTGTGGAGTTTTCCCTGCCCATGGCAGGGGTTGCAATGAGATAAACTTTAAAGTCCTTTCCCACCCAACCCTTTCTGTGTTTTATTCTGTGAGGCCACAGCACCTCTTGAAAGAGTAAAAGCCAGTGTTTAGAGTCAAAAATTGCTGTAAAAGTTTGCCTGTTGTCCATTCTGGACTGTTGCCCAAGAGACAATTATTACATTTTATTTCTTTATGCCATTTTTGTCATAGCTCAAAGCCAGGGACCTTTTGTGCTAAATGCATTTTTATTGCTATTTTGTTTTAAGATGCTCAGATAAATAGAAGTTATGCTGTAATAATATAGTAGATACAGCAGTATTTTGCCCAAGTAAATGAGCTCCCCAGCCAAACTCACAATGCCATTTCCGTTCTGAGATGTGGAGGATTGGCATTTAATTCTCAGTTTATTTGTTGTGGAATCACAGAACAGAATCACGGAATGGTTTGCGTTGGGAGGGACCTTAAATTTCATCTCATTCCCTGGGCAGGGACACCTCCCACTATCCCAGGTTGCTCCAAGCCCTGTCCAACCTGGCCCTGGACACTCCCAGGGATGGAGCAGCCACAGCTCCTCTGGACAAACTGCTCCAGTGTCCTTTGGGTGTTTTCAGAAGAGGATACAAACCCTTCTTATGTGTGCTTTGTGTGCAGGTTTCCAGCCCAGGCTGGGTTTGGGTGGTGATTTTCAAGCTGGCAGTGATGCCTGATCAGTGGGAGCTGGAGCAGAGGTTGGGCAGAAGGAGAGGAATAAAGCAGGGATTGATGGCAAGGCCTTCCAAGGGCACAGCCTGGCAATGGCAGAGCCCGGCTGCAGCCCTGCCAGGATGGGCCTCGAGATGGGCACAGAAAAGGGGCCTGGCCACGGGGTTTCACACTTTTACAAGTTCTGCTCCATTGGCACCTGGAGCTGAACTGGCCAATGGATCACTGGCAATGATGGAGTTCCATCCTCCTTGCTCAGCCTCCTCTTTCTGACGTTGTTGGTGCTTTTGGGTTTGCTGAGGTTGGGAAGGATTGTCCTGGAATGTTGGGCTGGAGAGAATTGTTGTGTCTGAGTGCCCTGGGAGGAGAGCTCAGGAACACTGAATGTGAAGCTCACAGTTACACACTGGAGCAGAACAGGAAAAACCGAAGGCATGGGCAGCAGGTGAAGCTGGCAGGGGCTGGGCAGGAGGGCAGGGACAATCTGTGCCTTCCCAAGGTCCTTTCTCCACACTCCCCAGGTGGGCAAGCACAGGGATCAGCTGCCAGCTCAGAGCAGGATATTTTCTGTCCTTGCAGATTTTACGGTCTGTTGATCACTTCAGGTGATGCACATGTTTGAACACGTGCCCAGCAAGAAATTCGGTGAGGAGAGGGAAATTCACATTCTCATTAGTTTTTCTCTCCGGTGTTTTCCTCGTGCTTTGTTATTTGTGTACTTCGTGGGGTTTCAGTGTATGAAATTTGACTGATTAAAAAAAGGTTTTTGAAACTTTCCCCGTTGTTTCAGAGAGTCTGGTTGTATCTTAAAATGCTGCAATTCCTGTGGTAAGAAGGAACCCAGTGCATTGTACAAAGAAATAATTATTACAGAAAGCTAAGCCAGTATTTTTACTAGCTTTGGGGTATCGTTTAACTTGATTTTCATAAAAATCAGATGATACTAATTTTATGGATTTCCAGTACTGCCACGTAGTAAAAACAGTGTGGGTTGGGGGATTTTTTTAATATCCATATCTAATGTTTCTCTTCTGCAAATTAAAGTTTAAGAAGCAAACAATCCTGGAGATTTTTTCCTCTGAACTCAAGGGCTCAGATTTCAGTGAGTTTGTACTTTCTGCTACTTCAGTGCATGAGGCTGTAAACCAAAACTTTTGTAGGTGAAGGCTACAGTACATTTGGGATCTGTGATTAAATCTGCCATAAAGCAACGTGTGATTGCATTAAAGGCTGGACTTGTGTGCTGACCTGACCTCATACCTGCAGCAAGTTTTTATCTTTCTCTGAGCTCTGCTGACTTTCCAAGGAGTTATGGAAAGAGACATTTAAAGAAGAGTGGAGGTTGATTTAGATCAGTTTATTTCTTTTGCTTAGTCGAGGCTTTGTTTTTCTTTTCTAATCTCTGATGCAAAAAGTAAAGCACAGATTTATAGATTTTGACTCCCACAGCACTGTTTGGTTAATCTGACGTGTTACTTTATTTAATTTGAAAGATTTAAATTGGTGTTTCTTCTGAAATCCTAGATGTTCTCAGTTTTGTTTTATTTAAGTAGGCTTTGGTTCTTTGGTCATCACTGTGGTATCTGCAGCTAACGGAGCATTAATTTATTTTGTAAAAGAAAGTCTACTTTAAAAAAAAAAAAAAGAAAAATTAATACTGGGTGTAATAACTCTGTAGGACAGTCCAAAACCTTGTGGAGATATATTACTTTGATTATGCTTTCATTTTGGAGTAATTAAATAATTATAACGTAGAGACCCAGCTCACAGCTAATTAAATTTTGGACTATTTGATACATGTAGTGAACAGGATTAATTTAGCCAGAGTAAAGACTATAAATTTTAATCTAAGAAGTCTGCTGTTTAGGAAAATTGATGGTAAATTAACTGAATCCAAACAATTTGTAAAGCATACAGTATTCCCAGTGAACAATTTATTCTTGAACTTAGCAAAATTAAGTCAACAAACTCACTGAAAATTTCAAGTTGAGCTTGAAGCCAGAATGCAGCCGAGCATTCACTCATTTTTGCCACTGGATGTTTAAATTTGATCTTTGAACAATGAAGCATGGCCCAGGGTGTTGCTCCTCACCCTGCCTTTGCCACCATGGCAGTTGCAGGCAGAACCGAATTAACTCCTTTAGGAGTGGTGATGTGATGATATTTCCTTGCAGACCTTTCTTGGGTCCCTCTTTGTACAGTGGAAGGCTTGGCAGGTAAATCCTTTGCACTTCAATCCCAGACAGTAATCAAGTGTTGGGGGATTTATTCTTGTCCTGCATTGTCCTTGTATAACTGATTAACTTGCATCATGTTTTGGCCCACTGAAAATAAGGTTTGTGAATATTCCCAATGTGTCTGACTAGCCCATATCACACCGGGCTGGAACACTTGGCCTGTTACTTCTTGTTTGAATGAAAAAAAAAAAAAAAAAATCCTTCTAAGATCACAAACTCAGAATCCAATGCAAACATCTGCAGTAACAAAAATTCCTTCTGTAATCACGACTAAATTGTTCCTGGGCTCTGCTGTCGTTATTGTTTTAAGGAGCATTGGTATATCAAATGTGAATGTAAATATTATGTTGTAAGTTTAGAGTGGGAGGAAAAAGCTGCAGTGTTGAAGCCTAGGGTTGTTTAGGTTGGAAAAGCCCTCTAGCACACGGGGTCCCACTGTTCCCTCAGCACCGCCGAGGCCACCACTGCCCCGTGTCCCCAGGTGCCACATACACAGGAATTTGAGATCCCCCCAGGGATGGGGACTCCACCCCTGCCCTGGGCAGCTGTGCCAGGGCTGGACAGCCCTTTCCATGGAGAAATTCTCCCTCTTATCAATCTAAGTCTCCTCTTGGTGTGAATTGAGGCCGTTCCCTCTCCTCCTGTCCCTGTTCCCAGAGCTGCCCCTCCTGGCAGGGAGTTGTGCAGAACCAGAAGGTCCCCCCTGATCCCCCTTTTCTCCAGGCTGAGCCCCTTTCCCAGCTCCCTCAGCCTCTCCTGGAGCTCCAGACCCACCCAGGTGCCATGGCCTTACTGCCCACCTGGGTCATCTCATGGCCAGGCTGTTTCCCCTGGAAAGCTGCAGCATTTCCTTGTGTCCAAAGCAGAGTTTGGTGTCTGCTGCTGTGCTCAGGTGGAGACCCATCACAGCAAAAGTGATGCAGCATCGTGTCCTGAAATTGTCCTTCATCTCCCTGACTCCCAGTCCTGTTTCCTTCAGCAGAACTGAGGACTCAGCACAATCTTAGCAGCCAGTTTTCCTAAATGGCCAGAGCCTGCAGGCAGAGTGCAGGACTGTCTGTCTAAACATCTGTGCTGTTGTCACATCTATATGATTCTCCTCAGATCAAGCTGCTTTCCAAAAATCTGGGAATAATCCATAAAACCCATTCGAGGGATCTGTGGGGCAAAAAAAAATCCTCTCATTTGTGGTTTACTAGTAACAGTAAATTAGGTCTGCGTTGGTTCCTGTTTTATAAAGATCAAGATTTGGAGACCACATTTTCTTTCAGTCTTATCTCCTTATCCCACAGTAAGCTTGGAAGTCTTGGTAGTATAAATTAAAACAAGGTGTAGTCCTCCACTTACATGAAAATCGTTTTCTTTTAACAGATAAACAATCAGATATTGTATGGAAGAAGCCACCAGAATGCTTCTGCAATCATTAAAACTGCCCCATCAAAGGTCAAGCTGGTTTTCATACGGTAAGAACAGTTCTCATCAAAACATTTGCACTTTAGCCTATTCCATGACATATTTACATATTTAGACTGCTTTGCACATGCTGAACTTTCTCAGTTCTCTTTGAAGCTGAATAAGCCTTTTCCCTGACCATTCTTCTTGCAACAGTTGA
This sequence comes from Picathartes gymnocephalus, assembly GCA_013390045.1. NCBI lineage: Eukaryota > Metazoa > Chordata > Aves > Passeriformes > Picathartidae > Picathartes > Picathartes gymnocephalus. The sequence goes on along the minus strand of WEKY01019246.1, from coordinate 479,730 downwards.
GGAGTTCTCCAGAATAATGTAAAAAATAATAAATCTAATGGGAATGAGTGCTTATCTTAGGGGTGTCTGCTGAAAACTTGAGCTGTTCCTCTTGGGCTTGGGAGCTGCTTCTCCCACAACTTCCTGAGGTGCTTTGGGATGGTCCAGCACAGGGGTGGAGAGGGCAGCTTGTTCATCCAGCCAGGAGGGAGTGGAAATGGTGCAGAGGCTTGGGAAGTCTGAAGAATGGTGCACGGGTGGAAGTCTGAAGGATTCCTTTGCGTGGGCATCAAAAGAGGGTTTTGAAGGTGAGCAAGGGCTTGTCTGTACAGAGGGGGAGCCTGACTCTGCCAAGGAGCGCTGGGATGGATTGCGTGGGAGGGAATATGCTAAAATATCCTTTCGTCTGCATAAAAATTACATGTGGGCATTTTTCTTCTGCTCCAAGCATGAACATTTTTCCTCTTTGTACATGAATTAAAGACACCTGCGTGCATTCCCTCAGCAGTTCAGGGAGTGTTGCTCCTGTGACCCTGGGCAGGGGGTCTGGGAAGAAGCTGCCTCTTTCCCAGGACTCATACATGCGTTAACAGGGTGGAATTTCATAGATGTGTAATTATAAATAAATTCCAGCTGTCACTTCTGTCGGGCACTTACCCCCCCCATGCCATTTTATGAGGTGGTCTTCCCACCAACATATACATCATATTTGAGATTGTTTTATATTCCTGGCTCATCCACAGCCTCCCTGTGAACAATGTAATAATCTGTGGGTGAATGCATATAAATGTGTACATTTACTGCCACGGCTCTGCCTGGTGCAGCGTGCCCAGGAATGATGGAGGAGCAGCATTAGCACCGTGAGGAATGAGTTGCTATCCTTGGCAGCTCAGAGGATCTGGAGGAGATTAATGCTCTTGCCTGCAGCTCCCGTGTTACTTTCCCCCAGCCATTGAAAATTAAACCTCACGTCCCACAGCTCACTCACCATTATTTAATTGCCTGTGGAAAATGTGTCCGCTTGGAAGTTCCAGAGGCAAAACCACAACTTGTGGGAGCCCAAGCCAAGAGCTGGGGCTCCTTGCAGCCTGCCCTGGTGCTCCAAGCAGAACTCCAGGGAATTGGCCCTGTCAGATCTACTTCCCGTGGGCTGGAGATCCTTGGTTGTAGTTTGGATCATGTTTGAGACACAAAGGCCATGTAGGTTCTTAGCTGAAACTCTCCTTTTCAGATTGCGAGTTTCAAGGAGAAAATTTATCTCAAATATTCGAGAGAAACTAGAAAGAGATATTGGAAATACCATTGGGTGATTCTTGTTTCCATCTCAGAGTTTAAAAAAAAAAACAAACCAATTTCTACTTTAAATGCTGCTGCTGAGGTTGTAAACTTCCATCTTCTCTTGGCCTTACGCTGACAACTGATGGGTCTGTTTGCTCAGCCCAGGCAGCCACTGGAGGAACAATAAAAGGGAATTCTCACTGAGAGGATGTCCTTGGGAACTGGAGCACTGCCCCAAATGTGGGGAGAAAAGTAATGTCCCTTGTTTTTTGATGTGTGGTCGAGTTTTACCAAAGGCAGATTAAACTGTGTCTCTTAAATGTGGATTTTAGAGGAGGAACAAGAATTATTTGCTCTTCTCATGCAAGCTGTGTTCCATGAGCCCAGTCTGCCCTGGTGCTTCCCTTTCCTCCACCTCAGACCACAAACCCAGTGGATGCTGCTGAGTGAAAACATGAGCTGTGGCCTTTTTGTGCCTCTGGATGTGTTTTGGCTACTTTACACCACAGCCCACCGTAGCAAAGTGACGTGGACTGCAGGAGTCGTGAGAGAAATTAATTTGGTCTTCATGGTCATAAAAATATGCATGTTCTCATTTCACCAGTGAAAAACCTGAGTAGATTCTAATTTTCTAGAAACACATCAGTCCACAGCCTTAAAAAAGGTCCTGACTGAGCTGATCCAGGGCACAAAAGCCAAGCTGGTGGAATTTCTGGGCTGTTCCAAGTGCCCTCTCTGATACCCTGAGGCGTTTTTTCCCCTGGGATGGAGGATGCTGAGTGATAAGCGTGCGGTTTTCCACATGGGAGCCGGAAACAGCATCAAGGTTTTCCTATTCCTGCTGTTTTGGTTCATGTGCAGGGCAGGGGGATGTTTCCATAAATTCCTTAATCAGTTGTGAAAGAAGCCCAGAAATTCCTGGGCACGGAAAAGCCTTTCTGTGAGAGCTGTAATAACCATCATTAAATAACTTCAGAGAATCACAGCATGGTTTGGGTTGGAAGGGACCTTAAAGATCATCCAGTTCCAAGCCCAAATTTATTTCTTTTTCTAGAAAAAGATAAAGGATAAAAGGTATCCTCGGCCTTTTTGACTTTTTGCTAAAATCCTGAGTTACCATTCGTGCTATAAACATCTGTTCACACTTTTTTACACCCAGGTAGTGTTACAATTGCATTCCCACCCTTTCCTGGAATTTTTGCTGATGAGACACAGCTCAGTAACTGTTGTGAGAATCAGACACCCCCTTATGTTTGAAGGCTTCTCACTCTGCTTTATGAGCATCTTTTCCTCAATTAAGTTGACGATGATTATTTAAAACAGTTGATTTTGGCCAGATTCCAAAATATAGGTCTTACCACAGCCCTGTTTCCCAGTGGTCTCATTAATTACTTGAGCTTCTAAGAGCATCTAAAAGATTTGCAGTTATGGTGTCACTTCCCTTTTTTCAGGGGCAATAAGGGATGTAATGTTTCAGTTGCCTTTTAAAATTCTTGCTCTGATTCTCCAACAGGAATTAGCCAGGTAATAATATGAGAAAGGGATTTGCTTCTTTGAGGAGTGTCTGTGCCCCAGTTCCCAAAATCAGATGTGTTTCTAGCCTTTGTGGGTTTTTTTGAACGTGTTGTAAGTCCATCCCTGTAACGTGCACAATGGAACAATGTAATTAGATTTTACATCTGGAATGGGAAATCCAGTTTATATCAGAACGGTCTTTTACAGTGAGAATTTTATGATTCAGCAAATTCAGTGTTTTTTCCGTGCTCAATTAACTGCCTTTAATCTGCTTTGGTGCTTCAGTGTTGGCATAATAAGCAGATCAAACGTAGCTGAATGCTTGAAGCAAAGTGAATTCCACTGATTTCAGACCATCCTCCCATTGTGTTCAGTTCTGTGAGTCACTCCTTGGTCTACCTTTATCCCTTTAGAGAAAATTGCCTCGTGCTGTGGTGAACCATGAGAAATGCTTTAATAGTAAGGGATTTTTCTGATTTAAATGCCATCTGCTACCTGTCCAGAGCCCTCCCACTCTGCAGTCACTGCTCTGATATTGCTGCTTCCTGCTGATGGGATTGTGATGCCCACAAATCTGTCACCCAACCCCTCCTTCCATTTCCAGGTGCAATCTCCTGGTATTTGTGGTGATAAATATGATTTATTTATGATGATCATTTATCCGTGATGGTAGAAGGAGAGAGATCCTTCTGCTCCAAGGACTGGGGAGTGTCTGGGTTGTTCAACATTCCCCATTGCTGTGGCTTTGACTCTCCTTGCAGAGTCTCTAGAAGTTACATTTTATGTTTAGTGCCACTCTCAAATACTGCCATGCTTTGGACGTTATTTTTACGTTTGTTCAAACCTACATAATTGGCCGTGTTTTAAGAGTATAAACTCCTGTTTTTACTTTCTTTGATTGCTGAGGTTCTTTCATGTGGGAAAGCTTTAAAAATAAGCCCTTGCCAGGCCCTGTGTGTGTGCAAGTTTGAACTTTTCCTGTTTTCTCCAGAGCTGTTTCCTCCTCTCTGTCATACACATGTGGGAACAGGCACACAGTTCAGGAAGTTCAGTAATTTGGGCTCCTTCAGAACCTTTGATGACCTCAGCTGCAGTTTATATGAGCATTAGCTGTTCATTTAAAATACCTGTGTGCCTGTGGCTCCCCTGTAACTGGGAGGGGATGCAGAGGAAGTGCAGAACAAGACTGTTCTTGCTGCTGTGGGAGAGATTTTTCAGGAAGATGCACAACACAGAGGTCCTGCCTTGCCCCATCTGGAGGAGAAACCCAGTGTGCCTGCTCAGTGTGCAGCTTTCCTGCAGCTCCTCTATTCCAAAGGAGCTTCTGGAGGGAAGACAAAAATGAGAAAACACAAGATCCTACCCTGATTTAAAAAAAAAAAAAAAAAAAAAAATTCACAAGCGGGATGTGGGTAATACAATTTTTTGTTAATCTGCAAGACTTTATGTCCTGATATCACAACATTTATTCCCTTGTCCCGCAGCTCTCTTCTATCTAAAATGTTGCCTCACTTCATACAAGCTCTTGGGTTTTTCATCTGGTTCTTGATGTGCTTTGCATTCCCGCAGGGAGCATCCCCAGCCCCTTGCAAAGCTGTTGTCAAGCGCTCTCTCAGCGTGGCTGAGCTGTGTGGCTGCAGATATTTTGGCAGGAGGTTCTTCTCCCTTAGTTCAGACATCCAGAGGACATCTGGGCATCTGTGATGAGTCAGCAGTTGTCTGTCAGGAGCCCCCAGAGAGCAATTCAGTGTGTCCTGGGATGAATTCAATCCTTTTGGTGCTGGGGTTGCCCCTCTGAGTGGGTCTGGGTTGGGATTTCTCTTCAGGCTTCCCTCCTGCAGCATGGAATGGGTGTTCCCTTTGGATTTTTTTATATTTGCCCGTGGCTCTCTTTAGGCTTCTTTTGTACCAAGTTTTTGTGGTACTTAAGTCAGTAATAGATGGATTTGTCTTTGCTGAAGCTGCAAAGGTGCAGATGGAGCAAAACATCAGGAGGTTTCCTCTGGGGAATGTCCAGGGGTCGTATTTAGACTAGAAAAAAGTGAAATGTAGTAAGGAATGGAGCCCTTATCTTGAGCGTGAAGGTTTAGACACCTTAACCCCAAGCAATTTGGAGCACCAGTAACTGAGAACAGCTTTTTTGGAGGTGGTTCTGGAGCAACTATTGGCAGATATGTTGAATGCTCATCTGCAGTCACTGTAATTTGAATATGGTGTTCAGACTTCTAAGCTGTCTGCCCCTGCATCAAAAGAAAATGATTGCTCCTTTTAGTCGTAAATAAATTCACATTTTAGTTGAGGACACTTGTGGAAGTGGAGAGCAGAAACAGTAATTTATTATTAGATCTGTCACTTTAAAATATATTCCCACTTTGATTCTGCTTTGAAGCATTCTCCTTTGAAGCAGCATTAAAGTATTTAAATATGTACGAGTCCTAGCAGGGGGAGATTACAAGTTGTGACACTGTGTAACCTTGGGGGTTTTTTTTGTATTTCTGCATTTTTTTTCTCCCGGGGAATTACTCTAAGTGTTTTTTTATTGCTTGGAATAAAAATGGCCATCCACTTAAAGCTGCATAAAGGTATTTTCCCACTGATGGAAAAAAAAAAAAAAACCCCAAAAGTGTGCATGTATGAAGTGAAATCTAGTTTGGATAACTAATTACACTCCAGTTTGCCATGAAGCTTCTGTCTAGCAATTTTTAGGGTATTTCTTACAAAAGCTTGCATATATATTCCTCTTTATTTCTATGTTTGCTCCTAACTGCACAGCTTGCAAGCCTGCATTGGGAGCTGCAGAGTGGGGTTGCTTTTCACGCTGATTGTGCTTCACATAAAGTATTGTCAGGAAAAAGCTCTGCACTCAAGGAAAAATCACAAAACCACTGGGCCCTCTCCTGTGCTGATTCACTCCTGTAGGTTAGAGAAGCACCAACCATAATGAGATCGATGTCTCACGAAGATAAGAGCAGGGAAAACGTCCCTGCCCAATCTGCCTTGTGGGGTAAAAATGCGCTTGGAAATTGTGAAATGCCGATGAAATTCGTGGGCTCGGTTCCGTGCCTGGGCTGGCCCTGCATCTGCACCACCAACTCTCTCCCAGGCTGGGTTCTCACTGCTGCAGGGCTCTGAGCAGGGCCAGGAGCAGAGGCTGGGAGCCAGGACAGCTCTGAGCAGCACCCAGCCAGCTCCTTTGAATTGTGTGGCTGTGTGGTTGAAGATAAGGAAATGAATTCACCAACCTTTTGCCTGCAGGATTTGTCATTTCGGATGCCTGTGCCTCCCATCCACTGCTGTGCTGAGAGCTGTGGATTCACAGTGTTGCTTCTCAGTGAGCAGAACGTGGTAGCTCCATGTGTTTTTTAACCCTTCAGGGGGAAAATGAGATTTTTTTCCTTTCAGGCATTTCCGTAAAAATGTGTTTAAACACATACCAGTCTAATAGTTTATTCAGGAAATGAAAGAGGAAAGAATTCTGCTCGTGTCACAGTAACATGGAACGTGGTAAAGAGGACCAGAAGTCAAACCTGGAAGAGCCATGAGAAGTCACTTCCTTTCATCTAAGAACTGAGAAGCAGCAGCATTTCTGATCCCTCCTGCAGAAAGGCTGGAGAGGGACTTTGTGAAAAGGCATGAAGTGATAGGACACAGGGAATGGCTTTGAGCTGGCTGAGGGTAGGTTTAGGTTGGATTTTGGGGAGAAACTCCTCCCTGTGAGGGTGGGGAGGTCCTTCCACAGGGTGCCCAGAGCAGCTGTGGCTGCCCCTGGAGCCCTGGCAGTGCTCAAGGCCAGGTTGGACAGGACTTGGAGCAGCCTGGGACAGTGGGAGGTGTCCCTGCCTATGGCAGGGGTGGCACTGGATGGGCTTTAAGGTCCCTTCCTACCCAAGCTGTTCTATGATTCTGTGGTGATTTGCCTTAAATTATATCACTGAAGTAATCTGTTACCTGGTTTTGTTTTACAGAGGCCAAAAAAATGCAGAGCTAATTCCAGAAAACAGTTTAAATGGCAGTCGAGGAAAAACTTTAGCAAGGCAGAATGCTATTTAATAAAAAAAAAAGTCACTGAGTGATCAGATGTCAACTTCAGAGGTGTTTTAAAGAAAGAGAAAAAGATGCCATACATCATAAGCATTTTGGAAAAATAATTGACTTTATATATAGGGAGAAACCATGTTCATCTCCTCTTCTCCCTGCATTTTATAAAACCTCTTCCACGTTTTTACATTGAATCTTTTAGAAAAGACCACAGCAAAAATGAACAAAAAAAAGAAAAAGCAATCTGTTATATTGCAACGGGTATTGTAGTTCATTAATGTGAATGTCAAACTACAAACAAGCAGTTTACAGATGTAGAGACTATTAAAAGAGGCTAAGTGTTAGCACGTCTATGGATGTGCGGGGACCATAAACTCAAACTGCATCCTCTGATAATCCACACAAAATTAGATTTCCAAAGGACGTGATGTCAGTGCGTCCCAGATGAGCTTGCTCTGGTCCCATGGAGGGATTTGATCTGTTGGGGAGTGAGGAACCAGAGCAAAAATGGAGTGATTTTCTAAGCTCTAACTCTGGTAAGAAACTGTTCTCGTGCTAGTGAGGGCATTTTCTTAATGGGCAGAACCAACTCCAAGGGGAAGTTTGTCCCGCCTGGCTTGGTGTGTAACACATTGTTGTTTTGTTGTGCAGAAGTGAAGATGCAGTCAACCAGATGGCTGTCACTCCCTTCCCACTGCCTTCAGGCTCCCACTCTTCCACTGAGGTAAGGTCTGTGGGCTGTTGTTTTTCATTAGGGGCTGCTAAATTGGATGAGCTAATCATAATTAGTAGCTCGTGCTAAGTTCGAGCGCCTTGTCTAATTAAACCCGGGATCATAAAATACACTGGGTACAGGCTTGGCCTAACAGGCTTCTTTTGCCCTGTCTCTTTTTGATTGATCTGGTTGTCACTGACAGACCTGTGTGGCACTGACAGCAGGTATTAAACAGGGTATTGCTGTACAGGAGGAGGAGGAGGCTCCAAATTAAAACTTCGCCCCTTCCTGTCCTGCTCCTTTTCCAGCTGGTCCGAGTAGCTGTGGTGAGGCACTTTTGCCTGGAATAATCTTCCAATGCAAAAACAATCTCAGTCTGGTAATGCTGCCAGTGTTTTCCGTGACTCCTGTTGCTACCTCAGCCCCAGAGCAGACTGATTGCTCCCCTGTGCACCAGGAATCCCTGCGCTCGCCACGCTCGTTATCATTTTGACGTCTCAATACGGCGTAACTAAATTTTCTAGACAAACTGCACGGTTAGCCTCGCTGCTGCTTTTTAATTCTATTTCTAGCTGAGCTAATAATGCAAAAGATGTTTTGTAATTCAATTGGGGTTTGGTCTTGCCTCGACAAATTCATGTGCGTTGAGCTCTTGGTACTTCCATGAGTGTGGCTGGGATCCCTCAGCACAGGGGCACGGGAGGTAATGCTGGATGCATCTCCTGTTTGCACTCTTGCTGTTGTTTTCCACATTATTATATCACCACTGACAGCTGCTCCTTGCAGGCCTGCTGCTGTACAGAGCAAGAACTGCTCGGATTTTATTTGGATCTAAGTAATTTTTGGACAATGCTTTGGCTTTTCCTTCTCCCCTCCACACCGTCAGTGTGTCCCAGGTGCAGCTGGTGCTTTATAAACCACTCTGCAATTTACAGAATTCGTTTTAGTTTTTTTTTTTTTTTTTTTGCTCTTTAATACCTGCATTTGTTCCGGGTTTGTTTAATATTTGTGCCTTCAGGATGAAGCACAAAGCTTTGTTTAGGCACATTCTGTGCTGTGGTCAAATGGCTGTAATTGGACTCCACCAAAGTGTGTCTCTGTTTGCCTTTAGAGGTAGATGCTTGTGGGTTGGGTTTCATGCATTAATGGCAAGTTCTTACTATTTACATTATGTTTGTTTTATAAGTAAATGCAGGTTTTTACCTCTAGCTGGTATCTTTTTGTTATATAAAATCAACATAACCAAATATAGCGATGTTGTACAGAAGTTTACATTGCTTTCTTTGGCAGCTCTTCCTGTCTTTAAATAAAGGAAAAATAGCCTTATATCTTGAAATTATATCTTCAGATATCTTTGAAATACCACATAAATATTTAACATTGTGTGTTACACGCACCCTAAATGTGACTTGTCAGCTCACATTAAACAGCCTGGCTGGTGGAATGGAATATCAGGGTGCTATAGCTACCATGGATTATTGAGTTAGTTTCTTCAGCTTATCCCTGGATCTTTGTCTTATCTCTTTATCTGCAGCTTATCTCTTTCTCTTCATTGTATGAAAAGTGATAAACAGTAAATCCGCCTTAAACCGGGGTCTTGCAGGACAGGATAAGACTGTGTTGTGGTGTGATACTGTGGGCAAGCCACCAGAAACAGAGTATATTAAATATTAATTGCGGTAAAATGAAGTTTCAATCACCAGAAAGCCACAAAATTAGGTATTTTGTTGCAACAGTGAACAGAGGTGCTTTGTCTGCTCAAGTGGTGGTTGAGACATTTGAGTTACTCACTTTCATGTCAAATGTCTAATGAAAATTCAGATATATTTTTGTTTCTAGGCATAAAGGGTCCAGAGGAGGCCATGGAACTGCTCCCAGGGCTGGAGCCCCTCTGGAGCCGGGCTGGGAGAGCTGGGAATGTTCCCCTGGAGAGGAGAAGGCTCCAGGGAGAGCTCAGAGCCCTTTCCAGTGCCTAAAGGGGCTCCAGGAGAGCTGGAGAGGGACTGGGGACAAGGGATGGAGGGACAGGACACAGGGAATGGCTTCCCACTGCCAGAGGGCAGGGATGGGTGGGATCTTGGGAAGGAATTGTTCCCTGGGAGGGTGGGGAATAGAATTCCCAGAGCAGCCGTGGCTGTCCCTGGATCCCTGGCAGTGCCCAAGGCCAGGTTGGATCAACCTGGGTCAGTGGAAGTTGTCCCTCATTCACCCCCTGACACTGGGAGACTTTAACTGTGGATCTTTCTACCTTGTCATGCTGTCTCTCGTGTAAAAAAGACAATCCAAAAAGGGAAAACTCTGTAATTTTTCTCTTTTAAGAGGGGCCAGAGCTCTGTTTAAAAGCTGTTGTCAATCCTTTCTCCCAGGACCACGGGGGCACCGAACCTGCAAGCGGAGAGGAAGACCCAAGTTTGGAAGTTGTCATGAAAAGCTTGACTGAGGAGGAATCCAACAAAGCTGTGAGTGAATTAAAGCAATATTTAACGATTAGAGTTCAGGAAATGGAGGCTCACTGGGCTTGACTGGTTTTCTCTGCCTTGTTACGGGAGTGTGGCAGCACTTTTGTCAAATAATACCCAGTACATGTGAAAGCAGAATCAAACTCAGCTTTACATACACAGCCTGTTTTCATGAACTGAGCACTCCGTGTAACTTGTTAAAATGCCAAGATAAGAGTTTTCATGTAGCATTTTGGCCCTCTCTTGGGTTCTTGGTGAGTGAGGGGATTGCATTTCCACTCCTGCCATCCTTGTGTGACAAACTTTAGAAAAAGTCTGGTCTGTAAATCATATTCTTATTTATATTCATAGCTTCATAAATTCTAAGGCCAAGATGTCTATTATCATAATCTAGTCTTGCCTCCTGAATAACACAGCTATAGAGCTGCTCCCAGTGATTTCTGCATTAAGGCCATAACTTGTGGTGTAATGTGGTTCTGTCAGTGTGCACTGTAATAAATACTGAACTTCTCATTGATACAGATGGGGCTTTTTGTTGTTTAATAGGTCAGGATTATGCATTATCAGGAATCTGGAAGTCCTTCAGGGTGCAGCTCTGTTCTCCTTTTTTTTTTGGACGCTGTGTTAATAGTTTAAAATGTAAAACACTGAACATGACCAACTTGGAGGTACCTCAAAATTTGCTGGGAGAGTCTTTTTGCTGCCTGCTCCAGTTTCAAGGAGTGCAGGACTTGCTGTGTGTGCACAGCTAAGGAAACCTGACATTCCTGGGTATTTTTCCTCTTAGATGTCTTCTTCCTGCTCCATCATGTCTCTTGCAAGGAGCGCCTTGGGGTTTGCAAATATAAATTGAATATACATCATGCTCTGTAGCTAGTAAGTGTTTAATTAATGAGTCTGCAAATTCCAAGAGTTAGGAAGCGTTATGTGCTATTCAAGCATCAGAATTAATCACCCATGGATTGATTGATGTCCCTAATGGATTGCAAAAAGGTTGAGTTATTGCTATTTGGTAGCCCAGTGCAGATTCCTCTGATGGGCTGGAATAGAAGTGAATCAGTGTTTTCACTGTAGGTATTTGCAGGTGTCATTCACCTGGTTTTATTGGAGTTCTTGCTCAACTTGGCAAGAAATTTTGAGGGATTGCGAGGTAATACAAGAAATTGCTCAGAGACTGAAGTGGATAAAAATATATAAAATATGTTACACAAAAGTGAACTCTTGGTGTAGGCTCTGGTGCTGTGCAGCTCTTTGGGTGGTGTTAGAGGAGGGGTGAATTTAATGGAGAAAAGAAGTTGCAGCAATCCAAGGGAGGCGTGGAGGAGAGATGCCTCTGGAACCACAGGAAACCCAGAATTTATTGGCAGTTTCTTTTCAAACGTGGAGCAAGAAAGAAGGGAACTCTGGTGGCAAAGGGCACAGGTTGAAAGGTAAAAGAAAAGAAAGAAAAAGAGTTGTCCAAAGCAGAGCAATGGCAGAGAGGTAAGAGAAGCCAAAGGCCTGCACCTGGAAAAGTACTGGAATGTCTGTAGATCCAACTGCTCATTCCATAATGCCCTCAGTTGGGCCAGCCCTTGGGTTAGGGCTACAAATGGGTGAAAAACAGTGGCAAAAGCCAGTTTTATAATTTCAGAGTGCTCTTACCATCAGAATTTTAAAACTGCATGGGAAATATTTCTGGGTGGATCTCAGTTTTGGGAGTGCTGATGGTTCTGGTTCAGGGAGGGGGTTTGTAGGCACAACTGGCATTAAGACTTTGTGCAGTGCAGCACAAGAGAAATTGGTGGTTTTGGGGGAGGGAGATTTCTCTTGCAGCCCTCTAGTGACCGTGGAAGCAAAAGAAAACAGTGCCTTTTTTTCATAGCACGATGGTTGCTACCAGAGCCTCCGTGCTACTTCACCATTGTTATTGAATTTCTCAGTCACATGTCAGGAGAAATCAGGAATGTAAAAGCCAACAAGTAAGATCAAGTTCACTGAGTAAATAAAAAGTATGTGCTTATCAGCAGAGATCTTCCACAAGTATGTACAGCTCAAAGCATGGGCAGGATGTCTCACCAAGTGACAGCTGTAATAAAAGGAAAATTAAAAAATTCACATCATTCTCTATTCATCTGTTGCTGATAAATTTGTCAGCCTCTCACAACATACTCTTTGTTGTCACTTCATCACTTTAAAAGCCATAAAGTTGTATAATGGACATCATTGTAGGCTTGGATGATAAGAAGGGGGAAGGAAAACAGCTTTGTTTCTGAACTGGAGCCAGTGGAAGTGTTATGCAAAGTCTGTGTGTTTATTAGCTGAGGTTTGAGGTGGCCTCACAGAAGGTCCTGGGTTTCTGAGGGCTGGAAAAATCTGGTTTTCCATAAGGTGTCCTTGGGAAAGAATCGATGGGAGGGGGCTTTGAGATGCTCTTGGAAGTTTTAATCTGACAAAGGTGGAAATGGTACATGAGAATGGATTCATTTGCCTTGAAAGGTTTGAACTTGGAACAATAATCTGTCTTCACCACAAACAGAAAACACATCCTTGAGACACTGGGAAAGGGGAGGGGCTGTGTAAAAGTGCTTTTGGATGGAGTTGAGGGGTTGGATTTCATTAAACCAGTTGGGCTGCAGGCTTTTGACAAATGCTGAGTGTATTTGGTGCTGATTTTCTTCAGGAACCTCTAGCACAGCCTCAGTGAAAAGATCAGGGAGGTGTAAAGGTGGTGCCTGGTGCTTCCTTGCTGTGCAAGCTGAAGCTTCAGATTTTAGTCACATATCACAATGAAAAAGGGAAGTATGAAGTAATTTTTCATTGCTCATTAAAACAATCTCTCAGAAAATGACAAAGCAGTCTTCCCATTTCTCCCCTGACACCTCTGATAATACAGTGAGATCACCACTTTATCTTTTTTCCTGTTACCCTTTTGGATAATAGTTGCACTTGTAGAGTTAGAGCAAGCTTGGAGAAAAATTCAAGGGGGAAAAAAAAAGATATCCTGTGGGGGTTGGCATCTTTTAACATAATAAAACTCCAGCAAACAAGGCCAGTATTTCCAAGCTGAGCTACCTACAATTCTATTTACTTTTTTTTTTAATGTAGAAATTGTCATTTTAATTAGAATTTTTTTGAATAGCAGAATTGAATAGCAGAATATCTTTCGAATATTTGAAAGATTTTAAATGATCTTTTGAAGTTGGTGCTCATCTTTTCTGCACACTAGGCTGTTTATCAGGGGTTTTTAATATGGGATAAGATAATTAACTGTTTCTGGGATCAAAGTGGCCTGAGTTTAGTGAAGAGCTAACAGGGGAGGGCACTGTAACTGTCTGGAAGCAGCTGTAGAAGTAGGAGATAAAAATATATTTTTGTGTATTGCAAAGAAAGAAATTAGGTTACAAATGGAGCCAGTGATTGAAGTACCATTGTTGGAGATATTTTTAATGAGGCTGGAGGACGCATTTTGGGCAGTTTCTTTATTTAGGAGAGCCAAAAAGGGAGGGAGAGGAGAGAGCAGATGACTTTGAACCCCTTCCTGCTGTGGGCACGGAGGGGGTCCCTGTGCACAGCTTGGGAATTGCTGTCCCAGTCATTCCAGAGCTTCCCATTGCTCTGGAAGAGCACAGAGCACTGGTGATCATCTCCTCCCCAAAAATCCCTGCAGTGCACTCCTTCAGAGCAGAGGGGTGGGATTTTAATAATTCCTGGTAGTCCCTGTGCTCACTGCAGCTTTTCCTCTTTTAAGTTTTGGGCTTCAGCTTTGTTTGATGCTAAAAAGGGACTTACATGGAGAAATCATGGAATCAAAGACTGCTTTGGGTTGGAATTGACTTTAAATTCCATCCAGTCCCACCCTGCCATGGGCAGGGACACTTTCCCCTATCCCAGGGTGCTCCAAACAGGCCTTGGACACTTCCAGGGATCCAGGGGCAGCCACAGCTTCTCTGTGCCAGGGCATCCCCACCCTCACAGGGAGGAATTTCTTCCCAACATCCCATCTAACCCTGCCCTCTCTCAGTGGGAACCATCCCCCCTTGTCCTATCCCTCCAAAATGTTACTGTATTTCTCTACAAACATCATTCTGAGTCTTGGAGGGTATTTTATTGCAGCTGATGAGACATTTTCAATGTATCTTGCTTTCTTTTTGGATTTTTTTAGGATGTGAAATGTAAAGCTGACACCCCAGTGGCGGCAGATCAGCAGGAGACAGAGGAGCAGCTCCCAGAAAATGTATGTGTGTTCAGGAAAATGTTTGTGTGTTTATGATAACCACTAAGGGAGGGTTCTGAGGGCCTGATTTGCCTGAAGATTGAGTGATTTATGGGGGGAAGGGATTAACTGGGAAGACGTTAAAATAATTTTATTGATGGAAACGTAAAAAAATTACTGGCTCCTCTTTAAATGTGTGGAAATTGCTCGTTTTCGTCCCGTCGATTTTGAGGATTCAATGATGTACAACAATTAACAGCTGATGGTAATGACCTCGTCATATCATGCCTTTCTGTGACTGATAACTGGTCTCTCTGGCTTCTGCTCTGCTTTTAGGTCCTCAACCACATCAAACAGTCCAAATCTTCCATAAAAGGCTCAGGAAGCTCCCAGGAGATTGCCCTGGAGCCAGCACCTCCTTACCTTTCTCCAGAGGCAGAACTCACCAGCCGTGGTAGGAACCAGTGATTTTTCCACAATGTCGTGTATTTTTAGTGCCCTATCCCAGAATGGATGTTCTCATTTTGTTTTCCACGTAACTTTTGCTGAAGTTTTGTTTCCTTGAACATCCAATGACCTGTTCTATCTTGTAAAGTGTTTGTGTTTGTCTCTCCTTTCACAGTTTTTGAGAGCTTGAAGGTGTCTTCACTTGTTTTTCTTGACTTTTATGTCCAAAAAGGATCTTGGTTTTGGTTGAAATAGAAGGAAAAACACTTTGGGACATCCTGTTCATTCCATGGTGCTGGAATATGGCTTTCTCTGTCCTGAATGGAACACCCCTTTCCATCATGATCTGAATTGTATAAGTTAAAACTGAATTAAATGTCCTCACAGGCATTTACTGGGAGCATTTATTCCCAGAACTCAGGTCACTCTGGTTTAGTTACTTCGGAAGTGACTCAGAGTGGTCCTCCAGTTCAGTTTTATTTAGGTGAAGAGCAAAAAAAAAAAAAAGGCTTAGTTAGTTGTTGTCTCACCATTCCTTTGGTGGTTCTCATTTTCTTACTGTGCTGTGTGACTTATTTATTTCCCTTCTGATGTTCTCAGGTGTCTTCCCAGCTCCACTGCCTGTGGATCCAGCAACTTGTGCCATAGTTCCAGGGCAGGAGATGACCATAGAGATCTCCAAGGGTCGCTCAGGCCTCGGGCTCAGCATCGTCGGGGGCAAAGACACTCCACTGGTGAGTTTCTGTGAAAATAAAGTTCACTGCAGACAAAGACAAGGGAAACTTGGAAAATAATAATGCCCTTAACGTGTGATTGCTCTAATAAATTGTTCAGAACAGGGAGGACAAGTCAACTATAAGCTCCAATAAAAAAATCGGTAATTTTGCCTCGTTTCAGATCAGATGTGTAAGTTGTTTGTGTTTCAGTAGTTTTTCTGCTGTGGTCAGAGGCTGCAAATGTGTTTTATTGAAGCATTGTGAATCAGGAGTTGCAAGCAGGTAAATTACCAGAGTGGCTGGACTAGAAATGAACGTTGCAGGGGTAGAGCTCTCTCAGCAAGGGTAACTCCTCTGTCTTGAGAGCAGAAGTGCTCAGTAGCTCCTTAAACAAACTGTGATTTATCTGCCTGCCAGCAAAAGCCCTTGCAGAGCAGAGGTAAACCAAAGGTAATCTTTTATTGTTTTCTGTGTCTTTTGGCTCAATCTGCCTCTTGGATATGCTGGTTTTTAAAAAAATTATCTTCAGATGAATTAAAATGTCTCAGTTCAAGCATGAGCTCAGCAAATTAGTGACGCTAAACCCCTCTCTGCCTCTGCTCTTGCTGTCCCCTCTCCACTTCCCATTCGAGAGATGCTTTGCTACACTGGAAGAGAAGCCACGTGGGGTTTTTTAAATGTCAAATTCAGTTCTTTCAGAAAACAAGTCTGCTGCAGAGGTGTCTTTGCTGGGTTCTCCTGAATTCCCTGACACTTCAGGCCATGGAGCTGCTCTGGTACATGCAGTTTTTCCCAAAAATATCACAGCAGTGCATCATTAAGCATCAAAGCAGTGTCAGCAGGTACAGACAGTTGCAGTGTAGCAGTCTTCTTCCAGGCAAAAAAACTGAAAGAAGAAAGGAAGTCAAAAGGAAAAAGTTTTGTTTTGCAGAGTGTGCACTGGATCTTTTACAGCATTAAAGCTGAAATTGGCAAAAGTTCAGGTTTTGATCCCATTTATCCCAGTCTCCAGTTATGTGGAGTTGGGGTGAATTGCTCTGTTTCCAGTGGAGATGGAGCTGAGTGAGTTTTCACTCTCTCCAGCCAGGCACAGTTTTGTCCCCAGCCCCCTTCTTTTTGTCAAGCTCCTCAGTGTTGAGTAAATTCAAATAAGTTGTTCAGTGTTAGTCACCTCCCTGCTTTTTCATTTAACTGGAATTTGGAAATAATACGTGGCACTCTGTCAGATGCAATATGGTGTGTGTCTTTCATGAGATTTTAATATAAATAAATGAAAATTGTAAATAACTGCTTTACGGAGCAGATGAGAAAAATCTAAAGGGTTTTATTCTTTAAATGGAGTAAATGGTTTTGGTTAAGTATTATGCTTTCATTAGTTTATTCATTAAAGTGTCCTCCTAGGAGTTGATTTTAAAAGTCTATGCACTGGAGTGCAGTAACTGGAACCATGGAGGGAGGGAGGTCCAACTCCCCACTTCTCAGATCCTCGACTTACAGGACTTACCCAAAATGAGTCCCTGTTTCTTTTCATGATTCTGAATCTGCTCACTGAAAGGCAAGAAATGGTGTTTCATAGGAAACCCGGTGCTTTTGGGAAACCACAGCCTAACCTGATCGTTTGCCATGTGCACAGACCCTCTCTGGGATTCTCCATCACTTCCCTCTCCAAAACAGCCCGTGCAAACCTTCTCCTCAAGGCAGGAACTCTGAGTTGTGGCCACAGCTGGTGGGATCACAGAATCCTGGAACAGTTTGGGTTGGAAGGGACCTTAAAGATCCTCCAGTTTCAACCCCCTGCCATGGACAGGGAACCTCCCATTTTTCTGTCTACTTTGTGCTTCTGATTTCTCCAAATTATTTTGATGCCTTCCTTTTTTTTTTTTTTTTTTTTTTTTTTTTTGTTTTGTTTTGTTTGGGTTTTTTTGGGGGGGTTNTTTGGTTTGGTTTGGTTTGGGTTTTTTTGGGGGAGTTTTTTGTGGGTTTTTTTGTTGTTTTGTTTGTTTTTGGGGGTTTTTTTGGGTTTTCTTTGTTGCCCTGGAGTCAGAAAACCTTTTGTAAAGAGTTGAAACGAAGTTCTCGTGGCATAGTGAGGAGTAAAAGCAAACACTGCTCAGGGCTGTTGGAAAGTTTCTGTGTTCCTGAGTTTCATGGCTTAAAGAGAAAATAAAACAGGTCCGTGGGGCTGAGTGATGTTTCTGTCTTGCTCTCTGTCATTTGGGTTTAACTCAGTTGCACAGATGGACACTTTTGTATTTTCAAAAAGGCAAAATCAAAGTTCATCAGCCCTGAAGGTCTTACGTGGCAGAAATTTTGTGTCCGAGACCCACTGTTTGCTGCAGTGCAGACAAATTAGAATGAATTGTAATTGGCTTCAGCAGAAGTGCCTACAAAGCCCTGAAGGACATGAGCCCCAGCTCCTGAGATCTCAGAAATAATTTATTGGGGAGGCCAGGAATGCTGCTCAGAACATGTCAAGTCTGAAATGGACATGGCAAGCCTATGAGAGCCTCACCCATGTGCTACTAAAATGCTCTTGATCTAAAAGTGCTGAGCTGAGGGTGCTCAACAGCAGCTCACATGGGATGGGAAAGCTCTCCCAGAATATTTTATATCTTCCTTGAGCACAGGATGTACAGGCCCAGCTTTTGGAATAATAAATCTGGCAGCCAGGGACAGGCTGCTTCAAAATGAAATATAGAGTGCAACTTTTAAGTCATAACCTCAGGAATCTCATCAGGAATCACCAAGTAGAGACTTGAAAAATACAGCCTGTGAGCAGGGAGGTTAATTTGTTCAGGAGGTTGGGAAGTGATGTCTTAACCCCTGTGAAATGTTTTTTGGTGGGGAGATGTCCATCCCATTAAACTCCAAGCCCTTTTCCAGTGATGTATTTTAAACCAGGACTGGGGCTCTGTGCTCGGGGAGCAGGGGGAAGGATGTGCTTGCAGGAAAGGCATGGGCAAGGAAGGATTGTCCTTGGGAGTTGCCTTCATGTTGTTGATCTTCAGCCTGCTCTAGCCCTGGAGCAGTTCTATTTCATTTCCCTCTAAGTGTTGATTTTTTATAAAGTATTTTTTTTCTTCACTCACTTTCATTTCACCTTCCCACGTACCCCTGAGAGAACACAACACATGGCCTCTGCTTTAAAGCAATTAAAGTGCAGAGTGAAGCTGGCTGAAGCACAGGGCTTTCAGTTTGTGATTTTTTTTTTTTTTTTTTTGGTTGCAGTCCAATCAAACTTGTAAAAGTAACCTCAGAGTGGGAATTTAAAACTGGGGAAGAAAAAGAAGCATTTTCAGAAACATCCCCAAAATGAATTTTGAGGCTCTAACGCTGTTCCCCAGGACACTCTTGAGATTTTCATCTGAAATCCTCAGAGCACAGGGCATCAAGGAGTTGTTCTAAATTGTACTCATCCAGTGGGGTTTGTCCAGAGAGATTTTGGGTGTTGAGCAGGGCTCAGATCAGCCTGGCCTAGTGGAAGGTGTCCCATGGCAGGAGATGGGGCGAGGTGGGCTCTGAGGTCCTTCCCAACCCAAACCATCCCGTGATTCTCTGAAATCCCAACCCCATTATCACCCCAGCCTGGGTGAATGCTTGCCCAGTTAACAACTTGCAAAGATTTTCTGCAATCCAGGATAGTCAATTTTCGGGGATTTGACTCCTGGCAGCACAGGGAGAAGGCACAGCTCTAAGATGGAAACATTTTCTCTGCAGGCTGGGGCCACTGCTTGGCTGCCAGCTGAATAATTCAGTAATGGTCGAGTTGATTACTGGTAGTTATTGACTCTGCCTTTGCTGCCTGGGTGATTAAGGCACTCAGACACGCCAGAGGGGATTCTGCAGTTTCAGGGCTGGTTTGGGGATGTTCCTCCAGGCAGGGCTAGAGAACCTGGGAGGGAGGAGGGCTCAGAGGCTCAGCTGGGGCTTGGAACCACAGCTAATTGCTGAAGAGGCATCTCTGATATAAAAGAAGATTGCAGGGGCTGTAAGTTAGGGCTCTCTGGAGGTAGAGTAGGTAGGGGGTGGTCATTATCTCAACCTTAAACAGAAAGGAAGAAAAACATACTTTGTCCTGTGTGGTGTTTGTTGTAAACAACATCAAACCTCTAAAGCAGGATTTTTTTAAACTGGGTTGTCGACTTTGAATGTGGCAAATTTTCTTTTTGTACTTTTGCTTTCAGCTGACTTTAATAAAAGCCATTTTTAAGGCAATTAACAAACTTTAGGGTACTCCATCTGTAAAATAAAGCGATCCGCAAAGGCAGGGAACTGGAACACAAAAAATAGCTGAAAATGCCTGTGCTCAGCTGACACGGGTTGGTTTGAGAGCTGGTAACTCTGGAGCTGAGGAGCAAAAAGCTTCCCTGATCACCTGGGTTAGCCCAGAAGGCTTTCTGGGGAGCTTCCTGAGGGTGGGATGCAGTTTGACAGAAGAATATTTAGATTCACTCAGTCCAGGTGAGTCATCCCTTGAATAAACCCCATCTGTTAAGGAAGGGCAAGGGAATAATCAGGAAAACTGTGACTTGAAGCTGCAGCTGTTCAAGCCCCGGTGTTTGCCCCTGGAGCTGTGAGGGATAATTACCCTGTGAGGGCTCCATGCTGCCAAAACCAGGCTGTTCCTGCTCCAAAGCCAAGCCTAGAGCTCTGCCTTGTGCCCTGCTGCAGTCTGCCAGCACTGGGGACCTACCTGAGCACGAGGGCTCTGGGACTGCTGGGTTACTGAGCAGCTTCTCCCTTGGCTGAGCTTTCATCCCACCCTCCCCACTTCAGTTATGTTGAAATCCAGGCAAAAATATCTTTATCAGGTGTAGACAGACAACATCTGAGCGATTCCATAGACAGGCATCCAGTGCAGCTAAGTCTGAGAGTGTTCCAGTGAAATATGCTCACCTTGTAACTACAAATGGAAAGGGAGATAGTGGCCTCTGGGGAGGCCCCAGCAATATGTGGGCTGTAGATGCTGCTGCTGCTGTTAAATCCCCCACACAACGAATGGAACAATGGAATGAAAAACGGGAATGGGAGCCCTGAGTTTTTAATCGTGGCGCGGGTGTCGCAGTCTGCGGTTGGGAGAGGGAAAAAATCCAACCCCTCCTAAACCCTCAGCCACATTTATAAACCAGAAGGCAATTTAATGACAGGGTGGTAAATGCAAGTTAGCCTGAAATTGTGAGGAATGGCTTTGACTCCTGCTTGGGTAGTGCTGAAATGGAGTTGGTGGATTCATCATCGTTCCAGGAGGACGTTGGCTTGCAGGAGCATGACAAACCCAAGCTGCTTTGTACATGAGCTGTCACAAAAGGGAACTGGGGCAGTAAGTTCTGCAAATCATGTCTCTGATGGGTCTTTGGCAAGGGTTGAGCTGATGGTAGGGCTTGCTTGCATAGCAGGGCCTTGCTTGAAGGAGCTGGTGTCTTCCAGGAATGGAAATCATCCGTAAAACTGAAGCTAACAATATACAAAAGCAGCAGGACCTGTCAGGATGGGCTTCAGGAAGATCCTGGCTGCTGCTGGGTGAAGCCCCTGCCTTTCAGCTTCCTGTGTCACACACATCCAGGACCTCTTGCATTCTTTATAACCTGTGCTATGCTCTGTACACTGCAAACTCTCTTTTTTTCCTTTTGTAACTTAATAAAATAATGAGAGTGAGAGAGTTCAGGTTTTAATATGTCATTCTGTGTTTTATTATTCCCTCTAAAATGAGCATGTATACTTTTTGAAAAACTTTGGTTTGCTTTGGCATGTGATTCACAGGAACATAGCTCTTTCTATCATTCTGACTTAAGTCATATATTTTTACACTAAACATCTTATTACCTTCATTTTATTATTTCAGAATCAAAGGAGAGCTTGCAAATGTCTATGACTGCAGAGTGAAGGAATGTTAATGAATAGTGCCATTGAATTTTCAGGTTTTAGCTTTTCTGATCTTAGAGAATATAACTGTAAGCAAAAATATTATGCAAGCTGAATAAAATTTAAATAAATAAGGACCAGATGTAACTATAGGGGCCTATAAAATGTAACACAAATACTATCCACTTCCTTAAAATAAATCTGTATTTTAGTATGAAAAATTATATTCATATTGATATTGTGGATTAATCTTTTTTATGAAAGTTGGCAAGTGATCACCATCTCTTGCAAGGGCTTGTTCTTAAATGGGAAACAGACCTTTTGCTTTGACCTTGAGCGGGGCAGTTTCTGGGTCTCGTGCAAAGTGAAGCATTTCTGCATTAACACAGTAATAGATTTTTACGTTCTGCAGCCTGTTTTACTGCAGCAGTGTTTGGCTTAGGGTTTGGGGTGCCTGTTAATGGTTTGTGAACGCCAGCAATGGCAAAATCCTGCAGTGCTAGGAGGAGGCAGTTGCAGCACAACGCATGAGATAAACCCCCTTAAAAAGTCCAGTGATTTGCTTGGGCTTGACCTTCACCCTCCCTTGCTGAAAAGTTATCTTGGAGATTCCATTTGGATCTGCAAATGGAAGATCAGAGATGGTAACAGAGCTGTTGTCATTTCCTCTGCCTACAAGTAACCAGCAGCTGGGTTTATTTTAACTGCTGAGAGATTCCTGCGTGGGGTTAATTCTCCAGTGAAACTCACTGTGCAACCAGTTGATTTCTGCTTTTATCTGGGAACCAGCCTGTAAAAATGAAATTTTTACAGCTTTACTTCTCTGGACAAAATATTACAGAAGTTGAAAAGGAAGTAACTAACAGTATTTTGCTTGCCCTGGGAAAGAGAGGAATCCCCGATCCTGCAGTCAGCAAAACCCCTTGCAGTGTTATTATCCTTAATAATGCTAATTTAGGGTAGCATTTGTAGCTACGTAGGAAATTAGTTGGAAATGTCTAATGTTAGCTTAGGAAAACACAACTCGTCAACTAAATCAGAAAACATCTTTTTCAGAGCATGGTTTTATGTGTGGTTACTTTTTGTCTTCCTCAGGAAAACTGTTTTAATCCATGCAGAAAGCTTCATTCCCTACCCCAAATATGTGGTTATGGTTGGTGGCAGGATTCATTCTCAGACATTCTGGGCTGATTATTGCAGTTCTCAGCAGGGAGTGGTTCACCTTCCTCCTGTGAGGTGCCTTTGATCCTGTCCAGGTAATGGCTGGAGCTCCTGGGCTGAAACAGCTCAACAAAGACAAACCCAAAGCAAAATTCAGCTCACTTAAAGCAGCAGGACTTGCAGTAGTGCAGGGCTGTGCAGGAAGCCTCTCTACCACAACCTGGACCTTTTTCCTTGTCAAATCCAGCCAACACCAGGAACGTGGAGATTTCTCTGCTCCACTTCTTTTGAAATCACCCCTTTTGCGAACTGATCCGCCTTTATCACGACCCAACCTCCTCAAAATACCCTTGGTACTTAATATTTGTGCCTCCTGCATATCTTGGGTCCTTTTCCTCCCTCACCCTCTATTCCCAGCATTCCCAGTGACAGCCTGGGGGCTGATTTTGGGTGGATTTTCAGCCGAAAGCTGCTGCTTGTCCTGCTGAAGAACAGCTGCACAGTAGGAAAGAAACACAGCTCAGGAGCTGTAAACTTGCAGAAAACGTGAGCAGCCGGTCCAAGCCTAAAGCCAGCAGCCTGTGAGACTTTCTCACCATGGTTCATTCTCCTGCAGGCTTCTAGGAATCATTTGGTCAGTGATTTTCCTGAATAGGGTGCTGACTTCACCACCTTCCTCCCAAAAGCTGTCAGGGCAGGGCCCTCAGGTCCTTGCCTGGGGTCTCTGCCATACCAGTTCTTGACATTTCAGATACAGAGATTAAGCTGTCAGTCTGACTGAATGTAGTTCTCAGAGTTAACATGTCTGTTTGTGCCCTTTGCTGAGGGGTGAGTGTGATATTCTTCCCCTCACGGGTCTCCGAATTGTTATAAATCAAGCAGAAAAACATCCACAGCCTGAGGGGGGAGTTGAGATCCACCTCCCTGGGAGTTTAGGGCTCTTCTCCTCCTCAGATGAAGGGCAATGCAGTGCAGATGGTGCCAGCTGTATTTTCCAGAGGTGGGTGCTGATTCCTGTCAGGCGCCTTGCCCTCACTGCTCATTGTTCCCTCTGCACCGATTTCACTCTCTGAGGTGTTGGCCAAGAGGCTCCATGAGCTCTCCTGCTTCTCTGCCTTTACTTCCACAGCCAAACGCTCATTTTGTCACCCCTGTGCCTTCCCTCTGCTCGACAGCTGTGCAGTCACTGGGATGTTCTCGCTCTGATGTGAGGGGTGTAGCTGTCCCACAGCTCAAGTCTGAACCCTGCAAAATACCTTCTCTGTGGCCAGGTTTGGTCACCCTTTCTGCTCCTTAACAGGTCTGGGGCACATCATGTCCCAACCAGGTGTACTTTTGCCATCTTTGGGAACCATTCTGGCTTGCAGGTGATTTTTGTGGCCGTGCAGTGCTGTGTCAGTGCCTTCAGCTTCATTTCCTTGGGCTGCAGGCCCTTCAGTACGAACATTTTTGAGCCCAGGGTGGCAATCTCAGTAGCAGTAGCAGAGAAATTCCCTTCAAGTCTGTCTTTCTCTCAGTGTTTTCATGGTTGGACAGTCTCAGCTGACACCTGCCAGGGTGGACTTTGTTTAGCATGGAGCAGCATTGTTTACGTGGCCCAGCTCGTGTTCCGCATCCTTCCGTGCCGGGCAAGAACCGCTCAGCTCTGCATTAATTCCCCATTTGTGTAATGGTCCCAGACTGTTCTGTGTCAAAATATACAAAGATTAAAGCCCCAGTTTGTTGAATGGATTTGTAAACTTTATGAAGTATGTGCTTTCAGCAGCTGGGTATCTTTTTTTAAACAAGTGTGTTCCTGATACGGGAGTGTTTTCATTTCCCCTTGTGCACGAACAGTTTTTGTGACTCTGCCAAGCTCGACCATGGAGAGCCATAATGTATTAAACTGGTGGTGAAAGGAGGTGGGGAGGGATGGGAAAATCTGTCCAGAGCCACCACGAATTCACAACCTCTCGTTGAACATTGACACCACTTTCTCTTCATCCCTCTTGATTGATTGATTCTTGAACTATGCGGGATTTGACATCAAGCACACGTTTAATTTGGACAGGAGCTGCAGATGTCCAGAAACCAAAATCTATCCTTTAAACAAATGTGTTGTTGTAGTCATAATAGATTCTGGTTTTTTCCTGAGGCACTGAGAGCTTCAATCCACGCCTGTTGATAGAGTCATTGCAGCTTGTGGCCTGGTGAGATGGCTGGGGTATTCGTCTCATCACTGCATAAACTCCTTTAAAATATTGATATGATTAAAAATGCTCACTAACATCAGTAGTTTGGGTCTATTGATTTGTCATGAATGAGCAAAACTAAGAGAGTCTTATCCAGATCCCACTAGATCCAGTGGAAAAAAAATTACTTCTGGGTTAAGTACTCTGAGCTGATCCCAGGAGTATCAGAGGAAAGAGATGTTTGCCGTGGTTCATAAATTAAGGAAAACTAAAACTGACATTTATGCTTATGGACTGTTTAGAAATCTTTACAGTGCATCATGGACACGTTGCTAAGTTCTGTTTTTAATCGATTTGATTAGCCTGGTTCAGCTACACTACTTTAAAAAAAACCCTGCTTAAGAAAAACAGTGTTTTGGCAGGTCAGTGAGATGTTTCCTTCTGCAGGGTAGGCACAGAATGAGCAGGAATTTACCTTTTTATGCCATGTGTATTTTTAGTCCTAGGTCTGGCTTCTCACACATGCAGGAACTGCAGCGTAACACTGAAGTGTTGCCTTTTCAAATAGATGATGCAGATTATCCAAACTGATATCACTCGGTGGTTCCTGGGTCTGAGCCTTTGGTATGTGCAGTTTTACATTTAATAAAGCAGTGCTGGGAAAAGCTGGTAACTCCAGGTTGGTGGGTGTTTTAAAAGCAAACACAGATGGAAAACAAACTTAAGGAAATGTGATTGAAAGGTCCTTGCTCAGAGGTTAGGAAATATGAGATTAAATCCAGTCTGAAAAGGTTGAATTTGGCTGTCCTGTGTACGTGCCGAGTGAGCTGTTCCATGGTCACACTGCCAGTTTTCTACCAAACCTCCTGGTCATTCACTGCCCTGCTGTGTCCCAGGTAAATGATGCTGCCTTAACAAGCTGGTCAATATTTTGTGTTCTCTCATTGGCCGCTTCTCCCAGGCAAAAGTCTTGTGTTGCTTTGGAGTAACACCATCATTTATAAAACAAAGGTAGAAAATACCTCAACCCCAAACCAACCAACCAACCAAAACCCCACAACAACCCAAACCCCACAACAGGGAGAAGATCTGAGACATGGAACAGCGGCTACTGAGATGGACAAGCCCATGTTGCTCCATTCTCTTAGCATCCTGCAATTGCCAGTGGTGTGTGTATATATATCTGTCTTTAATTTTAATTTTTAATCAAACCACTCTTTTGATTTTCTTAATTACGTGGTACACAGCTCATAGTGTTTCCCCTTCATTTATGCAGATTGAAATCTCTCTTCCCCCATCTGGGACTCTTGTATCAGCTGTAATCCATTTGTGGTTACAGTCCTCCAGGCTTTTTTCAGGGACTGGTGTCCTTGGATCAGAGGGAGCCTGTGGCAGTGGTGCTGTGCTCCAGCAAGTCCACATCATTAAATCAGTTGTAGTGGGAATGAAAGGGAGTCGTGCTCTCAGTGGTGTTGTGATCTGGGTGTTACCTGAAGGGCATTTGAGTTTTCTTTCTGTGCTGGGAAAGCATCATGAGGCAGCACAGGCAGGAGGGTGAATTGCTGATGAGGGATGTGGTGTCCAGCAGTGTTTTCCAAATCTTTTCCCACCCCAGCAGCAATTCCCTGCCCCTGCTCTGAGAAGCCATCAGTGGGCTTCACAAACTCCAACCTCACCTTTTCTTGGGAGCACTGTGGGAAAGCTCCTCTTTGGCTTGCACATCCACTTGGTGGGGGACTTCACACCAGCAGTTCTGCAGGGTGTATTTGAGAATGGGTTATCCCAAACCTATGTGTGTAACTAAAAATCACTGCACGTTTGCCCAGAGCCAGCACCGTGGCTCAGCTCTGAGACTGAGGCTTTGCTGGTGGTGCTGGGGAGAGGAGAAGGTTTTGCACACTGGAGCATCCCATCCTGCAAGCTGAAGCACTGTATAGCAGGATGTTCACCTATATTTTTTTTAAGGAAAAAAAAAAACCAAAAAACCAAAAAAAAACATACACACAAAAAACCACAAAAAAAAAAAACAAACCAGAACAATGCGAAGGGAAAGCACCAGCAAGAGAACAGTATGTTCTTTGTAATGCTTTTTCTTTGGGGACATCTATTGCTGGCAATAAGATTAAATCACTGAAACCTTCCCTGAAGCTACATCTGCCACTGCCTACATGTTCCAACCTCAGTAATAAACTAACGTTCGCCATTGTTCCTTTCTTCTGGATTTCATTTCTTACAGATTTAACCAGTGCTATTTACCACAAGGCATTCAGCTCTTGCTTAAAGCCGAGGTCTATGCCAAGTCCCTAAAAATATTCATAGCTCCGAAGAATCTGGTTTTAAATAATATCATTAAAAGTAGACGATATTAATACAGCAGTTCACACTGAGTTCACGTGCTGCTGATGCCAATGTGTAAAAATGATGGAAGAAGCTCTAGACAAGACTACCCTGAAGTGGGGAACAAAATCCTCCGTAACTTTTGATAACAGGAGTCATTTTCTAATCCCAAAATACTGGAAATTTAAAAAATCTGTGCTACAGTCTTGCTTCTCCTGACTTGGAGCGCTGTATTTCTAAACTCTCGAGCTGGTGGGGAGTGTAGGGTGGGTCGTGGTGGCCCTTTTGGGGGTTTTTGGGAACAGGATTCATGGCATTCCCTTCTTCCCACAGGACGCCATAGTGATCCATGAAGTTTATGAAGAAGGGGCAGCAGCCCGAGATGGCAGACTTTGGGCTGGTGATCAGATTCTGGAGGTAAATTACTTTCTCTGTGTCTGTGCCTGTGCCTGGTTGTGGAGACTTGTTTTCAGTTCAGCAGAGGTCCCTTGTAGGTTGAAAAGGATCCATTCTCAAGGCTTCCCTTCTGTCACTAAGAACGTCCTGAAAAATTCCTATTTCCTTATATATTCATATAAACTGAAGGTACAAATTGAGAATACATTAAATTTAATTGAGCAAGGCAGTTCTTGAATTACACAGTTCAGCTGTCATGTCCAATAGCTTAGTATTATTCATCTCTTTAATCTTTCATTTGGGGGCCTGCGTTCCTGACGCCGCTCCGGCATTTCTGCTGTGCCTGAAATCCAAATATTGAGCTGGGATAACGTGGGGTGGGGAGGAAAGGGTGGCTGTAGCATCCTTGCCAGCATCCCTCCCAGTATCCCTGTGAGTATCCCTGTGAGCATCACCCCACAGCATCCCTGTGAGCATCCCTCCCAGCATCCCTGCAGAAGCCACCAGCTCCCCCAGGCCACGCTTCATGCATCTTGGGAATGGCTGCTGTGAATAAATGTGGTGTTTTTCCCCGCAGACAAGCGTGGAAAAGGTGGAGGGAAAGGGTTAAGAGAGAAGTGTTGGTCTGCAAATGAAACCTGCGTCAGGCAGGGGTTGAGTGCAGCTGCTTTGCAGCTCTGCTGTCAGCTCAGGACAAATTCCCAGCATGGCCATTAAGGCCTCGGTGTGTAGGGTTAGGAAAATAGCAAGGGGTGCTTGGGGAGTTGTCTTTACAGCTCTTGCACTGCAAATATTTTTGTTAGCGTTGAGGCTGAATGTTGTTTTGGTTTTATAAATAATGGTGTATTAACAGAGCACGATAATGAGGGGGTAAAAGTGGAGCAGGTTAATTAATTCTTCTCTGGCCGAACAGGAAAGTGCTAATGTTTGTGGGCCGTAATATTGTTGTTATTTCAGCTTTTAAAAGCTGTATTAATCAAAAAGATGACTGAATTAGTTTCAGATTAGTGTGATAAAGGACATGTAGATGCCTGTGCCAAGGAAAGGGTATCAATGCACTTATAGATAAATGTGTGCAGAATTGGTACAAAAGAATGTAATTGCTATAGATTAGGCTTAATTATCTTAGTGCAAAATTAAGTATGATTGTAACTTTGCATATATCTTAATGTAAAATTAAGTATGATTGTAACTTTGCATATCTAGAAATTCTGAGAAATATTTTCATTGCCTTAAAACTTATGGAAGTGGATTAACATTTGTGGTTATTTGTTACAGTTCATGCTACTTCCTAAAGAGACTTCAAAAATGTCAAAGTATTGATATGTTTTGGTATGAAGAAATAAAAGATTATTTTGTTGACAGAATATTGGCGAACACCTTAAAGGGCACCTGTGGATCAGGCTTGGCAAAATTAGATTAAGTTTCACATTGCAATAGGTTTTTTTTTAATGGAACATTTAAGCAGAACTTCTTGTTCTGTCTGACATTACTAAAATGCTGAAACCTTCTCAGGTTAGGGTAAGAGAAGTGGAGCTGGGTGCTCCAGGAGCGGTCTGGTGTGCCATCTATTGGAAAAAAAAGGAAAATCAGCATTTAACACATCCTGCCTGGGATTCTCTGTGGCCATTTGTTTCCTGGTGTTTGTGATTCCCTCTGTTTTTAGCTTGATGATGTTACGGAGCTGGGGGAGAAGGGATCTGAGCACTGAGATACACAGGGAGCTCGAAGGAGCACGTTCCACTTTGTGTAGTTGGAGAAAAAAGCGTTGCTTGAGATTCCAAAGGCTTGAGGTTAAAAAGAAGGGAAGAACACCCACAAAACTTCCAAGCCCAAACGTTCTGACTGTTGGGCTTCACTCCAGGCAGTGGCACAGAGCTCCGAGCTCACGCTCCGCAGGAGACCCAGGATCTCAGCCCTCTGGAAATGGGAGAGCTCAATTAGAACACCAAGGGGTGTCAAACGGACACATCTGTGCTGTCACCCACGGGCAGGGTGTGATGGAAAGATCATTTTTCCGTGTCATTTGGAAAGCAAACACTGACTATTCCAGGTGAACGGGATCGATCTGCGGAACGCCAGCCATGAGGAAGCCATCACTGCACTCCGCCAGACGCCCCAGAAGGTGCAGCTGGTGGTTTACAGGAATGAAGCACATTACAAGGATGAGGAAAACTTGGAGGTTTTCTCTGTAGACATCCAGAAGAAAACGGGCCGAGGACTGGGACTCAGCATAGCTGGGAAACGGTAAGAGCGTCTCAGATCCGACAGCGCTTCTAGTGGGAAATGTTTGGGGTTTTGAACAACCAACTGTAGGCATTAAATGGAATGTTAAATAAAGAGGAAACTCCATAAGGAGCAGGGTTTTGTACCTAACTATGTTGCAGGATGCAGTGGGGCCGTGGTTCTGGCTCCTGTGTCAGAACAGAGCTGAGCAGTGGAGGCTGTTGCTTTGGGCACAGAGAGGGAGTCCCATGCAGAACTGGGGGCTCCCTCTCCTGTGCCGGCAGGGTAGCTGTGTCTCAGGGCTTTGGAGGCCCTAACCATGGCTTTTCTGCTTTCTAAATTGGGGGATAAACCTACCCTACCTCAAAGGATGTGCCTTTGCAGATGGATTTGTGAGTTAGATTGAGCTCGTGCTCAGTACAAAGGGACCGAGGTCGGTGGAGGGTGAGAGGCTGAGTTAGACCCAAACCCTGAGCAGTTCAAAGTGACTGTCCCACAGTTCTGGGAGAGTGGAAAAGCTCTCCAAGGCCATCAGTTCCAGCCTATGCCAGATCCCCACCTTGTCACCCAGCCCAGAGCACTGAGTGCCACCTTCAGTCCCTTCCTTGGACACCTCCAGGGATGGGGACTCCAAACCTTCCTGGGCAGCCCCTTCCAATGTCTGACCACTCTTTCATGGAGAAATTCTTCCTGATATCCAACCCAAACCTCCCCTGGCACAACTTGAGGCCGTTTCCTCTTGTCCTGTCCTGGGTCCACCCTCTGTCAGGGAGTTGTAGAGAGCAATACAGTGGGAAGTAACAGCAGCCTAATAAAATGTGACTTTTGCCTGATACATCTCTAAACCGCTGCTATTATATCGCTCAAACCAGAGCACTGATAGTTTTAATCTTCCTTTGCTTAAAGAGATTTATGGCATGACACTTGTTCAGTGTTGGAGTTGCCCTCCTGTATTGCCAAAAATAATTTACTTTTGCAATTACAAAGCACCGTGTCATTATCCTGACTGCTTATGGTCAGCAGAGCTTCTGCAGCAGTTTTTGGGTGGCAATGTTTCACCCAGGTGTTGTGAGCAGATTGTGGGGTGGGTAATTAATTCAGATTATGTAAATTGCCCTGCAGATGGTAATCACAGTCTGCAGCCCTCCTCCCTTTGCTTCTGTGCTGAACTTCCTCTGCTATTCCTGGATCCTTCAGAGTGGAGATCCCCTCCTTAGAGGGAGCCCAATTGCTGTTAAATGATACCCAGGTATAATTCAGGGTGGGAAGCGTGTCCTTAAGGTGAAGGATAAAAAATTGCCAGATCTTGGCAGTGCAGCTGGCACCAGCTCACACCACGGAACCATTTAGGTTGGAAAAACTCTCCAAAATCATTGAGTCCAACCTTTAACCTAACACTGCCAGGTCCCCTGTCCCATCAGGAGGTAGTTTAACCCCATCATAGACAAAACCTTGGGCTTCTATTCATATAAATGGTGTTCTCCATAAATCTTTATGTTTCACACAGCCAGAACTAACAGTTCAAGGGGAAAGACAGCATTAAATATTAGCAAAACATGCTGTGGTTTTAAAACTCATCGATTTCTTACACAGCTGAATGGGGTGTAAAACTGGTTCTTCCTGTGCTCACAGGTTTCTTTTAATGTCTCTTAAATGCGAGTAATCTAAATTGGTCTCCCAAAGAATATTGGATTGTGTAATTAGCCATATGCTTCTTGCATTGTTAGAAATGGAAGTGGAGTGTTTATCTCTGACATTGTTAAAGGAGGAGCTGCAGACCTAGATGGAAGATTAATTCAAGGAGATCAGATTTTGTCTGTAAATGGGGAGGATATGAGAAATGCCTCACAAGAGACTGTTGCCACTATACTGAAGGTGAGTACAGAATACATTTTGAGATATTGAATTGCAGTTACTGACACTGTGCAAGGTAATTATCCTGAAGTGCTATTTACCATACACAGGACAGCTCCAGCTGATTACTGAGACAAAAATTTCGTTTGAAATAACTGGGAGGTTCATTTAAAGTCACTTCTCTGTATATTCCTAGGAATTGGATGATCTGAAGCAGGAACACAAAGGCACATTTAGTATTTGTTTGAAAATGCAACTGTGTATCTCATGTGTTAGAAAAACAGTTGGGAATGGGAGAGGCAACACAAACCAGAACTGAAATAAATCTTTGGCTTTGCTGTACTGACCTGCAGGGATAAAATGACAGCTTAAATCTGTTCCTGCACAGCTTTCCATCTTCCAGGAGTGATTTTACTCTGAAATTCTGGGAGAAGTTTCCTTTTTCCGTGGCTGGTTGGGCTGGGGGAGAGGACAGGGGTGGGATGGCCACGGGTGCCACCAGTGGATGCTGAAGACCCATTTCCATTCCAAACTTCATCTGCATCCAGGGTTTTCCCCCTGCCATCCCCACCAGTGTTTCTGCACGTGATTTCTTTAATTCTTCAAGGGAAAGGCTAATTATTTCCTTGCTTTTTCCATTCAGGGTTGGTACCTTGCCAGAACTTTACCTATTTAAGAACTGGGAATCGGTGGTACGAGGGTATTTTGTTAAGTTGGATCCATATGGGTTAAATTCACCCTTTTCTGCAGCATTTTTCCTCTGAAGGGTTTTGAGGCTTTTTGTTTATTTTTCCTGAGTAAATTGGCCATCAGTTTGCAAGGGGGAGATTCATACTAAATTCAGCAACCAGGAGAAACCTTCAGGACAAGCCTAAATCTACTTCTTGTATTGTCCAAACACAAATGTTCATGTTTTGAGCATTCCTTGTGGCTTTCTTCATGGACTTGTAGTGCTGAATATAAACATAATTCTCTCCAGGAGAGCATGAAATATTGTATGTCTACTTAAATTGTACATTGTGGGTTTGTTGGGTTTTTTTTTTTTTTTTTCCCCAAGTGTGCTCAAGGCCTGGTACATCTTGAGCTTGGGAGATTGCGAGCTGGGTCATGGCTGTCATCACGGAAAACATCCCAAAACAGTCAGGTTAGTGACAAATTCCTCTGTTTAAACTGCAGCTGTGAAGGGCAGAGCACAGGGATGGTGCACAGAGGTGCACATGAAGCTCATCCTTCCACAGACACTGCTGAGTGGTGGGGAGCAAAATATTTTATCCCCATAATTTTCTGTGCTGAACTGCAGCTGATGCTGATGGAGCAGAAGGGCTGGTTAATGTATTTATTGTTGGAAGACTGTCTTCCCAAGACACACCAAAAACCTGTAATATCTTTCTCAAGTGATGATGCCCAGAAACGTTTGGTTCTCAGAGCTGCGAAAAGTGCTTGAGTGTATTTTCTGCAGCTGTTTTGTCTATCAAAACGAGCTAATGAAACCAAACTGTGTCTCTGCCCATCTTCCAGCAGAACCACAGGAGAGCTGCTTTCCTCTCCAAGAAAACACAGAGCAATTTCCTGCCTCACTTGCTTTTTACCTGAAGCAAGGACAACAATTCATTTTTCAGTCAGAGCAGGGCCTTTCCCCTCTCCCCGTGCCCCCCAGTCCACTCAGATTCTTGGTGTTAAACCTGGAGGATTGCAGGGAGAGAAACAAGGCACAGTGACTTAGAAAACTTCTTCTCAATGGGTCTTCCTTCTGAAAATCGACTGCTTTGCCATTCTATTTAAGGTGCCAATGTCTCTGAGAGAGTGGATCACAGCAGGGTGAGGCTGGGGCTGGTTTTGGCCCCTTTCTGCCGTGGGGAGGCTGCACATGAGGGGATCCAGCACTGCTAAAAGAAGGGCTTGTGTTTTGGAAACGGAGAGGAGGGGAGATGGGAGTTAAAGCAGGAATGTTTTTAAGGAGGTCTGCAAGAGGCCAGTCCCATGAACAACCCCAAAAAGGTGCCAAAATTATCACAGCGTGGCTGATTTCTTCACATCCTAAAGGCCAGCAGTGGCCCTGGCTGGCTGGAGGAGGTGAGGTACCAGGGAGGGCTAAAGCCATGTGGGAACAGCTGGGCTAAGGCCAGCTTTAAAAATAAGGGCTTTGGAGAAACATCTGCAGTGCATGCAGCAGGCAAGGAGAAATGGAGTAACAGAGGGAAATGGCACTGATTGCATTAAGTCAGCAGTCAAGTATTATTACCTTTTGTTTTGGCCATTGTAGCAACACGAAGTCTGAGCAAGAGCAAGGTAATCAAAAAGTGACAGCTAAAAATTATCCACCTGGTTTTACCATGTAAAGCTCAAGGTGAAAGGGAAGCAAAACGCCATAATATCTAACATGGGTCTAGGTAAAAATTCAGATCAAATTACATCATCTCCCTTTTTTGTAGCCTAAGAGGCTTTTGCAGGAACGTGGTAATTCCTGCGTTTCTTTTAATGCAAGAAATCCTCATCTCCTTGATGCAGAGTCGTTTGAGAGCCTTCATCTCCCTGCTTCGAAGTGACTTGGTGGTTTTGAAAACTGAATAAATGTTTCTCACCAAAACCCTTCCAAGAGTTACAAAAATCTTGGCAGATGATGCAGCAAATCAGCTTGAATGATTTGCACAACTGCAAGCTCTGCTTCAGAAGGTGCTGGCCAAGAGCATCCAGACCTTTTGTCCTCACTTGGCTTTTTCCTGGGTCCACTGCATCCCCTGGGCAGTGGAAATCAAAACCTTGTGGTGCAGGACAGGGGTTTCTTTCACAGGCATTGCAAATGTTGTTAACTGGGCCATGGATTGGCACCCAGGGGTGGAAATTGTGCTGTGCCTGGTGTTTGTCACTGACAGCTGCACACTGGCCAGTGGGATAAATGTGTCAGGGCTTTTGAGTCACCAGCTGATGTGTTTGGGGTGACAAATCTCTGCTGTGCGTGGACATGGATGGAGCAGATCCTTGTTTTGGACAAGGTCTAGCCCTCGGTGGAACCTGTTCAGATGCATTTCCTAAATTGATAATTAGGTTTCCTCGAGGGGCATAGTCTGAAGATAAAAGCCAGATAAGGAGAGAGGGAAAAGGAGGGAAATGGAAAGGGCAGGAGGAGCGAGCAGCTCCCTTTGGGGGCTCTCCCTGTGTCAACTTCCATGTTCTTCTGGAAATGAGAGGGGGTTCTTGGGCAAATAGGAGGAGCAGGGGCAATTACAGTGTGTTCAGCTAAAACAACAAAGATTCCTGCCAGGTGACAGGATGGGTGTCCCTGTTATCCCCTCCTCATGTGAGAGAGCAGCTGTTTAGTGCCCCCCTGAATGCAGGGGCATCACAGGGAAGGAGGGTGCCCATCATTTCCCCTTGTGCTGAGACACCCTGGGAGAACTGAGAGAGGGGAACAGTCCAGAGCTGACCTGAGCAACACATAAATGTGGAATAAGGGTCTGTAGTACTCTGAGCAGCACCACAGAACCACTGAGGCTGGAGAACCCCTCCGAGACCATGAAATCCAACCATTCCCCAGCCCTGCCAAGCCCACCACTAGCCCCTGCCCCAAGTGCCACGTCCACACATCTGTTAAATCCCTCCAGGGGTGTTGACTTCACCTCCATGGGGAGATTTCGGTCGGTTTCCCCTCCCGGAGGGGTTTGCACTTGCGTGGCCAATGTGGCATTTCCAGTGTGGCTGGCACGGAGCGCAGCTGCGCCCGTCTGTCGCCGGCTCTGGTTTAAAGTTCACTTTTGGGTTGGACTCACGGGTTTTTATTTCTTTTTTTACCCTCAGGCGAGCCAACAGAGTGTCCACAGCCACTTCCACCCCGCGCTTGCTCCCGTCCTCTCCACCTTGCACAACTTTGTCAGCACAAAAAGATCCTCAGCAGACACATCCCAGAGGAACTCAGGTACAAACCTGGCAGGGCAGCTGTCAGAACTGCTGAGTGTCATTTGCTTTATATTTGGGCTGCTTTCAAAGCCAGACTGAACACTTGAATCTGGTTTTCCTGCCCAGCCTCCCAGAAGACGCCCCACGGATGTTTTTAAGACCAGAACACTTCCCAGCAGATGACATTATTTTTATGTCTGCTGGAGGAGTAATGGCCCCTCTATTTTAAGTGCAGAATTCCTGTGCCCTGCTATTCCCTGACACCCTTGTCAGAGGCTTAGCACAGGCATGGTTCTCGCATTAGAAACAGTTTTCTCAGGGAATAAAGCTGCCACCACTTCATTTATATCTCTGTTGCTCTTGAGTGCATAAAGGGGTGTTTTGTAATGAGAAAGTCACAATGCCCAGTTTGCAATTTGCAGGTTTAGAGAGCGTTAAAT
The DNA here is from genome assembly GCA_013390045.1 of Picathartes gymnocephalus. NCBI lineage: Eukaryota > Metazoa > Chordata > Aves > Passeriformes > Picathartidae > Picathartes > Picathartes gymnocephalus. Next base: position 444,047 of record WEKY01019246.1, on the reverse strand, counting down.
CCACAACCCTCAGCAGCCTGGGGACAGTTGCTCCAGGAGTTGGGAATCTTTGCTCACCATGGGCAGGAGGAGAAGGCATTTCTTGTGCTGTCTGGACAGGCCCTGCAGTGCTGGGAGGGGTTGTCCTCACCCTGATTTGGGGTCCCCAGGGCTGGGCTTCCCAGTGCCACAGACCTCGGCTGTCCTGGTCCTCCTCCCGCCCAGGCACGCCTGCGTGGATGTGGGGAGTGCTGGTGTTGGGGGGATGAGAATTGTGGAATTCTGGAAGAGACTTATTCTGCCAGCCTTCTGAAAGGCTCTTAAAGTAGTTTCATTAAAGCTGATACAGTTAGGGGTGGGACCTCACTTACACCGTCAGCTTATTGGGCTGAAAAAGTTGCAGTTTGGAAAATGCCTCTGAAGTCTTTCTTTGCCTTTTTCCTTTTTTATTTACTTTCCATTCTCCTCTCTCCCCTTCCTCCTTTCCTGCTTTACCCCTTCTGTTTTCCCTGTTGCTTTTTCCTCTTCCCCCTTTCTCCTTTCCTCTTTCCTCTTCCTTCTTTCCTCTCCCTCTCATCTTTATTCCCTTTTCCTTCCCCTTTTCCTTCCCCTTTTCCTTCCCCTTTTCCTTCCCCTTTTCCTTCCCCTTCTCCTTCCCCTTCTCCTTCCCCTTCTCCTTCCCCTTCTCCTTCCCCTTCTCCTTCCCCTTCCCCTTCTCCTTCCCCTTTTCTTTCCCCTTCTCCTTTTCCTCCTTTTCTTTCCCCATTTCCTTCCTCTTTTCTTTCCCTTTTTCCTCCCCTTTTCCAATATTCTGAGTACTTTTCCACGCCCTATGACTGGATCCACACCAGCCTGACTTCCTGCCCGTGCATTATTTACCAACACAGCACAAACAGGAAGAGGAAATCCCTGGAACTGCTCCTTTCCCAGAGCCCTTTGTGCAGGGACGCTGTGATTTAGGAATAATAAGCCAGTCTTTAATTGAGTGAAGGCACAATAGGGCTGTTCTGCAGGCTGGCAAAGTGCTGCTGTTCCACAGATTGTGGCTGGGCTACAGTGGGAGTCGGGGTGACATCGAGAGCCGGAGGGATTGCACCCTATTCATCCTTCCTCCTCCTCCTCCTCCTCCTCCTCCTCCTCCTCACATGAGCAGCACTGCCTGCCTTGGCACAGGAAGGCTCCACTCCTGCTTGGTGATAACTCTGCCTAGGCAGCAAGGGACTGTTGTCACCTGACGGTGTTATCTCTTAATTATATTATCTCTTAATTACAGAAGCTAATTGTTTGTGTCTTTATTAGTAGGAGCCGATATGGGCCCCAGGACTGTGGAGATAACAAGGGTCAGTGAGTTGTTTTCTATCCATTCATAAAGCCCACTCCTTTCACTGAAGTTGTTCATTTTTGAGCACTTCTCACAAGTCAAACTGCATTATTTGTGTTTGCAGTCGGGTGTTGGATGTGTGCCTGTGCTCTGGGTGAGGAAATGTGTGTGTCAAACCCATTTTCTCCCTGTTCCACGAATCAAAGCAGTCACTTACTGCCATCCCCTGAACACTGCCCTCTGCGAGTTGCAGATGTTTGGTTTTGCTTTGTTCCAGGGCCCAAATGATGCACTGGGTGTCAGCATAGCAGGAGGGAAGGGCAGTCCCTTGGGAGACATTCCCATCTTCATTGCCATGATCCAGGCCAGTGGAGTGGCTGCTCGGACACAGAAGCTCAGAGTGAGTACAGGGACCCTCAGTGTTTCCTGTTTCATCTCCCCCACGTGTCCCTTGAAGCCTCAAGCACTTCCATATCTGCTACCACTGATAATCGCTCACAGGCTACTCTGCCTCTTTCTATTTAAAAGCAAAACAAACAAAAAAAACCCCACCCCAAAAAATAAATCTTCACTTCTCTTCCCATTTTGGAATAATGGCAATTGCTGCCCATATTGGAAAAGTGATGTCAAGAGAGAGAGCTTAAATGCTTTTGCAGTGGTCTTGGAATGTGTGTGTTCATCCAGACCCAGGCAGGGCAGCAAGAGGCTCTCTGGAAACCACAGGAATTTTGGGAACTCTGCATTGGGCATCATTTAGAGCTCAAACCAGGCAGGAATCAGATCAGAAATGAGTTGTTTGTTCTTAAGGCCCCTGTAAAGAAACAGCAGAATAAGGCACTTGTGTCAGACCCACAGCATGTGTGGGGTTCCAGGGATGGCCGTGGTGAACACTTCCAGTTTTGGAGAGAGTTCCAAGGAACTGTGAGGATTGGAAAGAACTTATTATGCAGATCCACATGCTTTGGCCCATGAGATTCATTAGGACATGCTGCTACACTCATGCCTTGTCTCTAATGGAATTAAACAACAGCAGGGTCGAGATCATTTTTGTGTGTAGGAAGAAGAAATCGTCCAGGTTAATTGGATTAATATCACAAGTTCCTACTCTCCCATACAACATTCAGCGTGTGCTTACATGGGCTGGAAGAATATGAACTTGTCTGCAAATTCAGGCACAAAGGAATCCTTTCTGGATGGGAAGACAGCAGTGAAAATCTCCCTCTCTCTCTGCTTGCAAATAGAAAGAGTAAAATACAACCCATCTTTGTTTCTCTGATCATATTGTTAGTGTTAAAAAAGGAATGGGAAATGATCACTGGCAGTGCAGAATCCTCACAAAAGGGATCCTGCAAAAGAGAAGCGTGACTGTGCAGTGCCAAGTTCACGAGGAATTTTAAGCATTCTTAATTTTAATTTTCCCTAATGCTGGTAATTTTCCATTGCTGTTGTACTTTCAGGTTGGAGATCGGATTGTCAGCATTAATGGGCAACCTTTGGATGGGCTGTCTCATGCAGATGCAGTTAATCTACTAAAGAATGCTTATGGGAGCATTATCCTGCAGGTATGGTGATAAATTGAACATGCAGCTGCAGCAGGGTAGATAAATGGCATTCAGGAATTAAAAAAACCAAAAAAAACCCTGAGCATCCCTGGCACAAGGCATCACAGAATTGCAGGGTGCTTTGCTGGTGGGAATTACACAGAAGGAGAGCAAGAAATCATTTCCATTCAAAAAGTCTTCACTGCCATTCATAGAGGCTGTGAGCACGGTTCTATAAAAGCATAACAAAGGGAACAAAATAACTTGTTGCCACACGTGATAAATCAACAAGCTTCCAGGTTGTGGGTTTTTGTTTTTTTTTTTTTTTTAATTGGAAGTTAACTAGGAACAAGAAAATGTGTTGTGTGTGCTTGTGCTGTAAGGAGACAGAGACCCACAGGGTGGTTTCCTTGCCCTTGAAAGAAATTCTAGCAGAATTTAAGAAAAATGATGGCATCATCGCTAAGGCAGTGCTGCCTAGAACTGATTATTCTACAGGTAAAGGATAAAAACACTCAAGGGAGAAAACAGTGCTGTCACTGCTGTGTTTCTGTGGTAGCTAAAAGGGACATCTTCTGCCATGTTGCTTCTAATTGCTGCCTGCCACTGTGTTGATCCATAGTTTATTTTTATGTTTACACAAAGAAATGGGGAAAATACTTGCCAGTTAGAATTCAGAATTCTGCTCGTTTGCAGAATTATTGCAACAATTGGAAAACAAGCTGAAGGCACCACTAAAATCTACTCTTAACTCTCTTTATCATCACAGCATTTTGGATTGGAACACATCCTGTGGGATTTTTGCAAGCTTCTTGCTTGTATTATGACACAAATGTGACTCTAAAAAATGGGGCGGAGGGGGGGGAAAGAAGAAAAAAGGGAAAAAAGAGGCAATGAAATGATAAGAAACTTAGTTTTAGACTTGCTTATTCTTTGTTTTGTCTGTCCATGAACTGCTGACCCAGTAAGTGATGAGCCAGTTCCAGAGCAGATGGTGTTTTGTGCAGTTCCATTGAAGTCAGAGGAAACACACAGATTTACACCAGCTGAGGATCCTCTGTTAAATTATAGTTATCATATTGTTACTAACGTTGAGTAATTTCACTTTTCATGTCAACAGTATTCCCTGAATAGAAAATGAAAGCTTGCTGCAGAACCCCAAATTGCTCATCTTGAAAGCTGTAATACAGCTCAATATTGCACCTCATGATGGATTTAAAAATATTCCTGATGGAGCACTCTGTCACTGGGTCACTCACACAAACAAAGGGCTGCTTCTAGAAATGCCACTGGGTTAAAGAGCTTGCTCTGGAAGCGTCTTTGGGTTTGTCAGTTGGCTGGTTTTATTTCACATTTTTGCTCTCTGAGCATTCTGTCTCATTAAAATGAGCTTGATACTCTTTACAGATGATACAGGTTTGTTGGGATAGAATAGAATCTGTTTTCCTCTATTAAAAACCTGCTCTAGGAAGGTGGGATGTTGTATTTTAACACCTGGAGTGGTGTCAAAGCGTGGTGATGGTTCCCTTCCCCACCAACCACAGGTACCTCTCCACCACCAAACTGCTCTTTTTTTAATCAAAACAATCCGAATGCAGCAATCCTATCACTGTGATCATCGTGACCGATGTGCCATTAAGTAATTCTGTTTATTATCAGGGTAGACCACTTTGTGGCAAACTGCTCTGAAAGGTCAGATAATTGTGTTCAGTGGGGTGGAAAGGCTTATTATGGGAACGTCCTGGGAAGGAGTTTGCAAATGCTGTTTGCAAATGGGAGATTAAGGTCTCAGGGGAACAATCATCCCTCTCGGCTGTTTTGATGCCTTGGTTTAATTTAATTTCTTTTCTGCAGGTGTAGTAATGAGATAAGGGGGAGCTTTTTTACAAGGTTGTTGAACTCTGATACGTTCTTGCTGCCAGCTGAAGATTTTTGAATATAGATTTATTTCTTTTTATTGAACAAAAAAAAAAAGAAACAAAAAAAACACACGACAAATCCTGGCTGGAATTCCTTACCCTGATGCCACAGGAAGGGAACCTTGCTGGGGTCTTCACTGGCTGAGCCAGGTGCTGCTCTCATCTGCTGGACCCCCTTCGTTTAGGGCATCCTGGAACCCGAGTCCTGGGATGCAAAATTTGCATGGAAACCTCTCGGCTCCAGATGATTGGGAAGAGGGAAATACTGCTATGGAAGAATTGTGAGCACTCATTTAAAACAGATTTATAGAAGAAATTTCTTACTTTGAAAAGGGAAGTTTTCCTTAACGCCAAGTTCACAGCAACGAGTGGAAGAAGTACCTGCTCACTTTGATAAAATAAGGCCATAGCTAGAGGAAATATTGGAATTATCCTTCCTGGCTGTTTTTCACTGTGTCTGAGCCGAACTCCCGTGCTGCAGTAAACGTCAGGCAGAGAAGAATATCTCCTCAGAGAGAGATGGAGTTAGGGGATAAGCACAGCATGTACTTGTTGGGAAATTGATGTCCTTTCAGCTGTAAATACTTCAAATCCAAACCACTTTGTGGTGGTTTCTTTGAAAATTTTCCAGAATAAAAGAAGCACGTAAAAAAATCAGCATCAGTGAAGAAAAAAAATAAAGTTAATGCCAGGGCTCACTACTCTTACAGAAGGAAGTCCTTCCCAAGATCCCATCCATCCCTGCCCTCTGGCAGTGGGAAGCCATTCCCTGTGTCCTGTCCCTCCATCCCTTGTCCCCAGTCCCTCTCCAGCTCTCCTGGAGCCCCTTTAGGCCCTGGAAGGGGCTCTGAGCTCTCGCTGGAGCCTTCTCCTCTCCAGGTGAGCACCCCCAGCTCTCCCAGCCTGTGTCCATAGAAAGGTGCTCCAGCCCCTAGAGCATCATTCAGGATGGTTTCAGAATAATGGAGGACCCAGAATTGGGAAATTTAACAATCCAGTTTGTTTTCATGCTAAAAACTCAGAAAAGTCGAAACCAAGGATTAATTTGTTCCCTACTCATCAAACAAACCAGTCTGAGGCATTTCAGGGTGTTTGCCCAATACTTTGTGTTCTCTTAAAGGTTGTGGTGGTTTCTTACAAGACTCATCCTGGACCCCTTGTGTTGACTCTATTTCCTTGGAAAAGCAACCTTTTTCTCTGGATTATCCAGAAAGACTCTTCTTCCCCTTTGCTCAGTGCCCGAGTGAAGGTCTTGTGAGGGCAAGAGAAAGCTCCAGAGCAAAATTCACACTGAACCCCCAGAAGGGTGGCTGCTCTTGCCTGAAAGTGTGGAATTGGCGGGAGATTTAAGAAAGTGGGGCTTGGTTTTAAAGCTTGCATGGAGAAAAAGTCAACAACTGACTTTCCAAACTGTGTTTCCTTGCATCCCTGTTGCCCAGGTGGTGGCTGACACCAACATCAGTGCCATTGCCAGCCAGCTGGAGAGCATGTCCACGGGCTGCAGCCTGAACCCGCCCTCCGAGCACCCCGCCGAGGAGCCCGAGTGAGTTCCTGCTCTCCTGCAGAGCTGGGGGGGGATTTCTGGCCAAGGAAAAGGGTGCAAGGAGGTCTCTCCCATTGCTTCTCTCTCTAATTCTCCATCACCTTTAAAATGAGGACTCTGTGACCTTCCCCAAGCTGATGATGGGCTCGTGTCTGTCTTCGCCTGCTGACAGAAATTGCTTGAGGAAATAAGCACAAAATGTGTTTCCAAGCTCTGTTTCTGGGCGTTTTTCAAGGAAAAAGTATCCCCTTTCTTCCCTGATGTTGTGCTGACATGGTATTTCTGCCCTTGACTGTTGGATTCCTCATCTGGAAGGAGTTCTGATCATAGCAATTTGAAATAATTTGGTATTGGCAGACCAGTGCCAGAGGTGTTAAAAACACCTTACAGAACATGTCCCAGGACTTTGTCTTTTCAATTTTTACAGCTTCATGGTTCAAAAAAATCCAATTAAAATAATTCCTGCTTGCAGCACTTGTGTGTGGTGATGGAAGTTGGAGGTCCAGCCCTGCTGTGCATCATTCTCCATCATGTGCTTTTCACACTGTGACACCCCAGTTACCACTCTGAATTTCATTTGGTCTCCATTTCAGCTCATCATCTTCATTATGTTCTTCATTTTCATTCTGTGGTTCGTTCTGTTTATTTTAAGAAGTTGCTGCCCTACCTCAGGGGGGTTGAGTGTAAAAGTTGAGCTATTTGTGCTGCGTTCTGTGGTCTTAAAATGTGAGATACTGGTTTTATTGCTGCTCTCAAATGAGAACTGCTTGCTTTACAAAAGAATTTGTATTCTTTTTTCATATCAAAGCAGGAGGGAAATTTGGAAGTGAAAATATGAAGCAGAATTAGGTAGGTCCTAAAAAACACAAAGATATTACTCAGCTTGGGCTGCACCTCTAGATAGGTGGAAGATGCCAGATGGCTTTCACTGAATCATGGAATGGTTTAGGTTGGAAAAACCCCCTCAGATCATCAAGTCAAACTGCCAAGGCCACCACTGCCCCATGTCCCCAAGTGCCACATCCACACAGCTTTTAAATCCCTCCAGGGATGGGGACTCCACCACTGCCCTGGGCAGCTGTGCCAATGCCTGACCACCTTCTGTCCACAGCAGTTCCTTCTACATATGTAGGAATTACCAATTTCAAATTTGAGATGGATGAATCCATATGAGTGGTCTAAATTCCACAAAAAAAAAAAAAAATCTTCCTTTCCTTAGTGTAGGCAGGGAAAACCCCCAAAGAGTTCAGGCTCAAAGTGATGATCTCTGGAGTTATGAGCACAGGGATGTGGGTATAATATAATACAAGAATTAAAAATAATTTTTTTCCAAGTGAAGGAGCTGGAGCACACAGAGCAGCCTTTGAACTCTGGGCTTTGCAGGAATGTTCCAGTGCAAGGGTCGTGGTTTGTGACTGTGTGAAAAAACTCATGATAGATAAATGTCTCTGTAAGTGTTCCTTCTGCATAAAGTCCCCAGAGACAGACATTGCTTATCTAAGTGATATTTATTGTGTTTTCAGAGCACCTCAACCTAAGATTATTACTTTGGAGAAAGGCTCTGATGGACTGGGATTTAGTATTGTAGGGGGGTATGGAAGTCCCCATGGAGACCTGCCCATTTATGTCAAGACTATATTTGCCAAGGTATCTTTCATTTTTTGTTTTCTCCCCTTTTTTTCTGTATTATCTTTAAAAATAAACCTAAGATTGGGCTTGGATAATATATTATGTAGCAGAAAGCAAAATGTACTGTCTGAGTACGTTGCTGTGAGTTAGTGGACCCAGAACTCGTAGCTGGCTTCTCAGTTTATATTTCATATTACTGATGGCTGAAACAAGACACTTTGTCTCAGCAGAATTGCTCTGTGTACTTGGGAAACTTGGGTTTGTACATTCAAATATTTATAAGGCAGTTTTCTATCTGTAAATCTCCAAGAGATTTCCAGGAGGTATTGAAGGCATCCTTTTCCCACTGTGCAGGAGGGGGGCAGTTGCAGAGGTGCTGTATCCTGATGAAAAAACAGGAATTAGCCCATCTCTGATCCCAGCCCTGAGTGTCTGGGGGGACTGGGGGTCCCTGCCAGGTACAGAGAGCTGCAGCCTCTGAGGCTGGGGAAGAATCATCATATAGCATATTATAGCAGGGAGAAATGCCCCTTTTCCCACCCATCCCCTGCTAAAAATGAGCTCAGTGTGGGCCAGCAAAACACATCAGGCGTGGCCACAAGAGGGGAGTTGTGGAAATGGAAGGGGAGGGAAGAAAAACATTGGGAATTAGGGATATTTTCCAAAAATTATTTTGAAGTCTGTCACATGCAGCTGCTTGCCCTGTGCCTACTTGGTGTCACTTGTGGCAGGTAGATGATGGAGTTGAGAAAACTTTGTCTGAAGGCAAAGTAGGAGTCATATCTCCTGTTCCTGCTATTCTGGGGCTCAAACCACAAATATCTGGTATTTTTTACAATTTCCAGTTACTAAAATATTGTGCCTTTCAACTGGTGCTTACAGTTACAAGTTTCTAGATGGGAGCAAGGCTGAGAAACCCTAAATGGAACCTAAAGTTCCTGCACTCACTGGTGGGGCAGAAAGAGACACCAGGAGCCAACCTCTGGGCAGGCAGGGCTTGGGATTTAGGTCAAAGAACTTCACTGAGGCTTCTGGAGGAGAAGAGCCATTTTTAAAGCTCTGTGGAAGCTTTTCAGGACTGTCGTAGAACATTTTTGGTTGTAAAAGCCCTCTGAGATCACAGAGTCCAACCACTTCCCCAGCACTGCCAGCTAATGTCTCCAAATGTCACATCCACCCGGCTTTTAAATCCCTCCAGAGATGGGGACTCCACTGGGCAGTCTGCTCCAATGCTTGGTGCCTTTTGGTGAACAAAATTATCTTTATGTTCAATCTGAACAACCCGAGGCCATTTCTTCAGCTCTGTCTGGGCTCCCGGGCAGTGCCCAGGGTCGTTCCCTCTCCCTCCTCACTTTTTTTTAGCCGTTTCTCAGCCCTGGGGCACGGAGTACAATTCAACGCTGCTTTAACAAGCCTCTCCATGATCAGAAAATCCAGAACCAGCCTCTACCCTGGCCTTTTATCAGGAGAGAGCCAACTCTGTCCCCTGGGGGTGTACCCTGGCAGGGCGGGGAGCGACGGGCGAGGCGCTCAGGGGAAGCTCAGCGCTGCCATTTCTCTGGGCCGCGAGGCCTTCCCAGTGCTCCATGCCTCATTCCAGGCGGCCTTCGGGGCTCCAGGAGGGCTCGGTGTCCCAGGCTGACCCCTGGTTTGCCGTTGCAGGGCGCGGCGGCCGACGACGGACGGCTGAAGCGCGGGGACCAGATCGTGGCCGTCAACGGCGAGGCCCTGGAAGGCGTCACCCACGAGCAGGCCGTGGCCATCCTGAAGCGCCAGAGGGGCACGGTGACGCTCTCAGTGCTGTCCTGAGCGTCACTGGGATAACTATCAGAGTTATTTTAGGCCATCAGTAGAGCTGTCAAACACTGCCCAGCCCCCAGCAGAGCCTGGCAAACACGGATCGGCGTTCCCGCCGCTGCCGGCCGCGGCAGCGCGCATCTCCAGCTTCAGTCAGCCTCCCGCCTTTTTCAGCCTTCCTCCCCGCCCTCCACGGCTTCTGGTGGCTTCAGAGGTTTCTCTGGACGAGTTCAATTAAGGAACTTCAAAGGACGAGATTTTGTTCTGCTTTATTTAATGTGCTGGTTTGTCCCCGCTGGTCTGAACCCCGGTTGCGACTGCCGAACCTGGAATCAGTTCACACACAGAAGAGAATTCAGATCATCGACGGATCTCATCTGATGAGCAGAAATAAATGCCGAGTGACTTGTCATCTCACTCATGATTTACTTATGCTAATTGTTCTTTCAAGTATGCCAGAAAACGTTAGCAATGTAATTAAATTACCACTGTTCCAAATGATGAAATATCAAATTCTCCTCTGGGAAATTATTTGTGCTTGCCACAGTAAGTCTGATAGTCAAATGTGAACTTCTCATGTTTATCTCTTTGGGTAGGTCTGTGGAAGTTAGTCAGAGGTAATTACTGTGATGTGTCAATTTGCAGCCTTTAGCATGAAAAATAAACGAGGGGAGAGGGAAATTTATTTTTTTAGGCTTTTAAAATGTTTGAGCCTTTTCAGATATTTAGGCAGCATGAACAACAACAGCGTAGCTCATTCTATTCTAATTATGTTTTTTAAGAAGAAATGTTCTGATATATGCCAGGCATGTCGCATACAAAGGCAGTTGTTGTCGTGCCAAGCTGCAGCATAATTGTTCATCCTGAAACTTTAATGAAGACAAAAACTTTGCTTTGGGAATGTGATCCTGTAATTGCAGGAATGATGGTGAGCAGTCCCTCCGGCTCCATGGAGTTCATCCTAACCAGCCAACTGATTTACATTTCTGGGAGTCTCCCCAGGATTAGGTAGTGCAGGAAGAGGCTTTCATGGATCTCAGAGGATGCTCCTCTCTTGTGGCTGCCAGAGTCAATTTTGGGTAACACCAGGCACTGCCAGGCAGTTTGGGATGATCTCCAACATCCCAGTGCAGCAGTTTGGAATGAGGTTCCTCAACCTCCTCCAGCTCAGTTGAAACCCTCAGCCAATTTTTGGGGGTCTGAAGCCCATGAGGAGCCTTCCCAAGGCTGGTCCCACTGTGGAGGTGGGATGCAGGAACACTCAGCCAAAAGTTCCCAACTTCATTCCATGTCCCAGCCATCCTGCAGTGATGATACGAGCCTGGCATTGGTGATTTAGGAGATGAATTTGGCAGGCAGATTCCTGACAGTCCAAGGCATTGTGGGTTAATCTGCCTATCCAGAGGAGCAGGAGGGGTTTGGAGGAAGCAGCCCACTCTGATTTGGACTATTTGGCTTAATTTATAATGGTGATATAGCTGAGAGAAGTGAAAGAGGGGGCAAGGTCAGAATGAGCTACTTATTTTGTGTGAAAAATTCCAGGAATTAAATGGAAAGAAGGTTCAAAATCTGCAGTATAATAACCGAGCAGTGCAGGGGGGTGTTAAAGTTGTTCTGTGTAATTTAGTGGGATTTTCCCCATTTTACATAAAGGAACAGGTCCTGAAGCGAGGTGAACTACACTGAGACAGGAAGGCTGTGATAAGTTCTCATGGAAAAGGGTTTTCCTTATTTCCTTGGAAGGTTTTCCATAACTTTAGGTAATCACAAAGTGCATTTAGCCTGCTGGAACCATTGGTGGGTATTCCCTTAACAGTGCCTGGAAGAGACTTCTCATTTTCAGTGGCTTCCCAGTGTCCTGTTTGATTTGCCAGGTGAGGCGTGACTGGAATCTCGATTGCAGACGCACGGGAAAATCTCCATGTGCAGAGAATTGGAGAATTCTTCACAAACTTCTTTGGTTGCGCAGGTATCCGAGGCGTGCAGGAGTTCAGGTGAGGTGTGAGGAGGTGCCCTCAGCAGCAGTGTGTGGAATTTATCAACCAAAGGGAATGATTCCTCTGCCCTGTGTTTTCACAGCCATTGCATTCCGACCCTGAGACATGGCCACGTTTGATCAATGAAGTTGTACGTGGCTATTTATTAGCCTGTGATGCACATGCAGTTCATAGACATAAATAATAGAATTTACGGGCTGAGACATTTTGCACTTCTCGTTGCTCAGAAGGAGAGAGAACATTTTCTGCTTCTTGTAATTTGCACTTTGTGTGTTTGACTATATTACTGCCAAAAAAATTGTATTGCATCTAATTGATAAACCAGCGGCCGTGCTCCACGTGCAGGGCCGAGGCAGAGAATTCAGTTTGCAGCACGCTTGTCTGGGTGGAGGTGTTCTGGTTTGTTTAAAACTTCATTTCTGCACAAGGGAAAAAGCAATTAAACCTCCTGATTGTATGTTTACGTAGATCAGTAAAATGAGACGTTTTATGACTTCAAAGGTTCTAAATAAAGCTCGGTTGCATAAGTAGTTGTGCGTTTGTTTTATTCTATATTTATTCTATATTTAATTTATAGTTTTATTCTATATTTTAATTTAAGGCAGGGTTAAAAGCTGTTGCATGAGATGTTGCCCTGATACCCAGCCTAAACCTTCTCTGGCACAACTTTTCCTCTGTTTCCTCTTGTCCTAAGGGTTCTCCTGCCTTGGTTTGAGGACTCAGCTGTCAGAGCCTTAGCTTTAGAAGGGCCGTGTGCTGTTCACAGTCCTTCCATCAGCTTCCTCACCTGGAGAGACGTGGAGTAACCTGCAGCTGGCAGTGACAGCATCAAGGACACCCCTGACATCACCAGGAGCCATCTCAGGGCTGTTGGCATTTCTTGGCCAGCTCATAACCAGGTTATGCTGTGGTGGTGTTGGGTGGGCTGGTGGGGCCAGCAGGCCAGCCTGGAGGGATGAGGGACTCCACCTCATTATCCTGCTGATGAGGGATTATTGTAATGCCCCTAAATTCCCTGTAATTAATCCCACAGTGATTACCACCCTGGACATGTGACTTCCATAGAGCCCGTGGAGGTAATGTGATTATGCCAGGATGGAGCAGTTCATGTCCCTCTGCCTGAAAGCACTGGGATGAATTAATTTAATGTCACACAGGTGTAAAACATCAGTTTTTACAGTTGTGCCGAGTGTTGATGGATAATTCCATTATCATCTTTCTCCACAGCTTCACACGTCTGTGTCTGGAATTTGGGTGGATTGATGTCCTGGTTAAACACTGCCATGGTCATTGCTACCCCCTTTAGTAGGGTGTGTTCCCCAAAATGCACCTTCCTGGGATAGCTGCACCTTCTGGGGTGGCAGCAAATCAGAGAGATCCGGGCTCTGAGGGCTCTGCTGCCTTCCCAAGGGTGGGGTTAAAGCAGAGTTTACTCCCAGTTCCTGCACAAAAAGGGAAAATATGCAGTGGTAGCATAAACTCTTTATTCCTTCTTTATTTAAATCACAGAGTTTCAGAATGGTTTGAGTTGGGAGAGACCTTAAAGCTCATCCCATTCCACCCCCTGCCATGGGCAGGGACACCTCCCACTATCCCAGGTTCCCCCAAGCCTGATCCAACCTTAGGGATTCCTAAACAGTTAAAAAGCTCCTAAGAAATGTTATGTTTTCCAGGGCAGATGTTTCCATGTAAGGGTTTATAGTCCCGTTTTGAGAAGGATGAGAAAAACAGGATAAAGATTCCTGGTTCTGGGTCTGCAAGGTAAGCACTGGACCAGGGCTGGGTCCTGGCTCATGGAACCACTCGGGACAGCAGGCAGGGAAAGCTGCCCAGGCCCCAGCGTGGCTCTGAGTGTTGTGCTCCGGATGCTTTTTCTGCTGAAAAGGCGCTAGATGGAGCAGTTGACAAAATATTGCATTTCTGCAGCCTTGAGGCCAGGGCTGGAGGCCCAGGCAGAGGAGCTGCCCCTAGGGATGCTCTGAGGATGTTCCATCTCCTCAGCCCAGCCCGGGAAAGACAAACTCCCCGACTGTCAGCTGGTTCTTTCCCTGTGAGCAGGGGGTGCTGCCAAAAGGACACACCTGGACACAGTGGCAGGAGGTTTCTAGAAATGGAAATCATGGCCCATCTCACTCCTGCTGATAACTGCCTTCCATCCTGGCTAAAACAGGGCAAATTGGCCCTCCCACACCAAGCTGTGGGGACAGAACAGGGGCCAGCTTGGCCCCACAGACCCCAAAGCAGAGGAGCAGTTGCTGTGCCCAATTTGCTGCCCCTGCAGCAAATAAATCTGCCTTTGCTGCTGAGACATTTGTCTCTTCTGGGATATTCAGTTCTGCTGAGAGCTGCTGCACTGACACTGTCCACGCTGCTGATGGGGCAGGTTCTGGCTGATAATCATCTCAAGAGGAGGTTTTTTTTCTTTGGATGGATCCTGGAATGGTTTGGGCTGGAAAGGACCTGAAAAGGTCATCCATCCCCCTGCCATGGGCAGGGACACCTTCCACTGTCCCAGGGTGCTCCAGCCTGGCCTTGGACACTTCCAGGGATCCAGGGGCAGCCACAGCTTCTCTCAGCACCCTGTGCCAGGGGCTCCCCACCCTCACAGAGAAGAATTTATCCCTGATCTCTGATCCATCCCTGCCCTCTGGCACTGGGAAGTCATTCCCTGTGTCCTGTCGCTCCATCCCTTGTCCCCAGTCCCTCTCCAGCTCTCCTGGAGCCCCTTTAGGCACTGGAAAGGGCTCTGAGCTCTCCCTGGAGCCTTCTCTTCTCCATCCCCAGCTCTTTTATCCTGTCAGTGCTGAGCAAAGTGGTTCTCCCTGATTGCTGAGGTGCTTCAGATGAGCCCCTCAGAGTCCCCTCTCCTCCCCTTGCAGCAAAAGAAAGGGACACACTGGAAATGCCCATAAGGAGAGTGGAAAAATCATGTTCAGCCGAGCTCCTCGTCATTCTTTCCCTTCATAGCTGATGGGCTGCTGGAGGCTGAGCCTGTAAAGATCATTAGATTAATTCCTTTCCTTGCTGTGACTTAATTGTCTCCATTTGTCCTGTGCAGTGCTCGCACTGGGGGTGTGTTTCTCCTTGCCTATATTTAGTTGGATCTCTGCAGTGATATTGGAATGTATGAATGAAGGCTGGCTCTGCTTCTTTGAGGCACTGAGATCCCACGGATGATTTTTTGTGCAATCTGGTACTTTGACAGTGGAATTTTGGGCACTGGGAGATGCCAGGGACAGCATCAACCCATCCATGAGCCCTCAGGGTCCACATGGGCAGAGGAGCAGCTCCAGGGGGAATTTCTCCTCCCTGGGGAGATGGTCTGAGGGGCAAAGAGGAAATATGAAGCACAGGAATGAAAATAAACATCCTGGGGATGCAGTCAACCAGCCTGGGCTGCAGGGATGGGAACAGGAGGGAAAGGGGGATTGGAGAGGGGCAGGGGAAGGCAGCAAAGTCTGTGCTGCCTCCCTGCAGAGCTGCAGCACACCCCAAAAATAACTCCCCTGTCCCCAAATTGAGGAGGAGGCAGGCACTTCCCAAAGCCACCCTGGTCCTGAGCAGAAAATCTCCCTCATTTATTCTTCTGATGCCTGAACTTTCACTTTCCTCAGGGAAGCAGCAGGAAAATTCCTCTCTGCAAGTGTGAATCCAGAGCTGTCAGGAAACAAAAAACTCAGTGAAAGCTGTCCAAAAATTGTGTTATGGCTCTTTTTGTTTGCAGCTGGGGCCTGCCAAAGATGCCCGTGCTGGCTTTTGTGCACAAATTGGGGGAATTCCTGTAAAAAATATCCCGCCCTGCCCTGTCTGTGCAGGAACCTCCCCTCCCTAGGGACGAGGCGGTCACTGATCTGAAGAAAAACCTCAGAAATGTCTGGTTTGGTGCTGTGTAGGTGTGTGAAATCACCCCAGAAAAGCCACAGCCTTGGGGACAGCAAGACACGTAGGGCAAGGTTTAACTCAGTTTATTTATCCATAAAGGACGCAGCTGCATTTTGGGATATAGATAAAACAAAGGCAGATAGAAGTTTGAGATAGTGAATGCTCTGGGCTGCAAATGTGAAGAAAGGAAAGAAAATCGAGCAGATGGCAGATTTCCATGGAAAACAGAGGTCAGGGCTGTTGTCCCCTCCCTGCAAGGATGGGGGCTCAAGGCAGCTCAAGAGACACTGTCAGGATGTGAACTGACATAACAACAACCACAGTGGTCTGGAATTTACTTCTGCTTAGTTACAAAA
>WEKY01019246.1:405703-428058 GCA_013390045.1 Picathartes gymnocephalus | reverse complement strand
AAAAAAAAAAAAAAAAAAAGGAGTAATTAGCTAATCAGGGAGATCTGGATTTGCCACAAAGCAGCTCCACCAAAACCAAGGGAGAGCACCCAGTGGGTCCTGATGCACCAAAATGAGGGTGCTTGGAAAATTGGGGCCTGACTCCCTCTCTGTCAGAAGCAGAGGGATTTAAGAGAAACCCCTGTTTTGAGGTGATGCTGAACCCTGTGAGTGCTCCATGGTGGAGGACACCCAATTCCAGCAGCTAAAATCATGGCTTGGCTTTACAGGAGGAGTTTGGGAATATTAAAATTGAGCAGAGGGAAAGCAGAGAGCTTGTCCAAAAGGCATCTGCCAGCAAAGCCACTCCACAGAGCTCGTGGAGAACATTCACACACCCTGGGATGGGAATCTGCTGGGATCTTCCAGTGCTTGGAATGCCCTGCTCTGCCCTGCAGTGATGCAGAGCCTGTCAATGGGCTGTGCTTCCCTAGCTCAAACTTAATTAGGGAAAAATAAGAGCCATATGGTAATTCCAAATCCAGGCAAAACAATGTCTGCGTGTTTGGGTCTGGCATACTCAAATATTTTCCTAGAGCATTAATTTTTAATTCTTACATCAGACCCGCATAAGCAAACATAAATAGCATTTGATGCTTTCCATAATCCATCCAGCTTGTGTTTGTTGTTACGTACACTGAGTAATCGCTGCCTGCCACTACTTACAGAAGAGCTGATAATAAATATTAGGACACAAACTTACAAGTTAAATGAGATACAGTTAAGTAGTCGATTAAAAGGACACCCATAACCTCAGGTTACAAAAGACTAAGTATTGCTGTTCTAATGTGCTTTTCTCATTCCTTTTGGTTGCTCACCTGCCAAATCTACCCCAGGAGGAGCAGATAGGGAAGTCTGGAGTTGTTTATGGGCACAGACTGGGGGGTGTGAGTGGGATGAACGAGGAGAATTAGAGACAGGGATTGTTACTCAGATAATGCAGGGAGGTTTCTGCCCCGTGACCCCGCTGGGTTGGGCTGGTCAGGGAGGAGCTGTTTGCTCCCAGCTCCCCGTCCTGGCTTCTCCTCCCGCTGTCACACCGACAGGGACGGGCTGAGCTCGATGTGGGCTCGCAGGAGCGCGGCGATGTCCCCGTGGGCCAGTGACAGCGCTGAGTTCCCACCCTGCAGGACACAGGAGGTGAGACATCACCGCCCAAACCCCTGCTCCATCCCCAAATCCTCCCTCCCTCCCTCTGCTTCCTCCCGGCTTCCCAGTGAGTCACCATCCCAAACCTCCCTTTGGGCCTCAGCCACACCAAGCACAGCCCAGCTGTGCCTCTGCCTGGCCCCTCCTGCATGTCTCACATAAAATTATGGTTTAATTAGAAAATACTTCCATAATTCCGAATGCAGCCCTGTGGCCCGGCAGGAGGAATTTCCACCCGCTCCCAGCCCAGCCCCATCCCACACATCCCCATGGAGAGGCTCTGGTCTCAGGGAGCAGTTAATTGCTGCTAATTTCTTGGAGCTGAAGCTCTGCTGATTCCACACGCCCAGGATTTCACCTGGGTATTTTTAGGATTACACCACTGCTCCTGCCCAGTCTATGGCTGGAGTCACAGCCACCCCACCCACGGCACAGCCAAAACCAGGGGTACCCTCCTAAAAGTGATGCCCTGATCAGAAAATGGACTGAAATTGCACTTCTTCACTTGAACCCCACCCCTCGGGGATTGCTGCCTGGAACAGGAGATCCCAGCTGAGTTATCCCCCCTCACCCTGCTGCAGTGAGCTGCTGGAGCCTCACCTTGTCTGTCAGCGTGACCAGGCAGCCGGGCTGGGCCAGCAGCAGCCTGACAATGTCAGCATTGCCCTGGCGACAGGCCACCATCAGGGCCGTGGTCCCCTCCTCGTCCTGCACGTTGACATCGGCCTGGCAGGACAGCAGGGCTCGCACCATGTCGTCCCTCTCGTGGCTGACCCCCAGCATCAGCGCGGTCTGGCCTCCCTGAGGGGTCACAGGGACAGGCTGAGCACCCCCTGCCCACCTCCTCCCACAGCCCTGCTCGCTCAGGCTCTCCGAGATTAATATAAGATGATATAATAGAATGTAATATAATAGAATGTAATAGAATGTAATACAATAGAATGTAATATAATGTAATACAATAGAATGTAATATAATGTAATATAATGTAATATAATAGAATGTAATATAATATAATATAATATATCATATCATATTATATCATATTATATCATATCATATTATATCATATTATATTATAATCTACGAAGTTTATCTCTATATTAAATATATTATTATCATAATTATTGTTATTATTATTACATGCATAGAATAATAGGATAATTTAGATTGGCAAAGCCCTCTGAGATCGCCGAGTCCAACCATTAACCCAGCACTGCCAAGCCCACCACTGACCCACTAACCCCATATTGCATATTATTATTGCACGGTGCATATATGATAATAATAATTCCTATTAATATTGCATCCTATTGCATGTTATTAAATGACACTGGGGCTCCTCAGCAGGTGTTGTGAGAGATACACATTCACTGGAGAGATACACATTGCAGCAGCATGGTCAAACAGCCCAGCTGTCCCCCAAACCCCTCCTGGGCAGTCTGACTCAGATCTGGACTAACTTTTACAGCAGTTTGGGAGCAGAGATGGATGAGGGCACTCTCATCCCTGAGACCAAAATGTGCCACTCTGATGAAGCTCACCAGCAAACCTGGGGCTCCCATGACCTGGTGTTCACCCCGCACTGCTCCTCCCTGGTGTCACTTCTGATTTTTACCTCAGAAAAACTTGTTTGAAAAGTTTTCAGCCTTTTTTAGTCTCTCCATTTCCCCCGCAGCTGTCACACCCCTTCCCAGGAGCTGCTGGGCGGCCACGTTGCAACTTGGCTGAGGTTGCTTTTGGAGAAGCAGCAACTCCAACCCGATCCCTGCTGCCAAGTCTCACCCTGGCACTGCCATGGGGTGTAAGGAAGCCAAATAATTCCCCCAGCTGTTTCCTGCCACGCACCTGGGCAGCTCTCAGGTTGACATCCCCCTCCTTCAGCAGCCTCATCACCACCTCCATGTCCTGGCGGGTTTCGGGGGCCGCCAGCGGCGTGAGCATCACAGCCGTGTAGCCAGCACGGTTCTGCAGGTCCAGGCAGCACACACCTGCAGGGGATGGATCCAGCCCACGGTGGATGGATCACCCAGAGGGAGCAGAAAGAGAAGAGGGAGTCATACAAATTCCCAGAAAAAGGGGTTATTCCATAGTGATACAGGACGGGGATTTGTCTCTGTTAAATATCCGGGCTTGTGAGCGCAGCATTAAACGGCCCCTGGTGCTACAGTTAATTACAACTGTTGAGGTCAACTCAATTAACTTTGAAGACCACAACAAGTAGAAATTAAAGGGGGATAATTAATGCCTCGAGCAGATGCTGGTTGGAGCTGTGGGCTGTTTGCTTTGGCTCCCGTGGCAAGGGAGCAGCAGAGAGACGCCCGTCACCCAACGGCCCCGTTTCACTCATTTTTCGCTTCAAAGAGCCCATTCCCAGCTCCACCACGAGGAATGAGCCATGTCTGAGGGTGAGGGCTCGGGTCCAGCCTCAGAACCAGCTGCCTCAAACCCTTCCCTCCCTGCCCCTCTGCAGCAACAATTGGGTTATAGATGTGTATGATAATCTGCCATTTCCCAAACATTTCACGGATTGTCCAGCCCATGAGAAAAGGCCAAAGTGCCTCTGTTCTCTCGGAGCACGAGCACATTTTTTGCCCCGTACAAGCTCAGCTGAGATTTTTGTTCTTTCATTGTAACACAAGCTGAAAGTTCAATAGTTTAACATGGAGTCTTTCTGCGGTGCTGGGGGGTTTCTTACGTTCTGAGGGGTCTGATCCTCCTGCCCCAAGCCATGATGTGGCTTTGGCTGCTGCAAGAAGCTGAGGAGTCACCCATCCCACCTGGACTGGGGCTATGAGGGACATCCCTTTGCATCCAGGGACCCTGAGCCATCCCCATCCCCAAAGCTGCAAAGCCTTCAAGATGTGTGAGGGCACTAATGAGCCTTTTAATGTCCATGAGAATCCTCACAGGGACCCCTGACTGCACCCATGGGCCCCAGGCTGAGCTGTGGGGGAGGATGCTGGTCTTGAGGTCATCCCTGTCTCCTGGATGGACCTTGGATCCCTTTTTTTTTTCTCCTGGATGGATGTTGACTCCATGTTTGTCTCATGGATAGGTCCCTTGCAGGTAGGTGGCTATTGGTGCTCAGCGCCACCTCTGTCCCACCTCCTTTAGCTCCTGACTGAGCTCCCCAGGAGGAGCCTGGGCCCCCTTCAATGTCTGCCATGTCTGGGACTGTCCGTGTCCCCCTGTTCCCTGTGCAGCCATCACCCATGGGACCACAACCCCTTGGCAAGAGCCATTCCCACCCCCTGCCCAACAAAACCCCTGGCTGGGCAGAGTGGCTGTTCCTACCCGTGTCCAGCAGGAGCTTGGCAACCGGGAAGTTGGAGTGGGACACGCTGTAGTGCAGAGCTGTGTTGCCGTTCCTGTCGGGCAGGTTCACCACGGTCTCCAGCAGCTGGGGCTGGATGTCCCCCAGCACCTCCAGGTACCTTGCCACCACCTCTGGGCTGGAAGATTTGTGGCTGGACACCTGGAACCACTCGTGGGAGATGGAGGCGAGGAGGTGCCGCTGCAAACACCAAGGTGTCACCGTGACTGTCCCCGCAGAGCGGTGGCTGCCCCAGCTCCTGGACCCACGTGCTCTGGCACCACCCAGCCAGCACTTCGCCTGTGGGTTTGTGATTGCTGCCATAACTTGAGCGGGAAAGGAATTTCCTGTGGTAACTTGGATGAGTAGCCAGACAAAGCCTTCATCTTCCTTTTTTTCCCCCCACCCCTTCTCCTCTCTTTCTGGCTGTTCTAAAACTGACCCAGATGTCACCTCACCCCCTTCCCCTCACAAAGCTGCCCAGGGCACGGCCTGCAATGTGCCATTGGGATAATCTCATCTATTATAGCGAACAGAGAGCATGAACCGTGTCGGAAATGGGATTGGGAAATATCTGTACCAGATGCTTGTTGCTTGTGCTCCTGATTTCTGGGAGGTGTTCGCTGAGGAGTTGGCAGGCGGCAAGGAAATCTTCAGAGGGTTTGCATCTAAGGGGAAAAGACTTCTGTAAATCCACCGTGGGACATGACTTGCAGGAGGTCCTGAACCAGGAAGGAGAACCCAGGCAGATTAGGTTGGAATATGTTCAACACTTATTCAAGTGCTTAAGTTATTGGACACAAACTGTCCCATTGACTGACGCAGATTTTGGGTAAGAAGCTAAGCACTTAAGCAAGGGTTTAAGCCCAGAGTCACAGATCTCTGTGGTCAACTTCATCTATTACAAAAATCCTCAAGGTGGAGGGCAAAAAAAAAATCTTATTCCTGAACCTGCAAAGAACTTTGCCAAAAAACTTTCCATGAGAGGGGAGAAATGAGCTAACTCACCAGGCATGACTCAGTGTGGAGCGTAGGGCCCGAATCAATCCCCATTAGATTCTGTAGTAACTCAGAAAATATTTCTCTCTTTAAAGCCATTTCCCTTGTCTGCAGAGGTCAGCACTGCTGTCCCACCAAGCAGAAGCAGCCCCATCCCAGCCCTGCGGCGCCGTGTCCTGCGGCCACGACGGACGGCGCGGTCACCGCGCGGTGTCCTGGTTACCTGTGAGCCTCGTGCTGAGAGCAGGGCGCTGCTCCTGCTGACGCCTCCTGCTCCTCATCATCCTCACACTTCTCCCCTGAGGAAGCCCCTCTGCTTTCCCTTCCAGCCTGCTCGGGCTGCACGTCCCCAGCTCTGCCCTCGGTCTCGGTGTCGCTGTCCGACGCGCTGTCCTCACAGCTCGTGTCTTCGCTTGACGTCGTCTCGTAGCTATTTGAGGACACCACATGTTACTGCTCCTTCCCCAGCCACGGCCACGGGGCCTGGCCAAGGCTCATTGACTCCAATGGGCCTTGGGTGAAGCCCAGAGCGCCAAGCAGCAAGTTAAAAGGTCTGAGCCACAGCCAAAGTCGGGGTTAGTCATTGTTTGGCTCCTTAAGCAGCAGGAGTGTGACAGAAGCAGTTAATGAGCAGCAGGCAAGGTTACTTCAGGGTTTGGAGGGATGTCCATCACACACAGCCCAGGCTGAGAGCTGCCTCCCTGCTGGGAGCTGCTGGCACGGTGACAGGGTGGCAGCAGCACAGCCCCTGTGGCAAGGAGGGACTGGCAGCATCAGCAACCTCGAGGAGCACGAGACAAAAGCTGTGTTTGCATGGGCTGGATCCACCATTCCAGCAGCCCTGATAGAGATCTCTCCCCTCTGGTTGTCTAAAAGCATTAATAACATCTTCCACAAAACAGAACATTTCACTTTGACAGACTCTAAAACTTTCCTCAAGTAATCAAGACTCCTCCAGCCCCTACAAATCGTACCCATTTGGTAGAAGCAGCTGTACAAAACCAGAGTGAGGAGCTCCTGATGAACCCAGCAGCTGGGAATTCAGAGGAGCAGGATGTGAGCAGACAGCAGCACCCAGACTGGCACACCCAGCTGTCTGCCCAGCCCAGGGACAGTGACACGTGTCCTGCACTCTTCATGCCAGCACATGTACACCTCAGCAGCAGATGCTGCCTCTGCTTAGCTCACAGGCCAAGGAGTGTTGGATATTGGACACATCTGGGATGGGGAGCACAACCTAAAGTCTCCTTCACCCCAAGGTAATTCCTTATTTACCAAAAAAGTCTTTTCCCAGGCCCTGAACCAACTGCTGCTGGCTTTGCTGGAGCGTGGGGGCAGGTTAGTGGCAGTGTGCCCACCCAGGCAGTGCTGGCCTCCTCCAAAACCCACCAAAGTCAGTGGGAATCTTCCCAGGGAATCTTCCCATGGAATCTTCCCACCTTCCCAGTTGGGTTTTGGATGAAGCCCCAGGAGAAGGGTGTGCAGGGAGTGTCAGTCCCCAGCGTGTCCCCACTGCTCTGAACACACCAACAGGTTTCCTTAATGGGGTTACTCACAGGTTATCAGTGCTGGATTAAAGAAGGGAGAAAAGAGGCTCCATTTCAACCGGCCTTTTAATCAGGAGGTTTGGAAGGGAAAAGAGGGGGAGAAAGAATGACTTCTCCAGCAATACAGAGGACGTTCCACGTTAAAAGGCAGTTTTTCTCTTCTGAACGGATGCTTACCCACCATTTACCCCAACAAACTGGAGATTCTTTTTGGTCCCATTGCCTCCTGCATGGAAACCATAACCTTTCTTTTTCATGATGGATTTAAGACTTGTGGTTGGAGAGTTTTCTACCAAAATACAAAATAATAGATTAATTAAGCAGATGTGCCATAATTAGCAAGAATTATACCCAACCTCTAGCAGCAAGCTACAAATCATAACTGTAAGCATCTTACTTCATCTTACAAGAGCCTTTTGATGTCTTGAAAAACTACAAATGCAGCTGGCCACAACCTAAACCTGCCCTGCCACCTTTAAATACAGGTCTCAAACATCTCCAAGTGACTGGGAATATAAAGGAAGTGACTGGGAATTATGTATTTGTCCTATGAATATAAGCAAATTTTACTTTTGTAATACTGTTTTGGTTTTGGTTTTTTTTCCCAGTAGTAATGTACTGGAAATTTCCTATATAAATCTTCTATAATACTACGTGGATGAGTTTTTCCACTGGACTTTGAATAGTGTCTATCTATTGCTTATAAGGAATGAGTCACTTATCTATTTGCAAGTCCCCTCCCTCCCTCCCCCAGTGAATAGGCATTGGTTTCCCATCTTCATATAAGCTAAAATTATTTTAGATGAAGGTCTGTGAGTGAGGACTGGTCTTTTCCCAGCCTGGTTACTCAGTTAGTTTGACTGCTCTGGGTTCTGGAGAATTCTACACTGATTTACCCCAGATGAGCACCAGCTCCATATTCTTGCAAACTGAGATGTCCAATCCAAATAAAAAGAATGTTTATTTGCTGGAACAGCCACCAGCGTGGCAGCTTTAGGAAGCTGATCCTGCATATAAATGAGCCACTGCTTTATGAGCTCCTACATCATTTTGTTTGCTTTTTTTCATGTCAGATCCATAACTTGTGATGTGCAGAGATTTGCCTTTCTCATCATGCTCAGGCGAGACTATTCCTGATCTGACTGACAACAACTGTTCCACCGCATCCCCCCTGCTCCACGCTGGAATAAATGGGAAAAGATTTGGCCCGGACACATCGAAGCCTATGCCAACATTATTTACCCAACTGTTGATAGTGTGTGTTGGAATTCTCCTTATCCACAGGCCCTTGTGAGGAGTAGGCAGAGAGCAGGGAGTTGAGGGAATTAACTAATTGGTTCTGGATGGAGCTGAGCTTGGAGGCCGGCTGCTTGATAGCGCTGGCCAGCTCGGGGTACCCGTGTTCCAAACACATCCACTGCTCCTGCAGGAGCTCCTGGATCTTTTTTACATATTGGCCGATGGGGTCAACAGCCGGGAGGTCCTCGTGGCCAGGGGCACCTTCCTCTTCCAGCCCTTCCCGGGGTTTATCTTCTCCAAAGCCTGCCTTGCTTTCGGCTGCCTTTGGGCCGAGGGAGCTGTGGTGGTTGTGGTTGTCGTCGCTGGGGTGCTCGTGGATCTGCAGCTGGGTGAAGCACGGGGCAGGAAGTCCGGCCTCCATGCTGGCTTCACCAGGACAGCCCTCTGCTCGAGCACCTGCCAGTCCCTGCTCTCTGCAGGCGCCCACCTCCACGGCCTGTGCACCGGCACTGTCTGCCCTGTGGATGCCGCAGCCGATGGATCTGGTGGAGGGCAGGATATTGACGTTGACGCCTTTGTCCTGGGCCTGCCTGGGCCCCAGCACCTGGGAGAGCTCGGTGTTCACCGCAGCATCGAGGCACTGCGAGGCCCCGCTGCTCCGCCGCAGCTCGGCCTCTTTGGACTTCTCCTGGCACAGCTGCTCTTCCAGCTGAGCTTTGGAGCTGGCCAGCAGCTTAATGCTCTTCTCCTTCTCCTGGATCTCATGATCCTGCTGCTCCAGCACTGCCCTGACCCGCTCGAGCTCCTCTTTCTTCTTGGCCAGCTGCTTCTCCAGGTCAGCGATCTGCTGCTTCAGCGCCGCGACCCCGCCGGGCTCTCCAGCCTCAGGAGCCCGGGGAATGCCGCTCTCCTTGTCCCCTCCAGATGGGACATTCCTCTCCTCACCTTCCTTCAGCACATTCACATCCATCTCACTCACACTCAGCCCCCTTTCCGCGGGGTTCACGTTCTCCTCTGCCAGTTGCAGGGCAGCCGCTGCTGCCACTTCATCCCTGGCATCGGCGGCATCGCCCTCCTCGCCCCCGCTCTCCATCACCACCTGCAGCTGCTGGTTCTGCCAGGGGGGCTGCAGGGGACCCGGCCCCGGCAGAGCCCCGCCGGGATGCCCCAAGGAGCCGTCCTGCTCCGAGCTCCCCTCCCGGGGCGGGCTTAACGCGCTACTGTCCGAGCTGCGCCGGGAGGTGCTTTCGGAGCCGCCCCGCTCGTGGTAGTGCTGCGGAGGGGTCCGGAGGGGCGAGGGTGCCCCTCCCGGGGGGCTCTGGCCGGGGGGCAGCGCGTCGGGCATGCTGGAGGCTCGCAGCAGCTGCGGCCGCGCCCGCAGCGCATCCTGCGGCCAGCCCAGCTCCGCCTGCCGCCGCGTCTCGGCCAGCAGCGCTTTCCTCCGGTAGCTCGGCTCCTCGGCAGCCCCCTCGGCGGGCAGCAGGGCTCGGGGGGGCTCCTCGCCCAGGGACGCCTTTCGCTGCGGGAAGGAGCAGGTGGAGGTCCAGCT
The DNA here is from genome assembly GCA_013390045.1 of Picathartes gymnocephalus. Lineage (NCBI taxonomy): Eukaryota > Metazoa > Chordata > Aves > Passeriformes > Picathartidae > Picathartes > Picathartes gymnocephalus. The sequence continues at coordinate 418,220 of WEKY01019246.1, read as the reverse complement.
CTTGCTGGGGGCGGCGCTGGAGCAGCCGCGGGAGCCGTTCTCGGGCAGACTGAAGTTGCGGGGCAGGGTGCTGAATTTGGGCTGCTTGGCTCTGCGGTGGATGTGGACCCTCCTGATGGTGTTGCCTTTCTCGATGTCATCCACGTACTTCAGGAAGTCCAGGTCCAAGTGGAAGCCGTAGGGCGTCTCCAGGGAGTAGGGGAGGCTGCGGGGCTGCTCCCTGTCCCCGTCGGGTTTGGGTGGCTGGCCATCTGCTGAAACAAACCCCAAAAAAAAAAAAAAAATTGAATTCTGAAAAAAAAAATGTTTAGAGCGGGGGCGGAGATGTTTTTTCTCTTTTCATCTCAGTTTTGGGCAGGCAGGGGCTGCAGCTCATTATCGTGGAGGCTCATGGTGAAGCTGTGCAGAAACACAAGCCAAGCTCTGATCTGGTTTTCCAGAGGTGCATCAGGTAATTGTTGCACTGAGGAAGCCAAAAATTTCCTCAAATCATGGCTCTAGTTGGCAATTAAGCAAACAGCAGGTTTTGCAGGCAGAGCTACTTGTCTGTGTAGGTACAGAGAGCAGCCTGGTGGATAATAAATCCAGCTCCATAACAGAATGTGGGATCAATCCACGACAATGACATTTGTCAAGGCTTTTGGTTTGGTTTGAACTTTTCAGTGGCGTAAGCAGAGCACACCAAGCAGGAAAATCATTGCCTCGCTTCACCTGCAACCCCCGGGTCACAAATTATTCCTTGAAAATGATGGATCTGAGCAGAGGCTGGACCCAGACAGTGCCAGCCGGGGCCGCAGCTCAGAGCAGCCATGCAGAACACGAGTATCCCAAGGTGACCGGCTCAGCTCCCGCAGCTCCTCCTAATTGAGGTAAATCACCTCTAAATGGGTGTCAGCGTGTTTGCCCACCCAGCCAGCACAGGCAAACAGCTCTCCACCCGCAGCTCCCCCTTTAACACAGCTTAACTCCAGCCTGCAAACATTCACAGCCCCCAGCTTTCCACCCTGAGGGTTAACAGTTACACTTCTGCACCACTGACAGTCTCCTTTATGCAGCAAGTCCCTGAAAGCACAGTGGTTTGGGCTGCTCTGCACCTCTGACAAGGGGCTCAGGGAGAAGGAGGAGGCACCAGGGCCTGTGGCTGATCTCTGTTTCCATCCTGGTGCAGCAGCTGGAGAGCACCAGGACGATTTGGAAGAGATTTTGGTGCTGCTCATCACAGAGCATCACTGAGATGCAGGTGCTGTCCGGGTGGGAAGCAGCAGGTGGAAGTCAGAGGAAGGACAGAGGGAAGACAGCACTGGGGTCGTCCCAGGGCACAGGAGCACAGCTGGGGGCTGGGATCTGTCCCAGAGGATGGGAGGACAAATATGTGCTGGTCTAGAGCTGGGACCTGCTTTGCTGTGGTTTTAAAGAAATATGCATAATAATGAACAACGCATTTTTCACCTCTTGGCCCCACATCTACAGAGAACAGGTGATTTACAGCATTTCTGGTAAGGAAATTACTCCTTGGCTTGGTTGGGGTTTTTTTTTAAGGAATAAATGAACAAATAAATATCCTGTAGGCTCCATACCTTCTGTCTTCTCCATGGTGGGGTCTAACTGGGCTGTCACTTAAGCATCTTCAGACAAGGGCTGAGGAGTCGCTTCACCCTTGGAAAAAAGACATGGGTACTTTTAATTTAATAATTAAAAAAAAGCTCATCCATGTGAACTTCATCTCTCCTTAAAGCCTTACAAGTCTTCAAAGGCCACCCCCCTCCCACTTCCCATCTTCTGCAGCTCAGTGGTGTCCAAGGGCTTTGAAGCTGCTAAAATCAATAGCTCCTTTTCCAGAGGCAACAACTTGTGCTTGACAGACACATGCCAGGGAGCTGGTCCTTGTAAAACATCCCCTGCATTACAGAGGGTTTGACAGCCAGCAAGGACAGACAGACAGACATTTGGGATGACTTGAGATCGATGGCACAGGGACTGACTCCTGTGAGCTGGAGATGTCCAACATGATATAAGGTCCCTGACAACAGGGATATAAACTACTCACAGAAATGACTGGTTTGCCCTTTTTTTTTTTTTTTCCAAATTCATAACAAGCAAAGATACAAAATTTATGTTGAATCTTGTTCAGATGACAGCCATTTCTTCAGAGCACATCCCTACTGTTAAAAAGAACCTTCACCAAATTGCACTGAAGCACAGAAAAATTGCTTTCAGCTCAGGGAACAACTTCAGGTGGAGATCTACCACAGCCAGGGCTGAGATCTTCACATCATTCCTGGGCTGTGTTGCCCTCCAGCTCCTTCCCGTCATGTGGACACAGGCGAGACCCTCCTGGAGCATGAGAAATTAAAGCTGGGAACAACCAAGAAAGGTCCTGGGTGAAACTTCTCCCCTCCAGGCCCTTTAGAGAGGCACAGGGAGGAGGCAGGGAAGGGTGAGGGAGCTTGGAGCAGTTGGACATCACAGCAGGAGGCTCCCTGGCTTGTGTGAGAAGGACAACAACGCTCCAAGTGAGAAGGTCTGGTTTTAATTTCTGCTGCAGAGGATGAAGTGGGAGTTTCCTGAACAGTAGGTTGTTTGTTTATGATTCTCTTTACAGTATCCAGTTTGGGTCCTGGCCAAGACGGTCCCACGGCTTCTTGGAAGTCCATCCCTGAGCTATGAGAGACTCTCAGGGCAGGACCAAGCAGTGCAAAGCCAGTGCTGAGCCAGCCCCAGCTGACACCCATCTCATGGACCAAACCACCAGGGTCTGAACTCATCTTCTGTGTGCAGAGCTTTGCCTCAGCGAGGCCCTTAGCACCTGACCACAGTTCCAGAGCTCCCCAGGAAGGGACTCCAGTCAACCTTTACCAAAGGCCACATGAAAAACGAAGTCAAATCCTGCTTTGTTGTTACCATAGGACATTGTCCCATCCCTGGAAGTGTCCAAGGCCAGGCTGGACAGGGTTTCAAGCAACCTGGTCCAGTGGAAGGTGTCCCTGCCCATGGAATGGGATGATTTTCAAGGCCCCTTCCAACCCAAGCCATTCTACAACAAATATTTTGAAAGATCAAAACCTTTTAAAGGCAAAATTAGTTGTCAGTCACGTAGGCACCTTTATGGTCAATGCACAGCCCTGATGGAAATTCAGGAAGGGCCAGCCCAAGGAGAACATCAAAGCTCTCCAAAGCTCCTGCAGGGTCACCGAGGGTGACGTTGGTCCCCACCCAGCACCTTGTGAGCTCCTGGAAAGCTCCTGATGTGCTCTCCAACTAACCACACTCCTCCTACAAAGGGCAGCTCCTTCTGTCTCCTCCTGCCAGAGAACAGCACGTGCCAAAACAAACACCAACCTCTTTCTCAAATGTTGTTTCTTCCCCTTAATTTTCCTTCTGCAGCCAATTCCAGCCTGACCAGCTACACTCCACTCTTCTGGGTCATTTATTTAGAACGGGGTGGGGGGAGGGGTGGGGGGGGGGGGGTGAAAGCCAGTGAATAGGATGGTTTTTAATATCTGGATAATTACATCTATTTGGATCATTTATGAGCTGGCCAGGTCCCAACTCTGCAGCCCAAATTGATACTACAACTACTCTCCTTTGACCAATCCACTTCAAAATCACCTCGTAAAAGGCTCCTGAATGTACCCAACCAGCTTGCTGATGTTCTCCTGTCCCCTCCCCAGCGCAGCTCAGGCGTGGAGAAGATGGCTTAGAGCCAAAAATGTGCCTCTTTGGACCCCACAGCTGCTCTCCCATGCCTGTCCCTACGAAAAATGAGATTAAAATATGAAGTCATCCGCCAGAAGTAGCAGACCCCTACACCCAGGGTCCAGACCATAATTTGAGGCAGGGCAGCACTTTTAGGTGGGTCTCCATCCTGCTAAAATCTGTTAGGCGGAAGCCTCTGTCGGGTTCTGTATTTGCTGAGTTTCCTCTATTAAATAAAATTGAAGAACATTTCTTTTTCTCCCCATGCATCGCTGGCATTTACCTTTGCTACACAGAGAGACCGTGGGGAGGATTAATCCAGATTGGAATTAGGCTGTTCTTCTCAAGGCAGGAATAAATACATACAGAAATGGAAATGGAGAAGCCAAATATTCGAGAAGGCAACAGCACAGAGCAAAGTGGTTTTATTCCCTGAGGCAGCCCGTTTGCAGGGACAATGTACTGTCTTTTTAACCAGCCTGGATTCAAACACTGGCTCTTTACACTCACATTTAACCCCTCTCTCACTCCATCCCGCTTGCCAGGCAACGTAAGCAGCTCCCCCATCCACCCCAGCCAGCAGAGAGTACCACGACACCCCCAAACATTTAAATTACAAATCAGCTCAACCACATACCACAAATATCCACAAAATTCATTCTCCCAGAGTGTCTTGCTAGCAATTTTAACTGGGGAACAGTTAACCCCGAGCCTATAAATAACAAGACAATCCACCAGCACCTTAGCACAGTCTCATTAGCTGTAACACAACATGATTTGAGCTCTGCCTGTCTGTTCTGCACTGCAGCAGCAGCTCCAGCACTTCGTGGTTCAAGGAAAAACTGGGGTTAGCAAAGCATTTTTTGTCGTGTTACCTGCTCACGCTGGCACCTACAAACCCCCCGGGGGAGCAGCAGCTCTTGCCTCCCTCCAAAGCATCTTCTCCCGTGCCCAGAGCCGGCAGCGAAGGGTTCGGAGCAGCAGACGCTGGAGCCCAGCCTGTTCCAGCAGTTACAAAGTTGGTCAGCTGAGCTGTGACCTTGCTCAGAGAGCAAATACAAGTTTAAACCAAGAAGCACAAAAGGGGGATTGATTTTCCAACAGAGCAGCCCACGGCTCTCGGATGACCTTTGCGAGGACAGTCAATCCCGGTGCACAAAAACGAGTTACTTTTCCACGGAAGAGTTATCTTTCCCACAAAACGCAGAGCACCGAGCGCCGCCTGGGCTGTCGGGGCGGGGGTGCTCCCTTATCGGGGCTGATCATTGAAGAGAGAGTCAATAATTAACGGCGGGGTTGCTGCTGTACCTGATGCTGCAGCTGCAGCCCTCCGCATGCTGCACCTCCGGGCTGGAGCATTAGCAATTCCAGGAGCGCCTCTCCCGAGGAAACGCAGCCGCCACTCGCCGGCGGCAGCCTGGGGGAAGCTGCAGGAGGGCTCAGTGTCCCCAGATCCTCCCGGCAGAGCCGCCTTCCCACGCGTGGAGCAGGCACAGCCCCTCGCCCTTGTCCCCGCGGCTCCGGCCCCTCTCGCCGTGCCCACCCATCCGCAGCCCCAGGAGATGCCCGGGGGGCAGCGGGAGTGACGGCGGCACGGGCAGAGGGTGTCCCGGGGTGTCCCGGTGTCCCCGGGGTGGGGGGACAGTGGCACTCTCCGTATCAATCGCTCCAGCCCTTGGCTCTGGGGTTATCCATCCAAACTCCCAGCTGGCAGAGCAGACACGAGGAACAGGCTGCCCAGAGGAGCTGTGGCTGCTCCTGGATTCCTGGGAGTGTCCGAGGCCAGGCTGGACGGGGCTTGGAGCAACCTGGGGTAGTGGAAGGTGTCCCTGCCCATGGCAGGGGGTGTAAGGAGATTTAAGGGCTTTAAGGTCTCTCCCAAGCCAAACCATTCTGGGATTCTGTGATTTTGGGCAGAGTGGCATGTGGCTCAGTGCCTGTCCCCAGCTCCTGCATTGGCATTCCCCTCGGGCAGCCTGGATTGCTGCCCCTCCAGGCTGGCAACAGGGACAAATCCCTCAGTCTCCACACTGAACTTGCAACAACCTCATGCTCGCAAAGGCCGAGGGGTTCAGGGCTGCAAACCTCTTCCAGGGCTGGGAAAGAAAACCCTGGGAAGTGGAGGCATCCCCTGGGACGCGAGGGCTCTGCTGGGGGCTCTCACCAGGGACTCCCATCACAGAGCAGTGGCAGCACCTTTCCCATCGCTGAACGAGCAGCACAACCCAAATCTCATGCTAGGGAGGAAAACCGCATCTTGTCACTGTGTGAGAGCAGAGCTGCTGGCGCCGCTCCAGCCGCCTGCAACCCCCAAACGGGACTTTAACACATTAACTTTGAAGAAAAGCAGACAAGTTTTGCCTTTGCAGGAAGCAGAGTATCTGGATGCGTAGAGAACCAGCAGGGTTTGTCCTTTTGCCAGCTCTCCCCGAGGCACGGATGGGTTAAACTTCCTACCCGAGGAATGAAAAATAATTTCAGCGGGCGGTTAAATGCCGCCTTTCCCAAACACTGCCTTTCCCAAATGCCGCCTTTCCCACGCGGCTCCGTCCCACACCGCGCGGGGCCACCACTCCGCGTCCACGGCTTTCTGCTTTCACAAGCAATTACTGAGGTTCAAAACCAACTCCAGAGCCTGTTGGCTCATTTTCTGCTGAATTCTTCTGCTTTAGTTACGCTTGTGTGTCTTTTCTGAGCATATTCTGCTGCTCTGTGTTCTCCAGACAAAGCAGCATGGTGGAAAAAATACACGTATTTGTATACGATGCTGATTTAAAAATAATTCTGAAAGAATTGTTTGGTTTTCCCACTGGAAAGACCTAGCAGGAAGCTTTCATTTGGAGCATTTCCTCGTTGCAATTACCCACATACGACCTGCAGTTGTTCCCACATTTAATCCCTCTGGAACTGAAGAAGTCTGTGACCCCTTAAATAAGCTTTTAATCGGGAGCTATGAAGGGAAGGAGTCAAAACATGCAAATTAATTAATTATGGGCTGGTGCTTGATGGATTTACATCCAGCCTCTGATAGCTTTGCCCAAGGGGGCTGCTGCAGGGTGGGAAGTGGGGAAGGGGTTCACCAAGATTGTCCCCCAAGCATGAGAACTGAGGTCATGGCCTGAAACTGCTGCTGCTGCTTCACATCAGGCGCCACAGCTGTCAGGGGTTTGCTCTGCGGGCTGCTGCCATGGATGAAAGGAACCAGACGGCCCTGAAGCGGCTCGAGAGTCACCCCACCCACCCCTCCTGGCCACCACTGGATGCTGGCAGGGCTGCTGCCTTCCCCTCCCCACCCAGAACCCCTGTGGCATGGCAGCTTTGGGCTTCACCCCCTCTCCTCTCCACCAGGGATCCATCACGGAGCCATTCAGCTTGGAAGGGACAAGTGAGATCATCCAGTGCCACCTTACACAGAGCACATCACAGAGCACCTTAATCAGGAGTGTGTCCAGATGGGCCTGGAACATCCCAGACTCCACAGCCTCCCTGGGCAATCTGCTCAGGGCTCGCTCACTGCCCAGGGAAGAAGTTCTTCCTCATGTCCAGGTGGAAATGCCTGGGCATCAGCTTGTGCCCATTCCTCTTGTCCCTTTGCTGAGCAGAGCCTGGTCCATCCTCTGACACCTCCCTTTGGACACCTATATCCATGGATGGGGTCCTTTCTGAGTCATCTCTCCTTGAGACTGACCAGGCCCAACTCTCTCAGCCTTTTTTTGTAAGAGAGATGCTCTTCCTCATCTCTGCAGCCTCTGCTCCAGGAGCTCCACGTCCCTCTTGTCCTGAGGAGCCCAGAGCTGGACACAGCACTCCAGATGTGCCTCACAGAGCTGAGCAGAGAGGCAGGATCACCTCAGGGTGACCCACAGACAGAGCTGGCCCTCGGCACCCAAAGGGTTACACCCAAACCTGCTCCATCCAGGCGGTCTGGATTGCACAACAGGCAGCTGAGCTATCACTGCAAATGGACATACCAGGAATAAAAATGGCCTCTCGGGGAATATTTGTTCTACGGATTTTTCAACCCTGTTTTCACTGCAAAGGAAGAAAAATAACCCACTTCCAGTCTGCTGGGGACATGCACACGGGTGGGATCTCCGCTGTGATCCGCTGCCCGCTGGCACAGCCATGGGAAGGAGTTTCCCTCCAGGAGAAAAAAAAGAGGCTTGAAAACCTTGTGGGATTAAGCAAATACCTAGCTAAATAAAAGCAGTTTAAAGTCCTGGTTTGCACTGCAAGGAGTTGTCATGAAGTTTCCCAAAGTGAGGGCAAACAGGGCTCCTGCTGGATGAGATCTGGATCCCAGGAGCCCAGCAGCCACCTTCCCACGTGTTGTCTGGCGTCACAAAATCATCACTGCCAGCGTTCCTGTGCCCCACAGCATCCCTTGGAACAGCAGCTGAGCAGACCCAAAATTAAAGTGGGGAGACCAGACAATGCCTGAGCCACTGCTGTAAAGCCAACAGCAACCAGGAGGAAAAGTTTCCAAGCTGGATCCACACATGTTGGGCAGGCTTCCCTCTGTGCTGGTATCACCCACGGCACGTGCTGAGGCAGAGCAGCAGATTTAGGGATGCAAAACCTGTAACTTATGGGAAGAGCCTTCATCCTGGGGCCAGGGGATGGTTTCAGCAGTGGCTGATGACAGTGGGTGCCCTTCAGCACCGGGATCCTATCACACCCCAAGAGGAAACTCCCTCGGCTGCTGCCTGCCCGGCGCATCTCAGAGAAGAGCTGGGAGCTGGAAGCAATTTGGGAGTGCTGGAGAGGGGACGAGCTCCCTCTGCAACCCATCAGCTCGTGGCTGATGATGGAGAGGTCCAGGCTGGCCTCCCACCCTCTCTGCAAAAAAGGCAGTGAAGGAGGAGGCGGATGGGGCTGGAGCTGGGGGCTGTGCACATGGAAAACATCCTGGAGGCGTGTGGGGCCTCTGCGGGGTTCACAAGGAAACTGAATAATGAACCCAGCACCACTTAATAAAGAAGAGGATCTCTTTCAGCAACCCCCGGGTGGGCAACCCTTGGTACTTAAACAGCCGTGTCAGGCCCCTTTCCCAACGCCTGCAATAAAGTTGTGTGGATACTGATTTTATTAAAGCTGCTCGTTGCTGTCTAATAAATGTTGTGAGCTTCCTGCCAGCATTTCCATTAGAGACGGGTCAGACCTGGAGGTATCAGATATCCGAACTCTCTCCCTCTTTTATGGCTTACCAGGAGGGGAAAACGATCACATTCACCCCCTCCTCTGATAACCTCTTTGCCGACTGACCTTCAGCTCATTCCAGCCACAGACTCACAAAAGCTTTGGTCGATTCTCCTGATTTTATCCCGTGCCTTGAAAACTGTGGTGTTTTCCCTAAAGTCTCCCTTCCCAGGTGATCATGAAAAGCACCCAAAGCCCTGAAACAAAAGTGCTCCACAGTCAGAAGGCAGACAAAAATCTGAGGAGCCTCGTTTCTAATGTTTACTCTCTTTGCCTCAATCCCACAAGTTTTGAGGGAAAACAGTGAAGCCCTGCTATGGATTCTGGTCTCTTCCAAGCTGCTGGTTTCTACCTCCATGACCTTGGGACAAGCCAAGCTTTGCTTGTCCGATACTGAACAACTCCCACGTGGTCAAAGAAAGTGGGAAATTTTAGGTGCTTTTAGGAAAACCCTTTTGTCTGCATTTCTCTCCTCTTCCCTGGGCAACCACCGCAATCCCCCACGGAGACACGGAGCCATTTCACATCGATTTCTGACTCAAGCCAACGAGACTTGGATTGATCACACTCCTGACAAGTTTAAAAACCTCTTCACACAGGAACATTTCTTTTTCAGGCCACCTGAAACCACTCTCCTCATTGATTGGGACTGCAGAGAAGATGGGCGTGCTGCCCTCCTCCTCTGCTGGTGATTTCTGTGTGGGTAACGGGAGCTGGGAACCCTGGAGCAGCATTTTTCACCTCTCGCCCATTTAGGAAATGGGGATTTCCCTCCAGGTTTTTGACCAAGGCTCAGCCACACATTGCTGGTGTATTTTCAGCTTTCTCACTTCCACCACGTCCAGCCCTGATGGGCAGAGGAACCAGCAGCCATGATGAATTTAAGATATTCCCATTTGGAAGATGGAGACCTCTGTTTCTGGGTGGGTTTTTCACCATATTTCACATTTCTGACTCCATCAAATTGTCTATTGGGCAATGTATTATCTTAATAATGACACCACCTTCTTTTTCACATGCTGTTTAAACCCTGGGATGGGCAGGACTCGAGGCTTCCCAAAAATGAACTCCACTGAGGTCTAAAACAAACAGGGTTGAAGCAGGAGCTCCCTGCAGCCAGTTCCTCCCCACTGCTCTCCCCTGGCACTGGCACTGTGAGGATTTCTGCCCCAAGCCATGGGCTCCTTCACACCCCTGGAGCTGGGGTCAGGGCTTTATTGACCAAAATCTGCATCCCGCTTCTCTGGAGCCAGGCACAGCTACATAACCCCTGTCAAGTGGGGCACCAAATGGAAAATACAATAACTTTCCATATTGACTTTTTTTCCCTCATCAGTGGGGCCATGCTCATCCCTGTGGCTGTTCCCAAAGCATCCTTGAAAAGACCCAAGATTTGATGTGCAACACGCGGTGATTAAAATGCGACTTTTAAAATATTTGGCAGCTGTAAAACCACCAAGGGAGGGACGTGAACAGGCACTGAGCTCGTGAATGAGCCTGTGTTCGTCCAGCAGTCATGTACCAGGACCTCAACACCACTCCTGACTCAAGGAATGCTGTGAGACCAAACCTCTCCCTCCCAAAGGTTCCCATGCCAGAGGTTTTTTTGATTGGAAGCAATGTCATATTCCTGCTTGGTTGCAAAGAAATATGTGGGAATGGGAGAGCCCCAGCACTGCATGAGGGGCTGACACCTGGGAAATAAAACCCTCCTCACAGCAGGACTTTCTGGAGAGGAGCCCAGTGTGACCATGGTTTTCCTATTCAAAAGGAAACTGCACCAGGAGTCTGAGAGAGCCCACAGCAGCACCAGGCTCCCTGACATCTCATCTTCCACTTCCAGGACTGTTTTAATGAATCCATTCACTGACCCCTCCTCAACCACAGATTCCCCAGCCAGGTCGCTGCTCATCAGGCTGTCATTTCAGCAGATACATATATTTGGTTTTTATATATTACAATCGAAGTGACAAATAATCAATGATTAACGTGAGGTTACAGGTTCCCCCTCCTCATTTAAGAGATCAGCTTTTCCCATTTAGCCCATCCCAAACCAAGCACAAACCACCTGGAAGACTGCAAAACATGTCCAAAGGCAAATGCTGATTTTCATACGTAATTTCCCTTCTCTGCCATTGCTGTGGTTGCTACCCTTGCCCTGCATGAGCAATGTTTTTGGGTGTTCACCAATTCCACTTGGGCAACACAGCTAAAATATTTAATATCTGCGGTGGCTCTGGACAAGGGAAACTCTTCCTGGAGGTGTCACATCCAAGAGCAGTCTGGAAAACGAGATATCCCTGCACAGCACAGACCCACTTCCACCCCTGGATGGCGAACATCACACCCAGAGCATGCAGACCACGACTTCCTCCATCCTGAACTCACTTGAACTTCCAGCTGAGCTTATCCAACCCGCGTTCTGCCTTCACTGATCTCCTGATGGACGACCCAGCCTCTTCCCCACATATCTCAGCCATGAGCAGCCCCCTGCAGCAGCCCAGAGCTCCCTGCTCCTGCTTTCTCTCGGAGCGCAGCCCGAGCTCTTAGGCCTGTGTGAAATCACCAGCTGGACGCTGGGAGCTGAGGAAAGCTGCCCGGGGCACGCCTGGTCCCGGCAGAGTTGGGCTGCTCAGAAATGCCCTGGCAGCGCGCACGGCCGGGGAAAGGCGATGCTGCTTGCGAGGGAAACGCGCTGCCCGTCCCTCCTCTCCCTCCCTGTCCCTCCTCTTCCTCCTTGTCCCTCCTCTCCCTCCCTGTCCTTCTGCTCCCTCCTTGTCCCTCCTCTCCCTCCCTGTCCTTCTGCTCCCTCCTTGTCCCTCCTCTCCTTCCCTGTCCCTCCTCTCCCTCCTTGTCCCTCCTCTCCTTCCCTGTCCCTCCGCTCCCTCCTCGTCCCTCCGCTCCCTCCCTGTCCCTCCTCTCCCGGCTCGTCCGGGACACGGAACGCGAGCACAGCCCCAGCCAGAGCCAGAAATGAGTTACGGTGCCAGGAGCTGCTCCGGGCAATGGGGAGAGGCTGCAGGCAGGAGGGGGAGACCCCGCTCAGTCTGGAGGCTGAGCTGGGGCTTGGCTGAGCCACATCTTCACGGCTGGGCAGGGTTTTCTGGTTCGCCTTTGAGGCTAAGCACAACTCTGGGGACTTCCACTGCAATGGGGCTCTTCCCAGCCCTCACACGGTGACCTCTGGGGGTCCCACCAGGGCTCGGAGCCTTCCTGCCCTCTCCCAGCTGCGCTCAGTGCCTCCATCCCGGAGCCAGGGGTGGTCTGGAAACACTCCTGTCCCGAGTGATCGGCGGCTGATGCTGCCCCGGAGCAGCCACGCGAGCGGCCAAGAGCCCTGAGTGCTCCCTGAGCATCCTTGGAGCACAACCGGGAGAATCCTCGGAGCAGACCCAGGAGCACCTTTGAAGCACCCCCCAAAGCGCTCCCACACTTCCGCTGAGCACCCTGGAGCATCCCTGAGCACTTTCAAAACATCCCTCTGAACCTCTCCAGCGCACCCCAGAGCATCCTCCAGCGCTCTTCCCAATGGCCCTGAGCACCCCCAGCCACACAGCCCAAACCTCCTCCAAACTGCCCCAAGTCCCCCGGAGCATCCCCCCAGCCGCTCCGCTGCGCTCCC